>CM053610.1:61069551-61091975 GCA_028646535.1 Procyon lotor
CAAACTCCCGCCTTGCCTCTCAAATTCTTCATATCAGAGAGATCAAATCATTCATGTTCTGATCAAAGTGCAAACACCTAATTGTTCAAGTAGCAGAAGACCTAAGTCTTTTTTTTGTTTTAAAGATTTTATTTATTTATTTGACAGAGAGAAAGAGATTACAAGTAGAGAGGCAGGCAGAGGGAGAGGGGGAAGCAGACTCCCCACCAAGCAGAGAGCCCAATGTGGGGCTCTATCCCAGGACCCTGAGACCATGACCTGAGCCGAAGGCAGAGGCTGTAACCCACTGAGCCACCCAGGTGCCCCCATAAGTCTTTTTTTTTGTTTGTTTTTTAAGATTGATTAATTATTTTATTTTTATTTTTTTAATTTAATTTTATTTTTTCAGTGTTCCAAGATTCATTGTTCATGCACCACACCCAGTGCTCCATGTCATATGTGCCCTTCTCAGTACTCACCACTAAGCTCACCCAACCCCCCCCACCCCCTTCCTCTCCAAAACGTGTAGAGCATAAGGAAAAACATGGAGGACATTGGGAGAAGGAAAGGAAGGATGATTGATTGATTTTAGAGTGTGTGGGGGAGCGGGAGGAGAGATAGGGAGAGGGAGAGAGGGAATCTCAGGCAGACTCCCTGCTAGGTGTGGAGCCCAACACAGGCTCAATTTCCTGACCCTGAAATCATTACCTGAGCTAAAACCAAGAGTCAGACACTCAATCGACTAAGCTACCCAGGCACCCCAAGACTGTATATTTTTCAGATGTTTTGGGTGATTTATGTTAAATGTAAATGTTGATTTTAAAAAAAATGTTTGTGTTTAAACAGTTGCTAAGCCAACTTAAAGGAAATTTAGAAGAAGAAAATCGACATCTACTAGATCAAATTCAGACATTAATGCTCCAGAACAGAACACTACTGGAGCAGAATATGGAAAGCAAGGATCTCTTTCATGTTGAACAAAGACAGTACATGTATGTACCAAATAATGTTGAAATAATACTCATGATTTTATTATTGCCAACTGGTGACAGAGAAAACTCACTGCTAATTTTTTTTTTAACATTATTATTTCTACATTTATTTTTTTGAATGCTTATGTCCTGGGCACTATGCTAGTAACCAGAAATATTAACATGAAAACACATAGGTCCTGCTCATAAGGAACTAGTAACATAAAGCAACAAATACAAATAATTGCTATAATGGAAGTATGTGTAGGAGGCTTTAGAAATACAGCAAATACAGGGGAAGGAGTACCTTAGTATGGCAGAGGCAAGGTGGACTTACCAAAGATGGTTGCTCAAGCTGAGACTTAAAGACTCATGGGCGTTTGCCTGAGGAGACATACCAGGCCAAGGAGGCACAAATGGAATACCATGAAGGTGTGTTACGGTATGATATAGGACCTAAATATTAATAGTTCTTGCTGGAGCAAAATTGAGGAAGAAGAAGCAATAGAGAAGTGGCTAAAAACTTAGGAGCCACTTCACAAACATTTTTCTATGCCATATAAAGGAGTTGCTGAAAACTTTGAGCAGGGGAATAAAATGATCAGGTTTGTGGTTTTTTTTTTTAAAGCTACTGGCGGCATTTTAGAGTATGGATTAGAGGTCCTAAGAATAGAGACAAGGAATAAGTTTTAGAAAGACTGTTGTAATAATCTAGTGAATCATAGTTCACAAGCTGTGGTAGTTGAGATCAAACACCAGATGTAAGAGGTAGAATCGATAAGGCTTAATATTGGTAAATTATATCTCCATTAGTAGTAGAGGAATCTGGTAAAATCAGGAATTTGGGCCTGAGCAACTCAGTGGATAGGCCTTGTATTGCAGCAAGGTTTACCTTGACTAAATTCTTCACTTCCCCTATCTCCTAAATGAGAAGCACCATAGTATAATAGAAAAGGCACAGATGTTGAAAGTAGGCAGCTCCTAATTCAAGTCCCAGTTCTTCCAGTCACTAGCTGTGTGACCATAGGTGAGTTACTGTGGTTCTTTGATCATTGGTTTCTTTTTCTCTAAGATAGAGGTATAACATCTACTTCCAAGATAATCCTAAGAAATAAATGAAATAATATAATATATCTATGCCTTTTAGGGATGATATATATAATGGTGAAACCAGGATACATCATACATTTTTTGAAGCATCAGTTTTCTTATAAAATTTGGGGCAGGAAACATGATTTTTATATTAACAGACAGGTGTATTATGGAGCAAAAAGCAGAGTTTGCGTGAGCTTTTAAGATAAATGCAAAACTTCAAAGAAATTTCACATTTGTGGCTGGCCACTTTCAACTACACCTTCAGTCCTTTCAGGGGTATGTATTCCTTTATTCTCTGCCTTAAGAGGTGTTTCTGCTTAAGAAGAAGTAGGTATATGTAAAATTCATATATTTTTGAGTTTAAACTCATATATTTTTAAGGGACAGGAAAGTAAGATTCCCGTCCCTTAAAACAATTAAGTTTCCTGTCCCTTAAGCAAAGGCATTGCATTATACAAGGCTTTATCTCTGGATACCTTTAGAATATTTTAATATTCTGGCCCTTGGTGAATAATCCATTTCCAAAGTTTCAGTAATTGTATCTGTATAGTTGACTTAGAAATATTAGTATTTATCTTGACTTTTAGAATTTAAAAATATCCATCTTCTATGCAGACAGTTCTTGCTAAATGCTTCTGTCACATGATCCTACTAGAAGTGACAGTGGACAGGTAGTACTGAGAATTTGGAGATTCCTGATGATATTTCAACAGGTAAAAAGAGAAGACAATTGGCAGGTATAGACCATTTGCCATTGTGCTGTGGTGTACCTCTTGGCAATCTCTGTTCACAAAGCATCTATCTTTTTAAAGAAAAAATCTCTCATATCCATTTGTCTGGTTCCCACTTCCCTAATTCAGCCTCACCACTCAACTAGACTACCTCATTAGCCTCCTGGATGCTTTCTTTACTGTCATCCTTTCTGATAGATACTGTTTCATCATGGAGTTAGGGTACCTACAGCAAAGATTTCATAATGTCACTTTCTAATGAAACCTTGAAGCTTCTGATTTCCTATTGAGCAAAATCTAAACCTGAAAATCCTTCACTTCTTCCCCTCAACTAAACTGTTTAATTTAGCATTCTTATCTTTTCAGTCCATCTGATATGGCCATTCTTTCCATGAGGCTTTCTTTGTTCATTCAAGATAGAAATATTTTCCCTTTTATAAGTTTCTTTTGTACTTAACACAGGGCTTTTTTTTTTTTTTTTTTTTTTTTTTTTGCACCACTACTGCCTTGGATTGTAATAGTCATTTATGTATATTTGTTCTCTCTCCTATTGTGTTATAAGCAGAGTTGGGCTACTTACTGTCTTTATATACTCTTTGTGTCTTCCTCGTTGTAAATGATCACTAAATATTTGAGTAAACAACATCACAGTTTGGCATCACAGTTTTTCAGATCATTTTACTTTAGTCTTAGATGTTTCCCTATGTAATAATATATACCATCAAGGACATAAATGAGACTAAGATGTAGTGAAACTAGTGTATTCATGTATTGCTAGAGGCAGGAAATATTTCTCTAAAGGTAAATTAAGCCTAAATAATTCTGCTTTAAAGGAAAGAAGTCTGCATGAAGATGTGGTTGCAAGATTATTTATTATATCTAAATTGTAAGCAGACTTTTGAACATTGTAATTTTTTACTTGCCTAAATTATATTAAATCACCTTTCATTCCAAAAACAATGTGAGATACTAAAAGATCCCAGAATAGAACAGTCACTGTTAATATTATGTCGCTTAACAGCTATTAAAAGATGCGAGAATTCCATTGTCATGATGAGAATATAATCTGGAAATTTTTCTTGAAACAAATAAATTGTATTAAAGAATTTTAAATTCTTTATCTTTCATTAAGTAAGTTTGTAAATATAAAGAAAAGGAGAAACTTGGAAAAAATCCGTTGTTAATACCTAATACTTTGTTGTCAACTCTAATATCTGTATTTGTTTCGGACAGAAGTTAGATTGTAGTCACAAAATAATATTCATAACTATACAAAATATGGTATGTCTTAAAATGCAATTTTTATTTTTATAGTGATAAGTTAAATGAATTAAGACGACAAAAGGAGAAATTAGAAGAGAAGATAATGGATCAATACAAATTTTATGACCCATCTCCTCCTAGAAGGTACTGTTAACCAAATTTTATTCATTTTTATTTTGGAAAAAAACAAAGTTTTAAGACTTTTAATTTTGTGAAGGATTTATATATTGAATTTAAGACTGATAAGGGTTTTTCAAATTATTCTATTAGGAGAGGCAACTGGATTACTCTAAAAATGAGAAAATTGATAAAGTCTAAGAAAGATATTAATCGGGAACGTCAGAAATCTCTAACATTAACACCTACCCGCTCAGACTCCAGTGAAGGATTTCTCCAGCTCCCCCATCAAGATAGTCAAGATAGTTCTTCAGTAGGTTCCAACTCTTTAGAAGATGGCCAAACTTTGGGGACCAAGAAAAGCAGCAGTGAGTGCTTAAACTCTTTAAACATTTGTGATCTCTAGTGTTGATTTAGAATGCTTTCACAAGATTTCTTTTAACTTATAACTTCAGCAGTCCTTTGGGGTAATAGTCTGAAGAATGCATTTCTTTTTAACTCTGTATGATTATAAAATTCATTGTGTACTGCAGTACTGCATAACCACATGATTTTCTGTATTATGTGTTTCTAAATATACCAAACACGGAGATACCATCATTTAGCCAGGGAGGTTAAACAGTGTCCAAAGAACATTGAGATAAGAGCCAGAATATCTCTGTCACTTGCTAGTTGTAGTAATACTGGTACGCTGTTCACCTTTGTGTCATACTGCACAGGGTGACTGTGAAGTGTAAGTGAGAAATGTTTATGAGCTCATCTTGATTATTATTTGTAACTAAATAGAATAGTAAGGCATTTTATAATGGGGTTTTATTCATATACTCTGGTGTCAAATTAGAGGAAAGTTACATTGGGGAGAAGTAGAGAAAAACAGTTATGAATTCAGAGAGAATGTTATTCAGTAATTTAGAAGTAACTGAGGGTTGTAAAATTGTTGAGGGATTGCTTGGTAAAGGAATGTTAAAATTGATGTATATAAGCTTGTGTATAAAATTGTGATTTAATTTTTTTAATTACAAATATAACAGTATCACATCATAACATGGCCTATATAATTCATAGTATTTTTATTTTATTACTAGTGTGCTTAACTAAACAAAAACAAAGTAAAAGCCTAAAGAAGTATATTTTAAGAGAAAGTGAAAAGAATCCAGTGCTAGACCATTTGAAGGTGTCCAAGAAGTTGACTTACTAACAGTGTTCTTATAGAATATATAAATAAGATACTGTGAATCCACTCATACTATCACCAGAGTCATTAAGTTAAAAAATAGGTATTTGTCTGTGTGTATGTATATGTATATCTATATGAAATCTATATAATTTCACTGCTGTTCTTTTGAAATAAATAGGCAAAAATAGCTACTACTTCCCCCAGTGATAGACTTTACTTACGGCAACTCTTTTTTTTTTTTTAAGATTTTATTTATTTATTTGACAGAGAGAGAGAAAGAGAGATCACAAGTAGGCAGAGAGGCAGGCAGGTGGGGGTCGGGCGGGGGGGAAGTAGGCTCCCTGCTGAGCAGAGAGCCTGATGCAGGGCTCAATCCCAGGACCCTGAGATCATGACCTGAGCCGAAGGCAGAGACTTTAACCCACTGAGACACCCAGGCACCCCATACTTATGGCAACTCTCAAAACACTCAAGAACTATAGTATTTGGCTTCAAGGGAATTATCTCTGAAAAGACTTTAGGGTATAGGAGATGAGGCATTCATTATAGGGTATCTTTCAGAATACAACTATAGCATCCTAAAAACTAGAATCCATAAGTATTCATACATACATGCATACTTGTGTGTGTGTGTATGTGTGTGTGTATTAGTCTCAAGAAAGTGTTTAAATTCTGTATCCCCACACAAAATTGTCATTACCTGGGTCTTTAGCTATCTAGTCTTATCAGTCAAATCTACATGAAATCTCTTGAGTATTCTTGTAGGGAAATCACTAGGTTTACCTTAAAAAGATGCCAGGTAATTCAGTTTTATGTTACCTTTAGATTTAAAACATCTGACATCTTATTAAATGAGAAATGGGTAATAGGTCTAATTTTTTTTTTCCAATTAAAGGAAGATGTTTCATAAGGGATTGATTTTTTATTTTCTTTAAGTAAGCTCTGCATCCAATCTGGGGCTTGAACTCACAACCCTGAGATCAAGAGTTACATGCTCTCTACTGACTTGGCCAGCCCATCTTTAAAGGAAGATTTCATTTCAGATGTGACAATGTAACATAAGAAAGGCACAACAGTGTTTTTTGAGGTCAACTTGTCTGTTTTTAATATAAAGCTGACTTTCTTTCATACTCCGTGCTGAAACATCCAGAATAAGGATCAGAAGGCAGTAATATTCTCCTTTCCTGCAATTGTTCAGTTATAGAATTTTTTGAATAAACAAAAACCCAGCAATGCTAATGTTCCCTAAATTTCAGTATGTTGGAAAAAGAACATTGTATATCTACAAACTAGTTGACATTCCACTACTGGAAAATTTTAAATTCCTTTTATCCTGTCTGTCAGTAAAGCAGTCTTTGGAAAACAGTTGAAACAGAAGTATCTAAACAAGACAACATGTGCATGCTGCAACCACTCAGCTTTGTTTTAGCTAAGTGTTCATTTTTACATTGCTTTCAGTTCATTTCTTTTTAATCATTAAAAACAGCTGTGTTTACCAAGCTAGAAAAAAATAGGTCAAGGTAAAAGCCTAAATGAATCAGGACTGTGCCTAATACTGGTCAAATAAGTTACAAAGTCCATTGCATTCTCTTTAACGGAGAAGAACTTTGATTATTCACAAGATGACAACAAACCTTGAGAAGGAGTATTGTCTAGGCTGTGTGCAATATGCTATTGAGTCTTTATTCACATCATCTCCCTAACTCCTAAACTGCAGTTCCGAAAAGGTATAACAGTTTTCTGTATTTGAATCTTATTAAAATATAACTCAAGAATATTAGTGACTAGTGAGCATTTTAATTTTTATGCAAATGACACCTACTATAGTCATAATCCTAATTTTCATTTAGGAATTTTTCTGCACAGTGCTGTCTTTGTTTTCTTAATAAACTCACCCAAAAGCCCTTCAGAATATCTAAAAATGTTATAAATACATATTTCTCTGTCATTTTTGCTTGCATTAGGGTGCCTCTTATCTTTTAGCCTTAACAGAGCTTAGTGCTAGCTTTTCTCTTTTCCCTAGTCAGCCTTTTGCGAAATGAAATGAATGTAATTGCTCATGTCATCTTTTGAAAGACTTTGCTCTAAAGAATAAATATTTTCATGGTGCTGTTAAATAATGCACCAGAATTCAGATTAACCTCCCCAAATAATTCCCTATTTCCTTTGTTAAAGTTTAAGAAAATAATGAAAGTTTTTAAAGTTCTTTAGATTGTTTTAAACATTCCCTGGGCACCCTAGTTTTTGTTGATACATGTTACTAGAATATTCTCGTAAAATGTGCATTTTCTTAAGTAGCTTTTTTCCGAGATAAAGTCTTTTTATTTAAAAAATTAAAATAGAGGATTGAAAAGCCTTGTACATCTTCATCATGTATACTGTGGCCCACCGATAGTCCTAATTTTAAAGGTATACCTTTACAACTTAACTAGGAAAACTAACCTTCAGTAAGTACTTCTAATCAGTTCCTGTATTTGTAGGACTTTAGCCAATCCACGTTTTCAAAGTATATGTTCCTCATCATTGTCTTCAGTGCTTCCCAAGTATTTTAAAGTGTCAAAGTACATATTTCATATTTCATTATCACTCAGCAGCATGAGAATGATAGCTTTAGCATAGCATACATAGCTGAAACTCAGACATTCATTTCTGTCCTTAATTTCAACATTTAACTCCCATCTGTTCTTCTCCCTTTTTTCTTTCATTTTTCTGTTTCTGTTTTTTCTCATGCTCTGACATTAAAGTGGTTGCACTGAAAAGACTGCCCTTTTTGAGGAACAGACCGAAGGATAAAGACAAAATGAAGGCCTGCTACCGTCGTTCTATGTGTAAGACTTTATGACAGTTCAGCTTCTTTCAAATGACTACACTGGCTTCCATTACTAATTTTTCACTAACCTTTCTCTGGACTGTGCCAATTTTCTTATTTTGCAAAGTGCAGTCTTCCTCTAATTCAAGGAGCTGGAGGAATTTTTTTTTTTTCAAAACTGGCACTGAATTCGCATTATATGTATGTTCACTGATACATATATATATATGCATATATGTTTAGTCATACATGTAATATAAATTTCCAGTGCCTTCTAAAAGTTGGCAGAAAAAAAAAACCTTTAATTTTCTATGCCATAGTTTTTTCCCCAAAGAAATTTACTTAAAATATAACAAAACCTTTAGCATTAGGAATTTATTTTCTTAATGAACTAAATTAAACAAATAAATAAAATGGCCTATAACCCTTGAAAACGTTTGTCATTCTTTATATATTAATACTCTGTTTTTTTAAGTGGTATGGGTAATTACATAATCAAATTAAATGTCAATTTGGATATCATCTCTTTCAGGTTTTTATTGAATGGTATACTTACTTGATTCATAAAATGAATTCTTCAGTAACCTGCTCTGACCAAGGACTCTTTGTCATTTTCAATAATGATGCTGTATAAGAACTGCTCTCCACCTTACCTTTATTCATTCCATTTCTGTCATCATAAAACCACATTATGAAGGCTTCTAATTATATTGCACATCACTGCGCAAAAGCATGGCAGTTGTACAGAGTAAAATTCCTTTTCCTATCTTTAAAGGGGGTGGAGGTGGGATAAAAATATTTACCGAAATTTATCAGCCTTTGGCCTACTCATTTCATTCAGCTGAATGCATGTCATAATTCGAATGACCTTGTGGTTATAGTCTTTGATGTTCACTTGCATTAATACATAGACCAAAACCAGATCATTTATAATACAAGATAGAAGTAAGAGCAGATACATTAACCATGCTGATTCATTTGCTTTCATTTGCATCCCAGCCATGAATGACCTGGTGCAGTCCATGGTCCTAGCAGGAGGACAGTGGACAGGTAGTACTGAGAATTTGGAGGTTCCTGATGATATTTCAACGGGTAAAAGGAGAAAAGAATTGGGAGCTATGGCCTTCTCTACTACAGCCATCAACTTTTCAACTGTCAACTCTTCTACAGGCTTCAGATCCAAGCAGTTGGTTAATAATAAAGGTATAGGCCGTCTGCTCTTTGCACTGTGGTGTAACTGTTGGCAACAGGAATTTAATTTGATTTTTCCATGTGTCCCTTTTTTTGACAGCAACAACCTGAAATAATTTACCAAAACAGTCTGGATTCGATCTGAGAGAATTTTCAAATCATTTCAAAAATGTAAAACATTTAATTAAAATCTTTCCTAGGCCTTTCATAAGAAACAGCTAATTAACTAACAAGAAAAGGAAAAGTAAGACAAGTTGAGTGAGGAAGGGAAAAAGTGATAATAGAAACTCAAAAAAAAAAAAAAAAAAAAAGAACCAACTAAAAACACTACAGCTTCAAACAAAACCACGTAGAACAACCCCGGCTCTTGCTTTGCTTTGCAGGGTCCTTGGGGAGATTGTTTCACTGCTTCTGGTGTTAAGCAAGTCAACTCTCATTCATCACAGCTATTCTGTTTCTTATTTTTAGTTCCAGTTTCTGGTTAAGTCTATGAAATATGTTAAATCAAGATGTGTTACATGTGATTGAAAAAGAATATCCGTATCTGCATAAATGAAATTTTATAATGGTTTTTTTTTTTGTTTAAAAATATTTTTATATCCATTTTGCTATTTTATGTAGATACTACGTCCTTTGAAGACATAAGTCCACAAGGTATTAGTGATGATTCTAGTACGGGATCAAGAGTTCATGGTAAGATATGACCTTACTTAGAGAGTACATATTCCATACAGAATGGGAATGCTGAGGCTCTGGCACTGATTTGGCGAATGTGGCATTGCCAGCAAGCATGTTTTCTCTAACCTGCATCTCATAGCTATTTCTGCCATTTCTTCAAACCTAATACTTCCTTTTGGCCCTTTTAAGATTATTGCTTCATCTAAGTAGTGTCTCTCTTGGTCAAGGTCATTTAAAGTATGCCTGCACATGCTTACAGGTAATTTTGTTGCTGTTTTGGTATAAGGTTAAAGTTATGAGAAACACATTTTACCATGGTTTAAAAAATATTTAGTCAGATAAGGGATGAACTCTGAGAAACCACATGTTCTACAGTGGTGAGCATTTCAGATTTTTTAAGTTTCTGGAGAGATCTGCAAAACCATATCTTGCCAAACTAAATTATTAATATATAAATGGATACATATTGAGAGACTTTCATATGTAAGCAGGATTTTAAGAAATAGGATAGGGTCATGTTAACTGTGCAATTGCTTCCCTTTTTATGGATAGGAATGTAGGACATTAACTGTGTAGATGCTCATGTTCTTCCTGTTCGTGACATCTCTGCATTGTGCAGGGTTCCTTGTCTGCTCTGTTGTAAGTGACTTAATCACTAGCACTTTTTTTTTTTGGCATGTCATTCTACACAACCAAAACAGTTCTGGTATCCATTTAGAAATCATTTCCAAATCTAAATATGCACTTTATTTTCTTTTCTTTGGATCTCAACTAGTGTTTCAGAAGTATCTTTAATTCTAAAGTGTCTAACTGAAGTATCTGGAAACACTTTTGCTCTCTAATCTGTAAGATTCAACTCTGGGCATGCTCAGCCTGTGAAAGTATGCATGATTGCTTCCTCAGAGCATTCTGTGATCAGAATGTAAAAGTTCAATGTCATTAGCTAGAAGTTTTATTACACTGTCTCCTGATTTTTTCATTTAGCTTCAAGACCAGCCAGCCTTGATAGTGGCAGAACATCCACTAGCAATAGTAATAATAATGCTTCACTCCATGAAGTCAAAGGTATGCTGTAGGTAAATTTATTAATATTGTCCATCCATTTCCAGATTTTATAATTACAAGATTGATCACGTTTCTGGGGTAAAGTATGAAATCCAAATCATCTATGTTTAGAACATAGTTCCTTGGAACATTTTATAATTTTTACATTGTAATACAGAGTATACAATGTATGTAAATGTAAAAACAGGAGCAGTTATTTTGGTTGCCATTTTTCATCTTCACAGATAAAATATTATTATGTAATTTTTAACTTCAAAAATATCTCTAGGTCCTTACTTTTCTTACATTTTTGTCTCCGTCATGAAAACAGTTGTCCTTAATTTTCTCATGAGGCATGTACATTGAACTCCCATTACAGAAGTGTTTTAGAAATACTTTTAGCCTAATTTATTCACAAAATAAGGAGAGATAATTTTTTTAATTCAAGAAGGCAGTTGTGCTTGTGTATAATAGACAAATAGGATGTGCCTAGCTTATATAAAAAATTACTTCAAGATTTTTTCATAATATGCATTCTAAGGTAAGGTTTTTATGTAAATGTCTAAACACCTTGACTAGTACTTTTTCCTTTAAAGGTGTACCACCTACTCAGATTCTGGAATTGTTTAATAGCTTATAAAATTTGATTAAAGTACTTATTCTGTATAGTCCAGAATTATTAAATCATAATGAATGCATATGTTCTATTGCTTCTTGTATTATAAAATCATTTTGTGTCAGTTGTAATTTTATCATTATTGCTAGGACTTTGTTGCAGTGGGCTGAAATATCTGATCTCAAAAAGGGATTTTTTTTTAATTTATTTTATTTTATTTTTTTAAAGATTATTTATTTATTTGACAGAGAGAGATCACAAGTAGGCAGAGAGAGAGGGGGAAGCAGGCTCTCTGCTCAGCTTGATCCCAGGACCCTGAGATCATGACCTGAGCTGAAGGCAGAGGCTTCAACCCACTGGGCCACCCAGCACCCCTTTTTTAAAATTTATATAATCATGTTCTTATACCCAGTAGAAAAATTTAGTCTGAAAATATGAAGTAATTTCTTTTCTGATTTGAAAATTGAAGAAAATCTTCCTTTTGTAAAATGTTATATAACTTGAGCCAAGTTCTTTCATGGCCCACTTTACTCTGTATGATGGGGAAACCATGGAAAGTTGTATTTTCCCTCTTGATACTGTATGTATACAGTTTGATATCAATTAGAATCCACATAAGGAGTAGCATTAAACATAGGGAGCTTTTTTCCAGAACGAGTAATTTGCATTCTGTACAGTTGCTTAACCTCAGCTGAATCTTTTAAGGCTATATATAGCCACATACCAAGAGCGGAAGGCAGTAACAGATGATTCAGACATTAAAGAATAAAATACAATAAAACACATTTGATTTTGTATTTTTACTAGCACTTGCTAAGTATATCTCCATTGATTTTCCTTTATATGCCTGCTATTTAAATTTTAAAAAATTCTTTAAGGTTATTCACTCAAGATGAACAGAGAAACCTTCAAGTAAGGAATGAAGATTTCATAGAGAGAAAAAGAATTAGAATTTTTAACTTCTGGATTTGTATTCTGTTTTTAGCATTCTGAAATTATTTTAAATTTGTATAATCATCTTTTCTAAATTTTGAGGTGTTTTACAGTTACTTGAACCTGAATTTTCAAAAATGTATTATTATTTTTTTATTCATTCATTCATCAAATGTATCGAGTGGCCTGCTTTGTAGTTTGGCTCTGAGTGTAGTGGTGAAAGCAAATATATGCCCTTGTAGAACTTAAAATATTTGTCACAATGAGACTAGGGTAGACAACGTTAGACTGATGAAAGATGAACACAATTTACTATGCATTTCTAAATGAAGCTTGAAAGTCAGTTTAGCTGTTCATCAGAATCAAGTCCACAAATGTTATTACTTAGTTTTAATCTCATTTCTGTTACCGAACCCTTAACACACCATTTACTCCAAAAGCAGGTGCAGTTAATATCCAAAGCAGGCCACAAAGCCACAGCAGTGGAGAATTTAGCCTGCTTCATGATCATGAGGCTTGGTCCAGCAGTGGTAGCAGTCCAATCCAGTACTTGAAAAGACAGACCAGATCAAGTCCAATGCTCCAGCACAAAATGCCTGAATCATTAGAGAGTCGAGCACATCACAAGATCAAAACCGGTTCCCCTGGAAGTGAAGTTGTTACTCTACAACAGTTTTTGGAAGAAAGCAACAAGCTTACCTCAATACAGGTTAGTTTTATCTAGTAGGACCTTAATTTAGATCAACACTTCAAGTTAAATTTCTGTGACCGAACTGTAGAGCTTCTTTTTTAAGTTAAGGGATGCTTAGCAATTTTATGTCCTTCAGTCTAATATGTCAGGAATGTAAAGGCTTGGCTGCATTCACTAATCTGTTGTGATGTCTCTTTTAACAGATAAAGTCCTCAAGTCAAGAAAATCTTTTAGATGAAGTAATGAAAAGTTTGTCTGTTTCTTCTGACTTTTTGGGAAAAAACAAACCAGTTAGCTGTGGTCTGGCCAGGTCAGTAAGTGGAAAAGCCCCAGGAGACTTCTACGATAGACGGACAAGTAAGCCTGAACAATTTGTGAGACCCAGTCCTCGAAAGACTGAGGATGCCTACTTCATTAGCTCTCCAGGAAAACCTACACTAGGCACTCAAGGAAAGATAAAATTAGTAAAAGAAACTTCTCTGTCACGACAATCAAAAGATAGTAATCCTTATGCCACTTTACCTCGTGCAAGCAGTGTGATCTCTACTGCCGAAGGAACTACTCGAAGGACAAGCATCCATGATTTTTTGACCAAGGACAGTAGACTACCTATATCAGTTGATTCACCACCAGCTACTGCTGATAGCAACACCACTGCAGCATCTAGTGAGTACCTTTTACACCAGTGGTCCTCTCATACACTTCACAGTCCAGCCCATGCTGTAGGTTCTCATGCACAGAAGGATTTAGCTACAGATAAGCCCAAGTTTCTATATGCCCAGGTTAGAAACTCAAGAACAGAGAAGTCACATTTTCTAAACCAAACTTTTGCCATTGTTGATATGTCTACCAATGCATTTGGAATATCAGCTGAGGGTAGTGTAGAGTCATTTACTGTGGCTCATCCATCTCAGCCATTTTTATCCCTGAATACAGAACTAGTTAGTAACATAAGTGGGTTACCTCCCAGGGCAATCACCAGAGTAACTGACCAGGCTTCTGCACCTTTGGATAAAGCTGCAAAGAAAGATAATGAACAGTTTTCTGATAATCAGAACCCTAGTAACAGTAACCCACAGTCTTCTGCAGATAGCAATAATCTTATCACTCCTGCATGCTTCTATCCCGATGACACAGAAGCTGCATTGTTGGTCTCTGAGGATAATCAGACTGTTTGGTATGAATATGGCTGTGTTTGATCAAAACTGCACAATATAATGCTGATGTTACTTGATATGCACTGTGCTTCTCTCATCTGACCTGAAGAGATGCTGTTGAAAAGTATAATTTGGCTAGGCTTATATTTTTATTCTTAAATTGTGGCATAGTATTCACTTGTACATGATGGCATGTGTATAAATATGAATGTGTAACCACACCAAAACCTGCATGAAATATTAATTGCATTGTACATTTTCTGCATGACTTTAAAAACCTTAACAGTACATGCTCCTCTTTCACATTTCTTGTCACCCAGTATGAGATTGTTTGATACCTGGAAGCATATTAAAATAGTTGCATGCTACAGTTACCAAGAGGGCATTTCCAAGTCATGTTTACTTTGTTGCTCCCAAAAAAGAATGCTCATTTTCTCCCTCCCTTCTCTCCCTCTCTTCCTCCTTCACTCTTCATTCCTTTTGTCCCCCCAGAATGTGTACTTCCTGTTGCACATGTACAGTGTTAACGATACTATGTAAGAAGATGTCATTTTCTTTTGCCATTCAACTATGTCTGCTGTCCTGCTGTTTTATTTTCGAGGAAATAGTCAATAATTCCTTTAACACTTTCTGTAGCAAATATTAACTACTGCCCATATTTATAAAATTGTTCAGATTTAAAACTTTGGTGATACTCATAAATTTAGTGTGATTCTTTAAAAACCCCATCAGATTTACATGTTACTTATACAGTGACTAGGAGCATTTGTATTAATTCTGTTTCTTCATTTTTCCTTCATCTGATAAATGTAAGAACCAAGGACCATCTTTCCTTCAAGATGACTTTTTTACTTGGATTCAGTTAATACATTAGTTTTGCCAGTTCTTTTTTTATATAGAGTTAAAGAGAAATAAATCAAATCATACTCAAAGTGTTGGAAATTTGCATTTTTACTTCTTTTCAAAAAAGGTAGTAAGTTTACAAAATAGTGAAGATTGTTCCTTTTTTTTTTTTAAGATTGTTGCTTCTGTAATCTATTTATTAAATTATATGTGTCTGTCCCTAAAACAGCTTTTTAAATGGGTACATTGTGCTAAAATAACATTAGAATTTAAATAAACAGGTGTGTTTTTAGTGAAACAAATTTTAGAACTACAAATAGAAAATTTTAGCTAAAATAACCATATAAGATAAAATATTTTCTAACTCTGACTCCAGTGTCATAAACTTTAAAAATTATCTTGCTGTGGTCGTAGCACTTTTACAGCAGAATCAGCTAAACTTGAATCTCTAACTCCCAGAATTAAAACAAAACAAAGCCATCATCCTGATTCACTTACTTCTGGAGGAAGCTCCGGCTCTGCAATGTTTTTGCCATTTTGATTCAGCCTAAATATTACTGCTAATAACTCGGCTTGGCATCTGGAAAGGAATGCTTTGAAATGTAACTTTCTAAATGGGGAGGAAATCACTCTTCTATACATGTTGTTACATTAATTTATTATTGTTTATTATTGTTATTAATTGAGCCAAAGGAAACAAGACTCCATAGAGAATCTTTGCTTAAGGAAATTTCTGTCCTTTAAATTAAGCCATCCTGTGGGACTTACAGGAGACCATTGTAGGGCCTAGGCCCTCTCCATTTTTATCTCTGGTTATGCTGCTTTTCTCACAGCCAGCTATTACTAAAAATGATTCTACTGCAGATAATCACATAAGCACAACTAGAAATTTTTCATATTTTTTAGTACCACCTAATACATTTTGTCCACGAATACATCTATTTTTTTGTCAGTTGTTTCTCTGTCAGTCCTAACATTAAACATGTTTTCGGCATCTGTTTTTTCTTTTAATAACCTAATCATAAAACTTAATGGTAAATATAAGTGAGATTAGATGGGGGCCACATATGATTAAATGTAATAATTAGTGTTACTTTTTTATCACTTTGAGTCAAGAATCATTTCATAACCATTTCAACTCTTTAGATAGTAATAATCTGGCCATACACTTTAAAATATTAAATTTATTTATGCGAAACATAGAGAAATCATGTGCTTTTATATTAAAACTGGTTATTTTACAAAATTAGACTTATAGGAAAGCAGTATTTCCAATACAAATTGCTACAGTTTATAGTATAACCTGTTTTCAAAAGGAACATATACACTGTGCATGTAAGACAGATCCATACCATGTCCGTGTGTCTTGAGGATTGTCTGTTGTGAGAATATAGGCTAGACTTCCTCCAGAGATTATCACCAGCTGTGGAGTCATAAAATTTTCTCAGAATACCAGCTTCTTCCTTATGTTTCTTCATAGCACTTGGAAGCAAATTTTTAGCATGGGAGAACCTTAGAAATCACATACAGTCAGTGTTTTCCAAACTTTAAAAAATCAACATATTACTTGCTGTAAGTCTTACAAAGATGCACTCATATTTTAACTCTTTTATTATTGTTTTAAAGATAAAATTAACCAACTCTGACTCAACTGAGCACCTGTACTTTTTTCCCCTAAGAAAACTCCATAAATATCCTTCGATTTCATAAAAGAATATTTGGAAAACTATTTGGAGATTCAGTACCCTGATTTTAGATGAAATTGAGTAGCATTCACATTTCTGCTCTGGGTTTCTAGAACTTATACCGTTATTATTTGTGTGACATTGTGAACACATTGTTAGGCATTGGGTCCCCTTTTACCAAAGCAGTTTTAGCTATTAACAGTGAAAGTAGGCATATTACAAAATTTTTCTCAGTAAATAAACTAAATACTTCATTGTAGATATTTCTGTGGCTGCATGCAAGGTTATTTTGTACTTTAAAATTATTTGTGACCATTTAGTAAATAAACATAGTAAGTAAACCTACCTGACACTACTAAAAGGACATATTATTTCTGGCTTTTAAAATACAACAATCAGTCTTTAAGTAATAAGAGGTCTATCAGATTAATAAACTTCCCAGAGTTAGATTCTTTCTCCTTGCCCTACTCAACAAGAGCTTGTTAGTTTCTTAACTTCATGAATTATATTATGTTTAAAATAATATGAAATGCTTTTCTCCTGCAGATGTGGACAAAGTACAAGAAAGCAGAAATTCAAAAAGCAGGTCTAGGGAGCAACAAAGCTCCTAATTCTATTACCCACTACATGACATGTGGGCCAAGTGGTGAGTTTCTTGCTTAAAATGTAAATGAGATAAGTCTCATTTATACAAACTAACCGTGTTACTTATAAGAACAAGTGCACATTGCATTAACAGATGTAAATATTGCTTGCTTATTTCATGATTTTCTGTCCTGCTTACTAGTCAAGCAAGATTTATTGATTGCTATAAGTTTTTGCCTGTCAGTGCAGGAAACAAACTTTTAAAAAGTTTTCTTTTTTTCTTAATTTAAATTTTAATTTAATTTTACTTGTGGATAATGTTTTAGGAATTCCTTTTTTAATTTGAGCCCTTTTTTTTTTGTTAGGAATACAACTTTCCCACAATGTTTTTGATAATTGAGACTAAACAATAAATTAAATATCTTTTGTATGAAGAGCCACTTGAAGAAAAACTCTCTGACTTTCTATCACCCTCCTTCCTGTAGAAGACATACCTGGTGCATGTTGTTCTTATGGTGGCTGCTCTGATTTTTATATGTCTCTCTTATCTTCAAGCTTTTCTTATATTTTCTTTCTTCTTTCTACTTTCCAACTAAATACAGAGAGAAAAGTGTCCTTCAGTTTCTCAGTGTGAAGCCTTTATTTCTGAAGTAACAAGACACCCAACTATAGGAATCATTTTAAAAATCTTTAAGGAGACTTTAAACAATCCTTCGTGACTAGAGCAGGCAAGAAATACAAAACCTTCATTCCTTCCTTGAATCAAGGAGCACTACTGGAGTCAACTGCCAAAATTTTTAGAAGGTTTTAGGACTTACTATACATTGCATTGATAAGATCTACTGAATAAAGGATGTTCTCTCACTAAGGACCAAGTGTTTTAAGGTTCCAAGAAGTACTCCAAGAACAATCTACTTCTTTCGTCATTTGTTTATGAATTTATCCATGTTTGCTTAATGCTTCTGCTAGGTATTAGCCAAAATCTAGCCATTTATATTTAGTTGTGTAAATCTAAATTAAATGCTGTAGTATGTTGTGGAATGTACTATATATCAAGATACAGAGAACATTGTTTTGGCATGTCAGAGCCTTACTTGGTTAGCAGACTGCATGTGTTGGTATCTTTTTTTTTTTAACCAATTATTTTGATGGCACTGCAAAAGAAATTCAGTTTATAAAGATAAATCTGAAAAATAGGAGCTATAAAAATTTACAGTAATATTAATCTTTCCGTATTCCCCTTTAAGCAACACTAAGCATTCATACATGGATCCAAGGTAATTAAAAAGTGTTTTTCTGAAACTTTTTTAGTAAGGTGGTTTTCCAGCAAATTGCATTCCCAAGATAACGCTGTTGTGTTTTAAATTCATTTCCCTTCTTTAGTATTGGGTTATGTATGTGTGTTTGTTTTTTTAACATGAGAGCTGACTGTTGCTTAAGAAGTTTTCTTATGGCAAAAAAAAAAAAAAAAAGAAAATGTAAATAATTTACTATGATCTGCATTTTGCCAGGAACTCATTTATTTTTAAGGTTATCACATATTAATAAGAACTTTTCTGTTTTTGTCCTTTATAATATTACATTAAAGTTGGTAATTGTTATTGGTACTTTTGAAATATTTGTATGCATTTGTTACCTTAAACATTTGAAAGAAGCACAAAAAAAGTAGATTTAGTTAACCCAGGGAAACATCAGTTTTTTTGTAGCTCCAATTTTATATCACAGTTTTATTTTCTTATGAAATCAAAAAATGCATTGATACTTATTAATGCAAATTCATTAACATAAATATCAGCATAATCTTAAAGGTCTGACATGAGAAAGATAATGACTTTTTTATTTTAACAGTATACTTCTTAGGCTCTCATTACCAGCTCTAAAAATCTTTTTGGAATAATTCCATGTTCATAGTGTGTGGTTTAGGAACTATGTGTTTCATCACTAACCTAGTAGCCATGAGAACTATGTGTGTCTCACCCTCCCCCATCTTCCCCCTCTCTCTCTCCCTCTCTCTTTTCAGTAGGCCAGTTAGCAGTATTGTGTTCATAGTCTACTTTCAGAAAGACTTAATGAAAAGAAAGACAGCATGTATATTTGACCAGAAATTAAAAAGGAATTTAGAGAACTTGGACTTACTTAACTTAATGCCACCATTAACTTAGGTTTTGTCACCAAATAATGCTGTAAAATTAAATCACTTTTAAACTCTTGGATGAAAGGTGCTATGTAAATGTAAATACAAAGGATTCTTACTAAAATAGGACTATTGCACAACAGACTTATTTAAAACCTATTCTCTAGACTTTGAAACATCTCTCTCCTTCATGACTCCCTAGATTCAAGAATCAAATTGATAATGGGCATCATGGCAGTCTAGAGATACTTGCATGTAAAAAATGTAAATTCATTCTTAGGTGGATAAATTGAAAGTAAATATAGAAGTTATGTTTTAGCTAAATACAGTAAGTAAGTGGGTAACTTAGATTTATATTAACTAGCATCTAATTTGCACAACTAGGACACATCCCAGGACAATTACTGAAAGTTGGAATTTAATGAGTAGGAAGTGGCCCGGTGAGGGTGAATCATACCACAGCTTGACCTCTCCAGAACACTAATGTCCTAAAATAGAGAACCTGTTGACTTAAGCAGCACATTATTGCTTCACGTAGAACATGCTCAGGGGCAGCCTATATAGTACTGAGTCTGATGAGGCTGACCCCGAGAAAGTGCAGTTAGAGACAACCACGGAGGAACACTTTAATATACAGGGTAATAGCTTCCACAAAGAGCTCCAATAAAGTGCTTCAGATCTGGCCATGTGGAAAGGTTTGGTCCACGTTTTTGAACTGGTGGTTACCAAAGAGTTCATGTAACAGGTTTGTATGTAGCACCTTTCATGCAAGGCATGGTAAGAGCCTATTTAAAAAATCACTGTGCATATTACAGAATTGCAGCCACCTCACAAATGAAGTATTACAGCCTGCACTGTCTTAACAGTTTATGTCAGGAAGTGAAAGAAGATGCTGTACCAAATCTGGAATTACAATGAGGGGTAATAATGTATGCTAAATGACTTTGTATTTTGAATTACTTTTATGAGAAAAGTGAGTTTTTTGTGTTTTTCTCTTCTGCTACACTTCGTCCTGAGATGTATTTTTTCTTTAAGCCTTGAATGAGTAATACAAAAGGAGCCCATTTTGTGATATAAACCTTGATGTACATGTTGAGATATTTGGACAACAATGAAAATGCCTTAAAAGGAATGCTTATGGATAAAGTTGCACTTATAACACCCTTTAACAAAACCTGATTTTAAACTGTCTTTTTCTTTTCTACTAAGGGTTCTCTTTCGATGTTTGCCATTGTACTTTTAATTGTTATTAAATACCAAATCAAATAATACAAAAGCTGTAACATTTCCTTTAAAAGTAATGCTTCTGAGGGATTTGGAGTTGGATGGCAGTGATTATTACTTGGGAATACTTATTATCAGCCACAGGAAACCAGTTCGTAACAAACCACCATTGGTTGGATTTGTCTTTTTAAAAACATTTCATTATTTTTCATTTTAGACTTTATTACTCCTTAAAAAATTAAGTTGGTTTAACATTCACTTAAACTGATCTAAAAATAAAACAGAGGTGATTTCTATAACAAGTGGTTAATAATCATTTAAAAATTGTAACATATAATTTAGCTAAGTATTATCTTTCTTTTCCCTTTGCCCTGGAAAACCTTTTTTCAGACATAACCCATAACCTTGCTTAGATGATTGTACATCTTTTAAGGACGAGTATTGGGAGGTTTGGGAAAAGAATGGAATTTTATCAGTTCTGTCGATCCCCACAAAGGTTTAAATATAATAATATATTGCACAGAACAGTGTCTTTCATTTTCATTTATAGATTTTGGGGAGGCAGAATGTTAGAGGAGGCAACCAGTTGTGTATTCTGGGGCAGGCTGGTCTTTCTGAGCCTGTTTTCACTATTAGATGGGAAGGGCACTATCTACTGTCCTCAGTCTTTGATTTCTATTCATTAAACCTTTATTTTATGTGCAAAGCAGCCTAAAATTTCCTCTTAGAGATGTAGTAAACAGCAGGTAAAAAGTAACATGACACCTTAGAATAAGGTATCATTTATGGAAATATTTACTAACGCTACATCTCTTGAAGTCACTTTTTTTTGAAGATTTTATTTATTTATTTGACAGAGATACAGCAAGAGAGGGAACACAAGCAGGGGGAGTGGGAGAGGGAGAAGCAGGCTTTCACTGAGCAAGGAGCCCAGTGCAGGGCTCTATCCCAGGACCCTGGGACCATGACCTGAGCTGCAGGCAGATGCTTAACGACTGAGCCACCCAGGTGCCCTTAAAGTTATTCTTTGTAAAAATTCTGCCATGAGTAGACTTGTAATTTCTAATCCTATATATCAAAAAATGATGTTTTTACTTATTTTGCCTTTTAGTAACAATTTGGCTACACTATCACTTCCAGATGGAAGTTACTTTTGAGTGCCAAACTTAGTAAACTACGGTTACCTCACAACTATCCCATTTGATTGTACCAGAGGAAAATAGGAGAATTTTCATGACAAGATCTCTAGACTATTTCTGTCATATAGTCTACCTCAGACCTTCAACTAATGAAGCTTTTATCTTTTTTTTAAAGATTTTATTTATTTATTTGACAGAGAGAGATCACAAGTAGGCAGAGAGAGAGGAGGAAGAGAGCCCGATATGGGGCTCCATCCCAGGACCCTGAGATCATGATCTGAGCCGAAGGCAGAGGCTTTAACCCACTGAGCCACCCAGGTGCCCCATGAAGCTTTAAATTTTAAGCAAAAAAAGTATGTTTC
>CM053610.1:61092475-61102889 GCA_028646535.1 Procyon lotor
AAAAAAAAAACTTAATTGGTTGAATAAATCAAGAGAGAAACAGTAAGTGAAAACAAGGGATCCAGGTTTTCAAGCCATTTTATAACTAGCTGCTTGAGTTTGTTGGGTATTTTATTTAATGCTCTGGGGTCTTTTTAAAAAATTCTAAGTTACAGATGGTATCGCAAAGGGGCACTATACACTTTGGATGTAATGAATAATACAAAACTAAAATATATAAATGTTTATTACCTATCATTTTCACCACAAAGTTTCTTGTATTCTGCCGCTATAGTCTCATGGTTTTTGTTTTCGAGCACCATTTTTTCCTGTTCTACTTTCAGTGTTTTTTCCAAATCTTCCAATTGTCCTTTCCGTTTTAGTAACTGATTGTAACTGGAAAAAAATATTAGGTATATTTGTTTTATAATATTTCCTTAGAAAAAAGAAGATACTTTAGAGATGAAGAAAATAAGAATAATTTATTACCAAGTGCCACATAAACTTGATAGGTAAATTTCTTATGTAAATTATTTTAGATCAGTTTAACATAAAATTTATTACATTATCTAAAGAAAACTGGTTTTAAATTAACAACACAAAAGAAGACAGTAAATTACCGATCTTCAAGGTCTTTATGTTCCACCTCAAGATTTTTGTGGGCAGACTTTAGAGTTCCATGTTTAGCAATGAGAGACTCATATTCTGAAGCCTGACGTTCATGAAGAAGTTCCAGCTTTTCATGATCTTTGATCAGAGAATCATAGAGAGATTTCAGGTCTTCTCGCTCTTTGATTACAGCTTCATTTTCATTTTCTAAGGAAGACTGCTGGATTAGGAGTTGTGCATTCTGGTTCATAAGTGAAGTACTTTGGGAATTAAGGGTAGAATTTTCAACCTGTAAGAAAGTATATTGTTATCAGACCTAAGAAAAACAGTTACCTTGTTCTTCTAGAAAATGCAAATAAGTGGTATGTGTTTTTTATAGATAAAATAATTCTCCCATGTTAAAAATTATTTAAAAATAAAATTCTAATGGCAACATAAAAAATATAAAAGACAACATTAACTTTAGGAAGCTCTACATAAATCACAGCAGATATAGTTATATTATACTGAGAAAATTTGGTTTTTAGTATTCAAAAGAATAAGGCTACAATTTAATTTATAAATTAAATTACTCATTTATATTATTTTATTTAATATCAATATTAAATTTATATTGATTTAATATTATTTATATTATTTAACATTCTTGTATGATATATATCATATGTATGTTTTGGGTTGAATTATTTTAAATGAAAGTGTTTAGAAACAATCTGTATTCCACTCATGAAAAAGTACAGAATTTAAAATACTACTTTATCACTTTCTAAAACTTGAGAGGCAACAGAACTGAAAAATTACTTGTGAAAATTCAACTGGAAACTTTTCTCAGGGTCTACATTATACTAGTATATGCTCTACCATTTGGAAAAGAGTTACAGAAAGAACTTTCAGATTCAGAGATGCAATTTTTTTCTTTGGCTCTTTAAGACGTTTCAAAGAGCTGTAATTTTCCCAACCTGATCATTCTGCGTGAAAAGACACTGCAGCATTAAGTGCAAGATGGATCCTCTGAACTAAGGAAAAGTCTGAAGACAAAATTTTCATGCTGTGTTGTTCCCTAAGAACTTTTAAGAAAGCTATAAAAATGAAATAAGCAATGGTATGTTGCAATCATACTCTCTAGCAAGGGTTTCTGCTTGATCAATTACAATCAACTTGTTCAAACAGGTGAAAAGGCCATAAAGTAAATATAAATGAAATAAAGATAAAATTATATTTTAAATAAGTAAGTATTTCATTTTGTTTGTTTATCTTTTCTTATTCTGGGCTTTACTGGCTGGGGCTGCTGCTGCTCCCCCAGCTCCTTGTGTAGCTGTCAGGGGCTTCACTGTAGCCCTGGGTGCTCCCATAAATATTTTAAATAAAGATAAAGTTAGCTTTATTTTATTTATATGTGTTGGATGAATTTATTAGTTAATATTTAGAGGCTCTGATGTTTTAAAAAATGCTGATATCTGAAAGCCTGCATAGCACTAAGTTGATATATTTTATCTTCCATTCAATTCACTCACCAAGAAACAATATAATCATGTTTAGTTACCCTTACTTTAAGAGCATAATTCAAAGCTTTGGTTGCATATCCACAAATACTACATTACAACCTGAAGCTTTGCATTCTGGGTCTGAAGAGTAGTATTCTGCTCCTGTAAGGACACCGTCTGCCTCTGAAGTGCAAGAATCTGAGCCTGCAAATTACTGTTCTGTGTCTCCAGTTGCTTCAGCTGAGTTTTCAATGCTTGTTTCTCTGCTTGCAGGGTAGCATTCTTAATAAAGAAAACACACATATTTTAAAAAGTAACAAACATATTTCTGTTTAACAGATACTAGAATTTTGTAACAACTATTACCATTAAAATCCAAAACAAAATCCCAACAATCTTGAAAGACAAAGAGTTCCCCTATATCCCAAATTGTAAAGAGAGATTTAATCTAAGAGAAAGAAAGCGGTAATACTAAAGCCTTACTATTGTGTCCCTATAGTGATTGCTTTATAATGTCCAAAAAATAAAATATTCTATTCTTCATATATTAACACAAGAAACTGAAATGGGTTTATTAGTTATATGGTTTTCGTGTTGTTCAAAAGTATGTGGGACTGTGTCTAGCTAATGAAGTGCACATTTTCTAACTGCCCAAAAGCAAATATATATACACAGGTGAGTGCTGATCCCAGGGGTAGCAGCTAAACTATTTTAGTAAATACAAATTTGGAAGAGAAGCAGAACAATTTTAACCATGTGTTTAAAAAGTTTAGTCCAAAATTGACCTAACAGATGTTACATATTTTCTTTAGTGGTTTTTTTTTTCCCATGGTATAAAACACTCACTAAGACTCTATTTTATCTATAGGACTTCTGGAGCAAATCCAAACAAAACATACAATTTTCATTTATTCTAGTACATTTGACCATATTTCAATTTTATAGTTAAACAGTGAATTACTATGCAAATCACAGAACATTCATTATTAATTTAATTTGACAGATATTAAAATGTTTGTCATGGATATTATATTTTCAGAATTTGAAATAACATTTCATAAAAAATCAGCATCAAAAAGTATAAACAAAACCCTCTAGAAAACTGAAATAAAACATTACATACAAAAAGGCTAGAATTTGTTGTGTATAATTGCAATATGCATAAAAAGTTACAACTGAATCACAACATATCACTTTTATCTTATCTACGTAGGGGACAAAGAAATCATTCATTTTATAGGCTTTCAAAAGTTACATATACTACACGTCACTGTATAAAAGGCAAGTAATGATTTAACCCATACATTTTATGACAAAATCAAAGGTGAGGAAGCACAATGCTTTAAGATGGGTTGGGATATTTTACTTCTCTTGTGTTCATTTATTTGAATAAAAAGTGAAAAAATTTATACTGGAAAAATAATATGGAACACTGATATATTTATATACCATCTCGATACACCAAAAAGTGAACGATTTTTCACTTACATACATTAACTGCTATTGTAGTTCAGCTTTTTTTTTTTTTTTAGAGATTATTTATTTATTTATTTGACAGAGAAAGAGAGAGAGAGAGATACAAGTAGGCAGGCAGGCAGAGAGAGGGGGAGCAGGCTCCCTGCTGAGCAGCGAGCCTGATGTGGGGCTTGATCCCAGGACCCTGAGATCATGACCTGAGCTGAAGGCAGAGGCTTTAACCCACTGAGCCACCCAGGCGCCTCTGTAGTTCAGCTCTTAAGAAATCAAAATGTACAAAGCTCTAAAGACAAGTCTGGGCATCCCTACTGTAACAAGAAAAATTCCTATAGTCTATAAGGAATAAGAGAGTAGAAAGGATATCTCAGAGCAGGAAAAGATTTTCAATGGAAAAGTTAGGAGGTCAGTTAATATACTGACAAATGCACCAAAATTATCAGTGTAAAAAAGGCTAGCCATCTTATAAACCATTATCTAAAATAAGATGGCTAAAAAATGACAACCGAGTAACTTTTTCCAATAGAAATTTATGAAGTCAGTCAATGGGAAAAGAGATTTACCTTATAGAACTTTCACATACCAGCAAATTTTCTGAAATACAATTATTAATCCAAGTGATGGAGGTTTGTATCTATGTGCATACATATATGTACACACATATATATGTAAATCACTGAATAATTAAAAGAGGTATTCATATATGGCTGATAAATAGAAATATATAAAATAGCTCACTAATAACTTAAACATGAAAATTAAAATACTTTCTTATTGCTTTAACAAAAATTAAAAGGCTGGTAACATCAAATGTTTATCTAAAAAAATAGGTAGTCTATTAGTGGAACTGAAAACTGATGTGATCTTCAAAGGCTAACATGATGATACCAGTTAAAATTACACAGGTACACACACACACACACACACACACACACAAACACATACACACACACCTTTTGGCCTATCAATTCTGCCATCAGGAATTTACTACCCCATTATCATATTATACACAGATTTTCATTGCAGCAAAATCTGAAAATACATTTTTTTAAATAAATGATGGTAATATCCACACTATGGAATAGTATGTGGTTACTAAACAAAATGATATGATCTATAACTGCCTAAAACAGAGAGATCTCTAAGATAACATAATTGAAACATGCAAGTAAGAATACTGTATGGCATGGATCCACAAATGTAAATTTGTAAAAGAAATATACTCCTAGACATAAAAATGGCAAATAGACATGTGAAAAGACACTCAACATCACTCATCATCAGGGAAATACAAATCAAAACTACAGTGAGATACCATCTCACACCTGTCAGAATGGCTAAAATTAACAACACAGGAAACAACAGATATTGGCAAGGATGTGAAGAAAGGGGAGCCCTCTTTTATGTTGGTGGGAATACAAACTGGAACAGTACAGCCACTCTGGAAAACAGTACGGAAATCCCTCAAAAAGGTAAAGATAGGGGCGCCTGGGTGACTTAGCCATTGAGCCTTTGGCTCAGGTCATGACCCAGGGTCCTGGGATCAAGTTCCGCATCGGGCTTCCTGCTAAGCAGGAAGCCTGCTTCTCCCTCTCCCACTCCCCCTGCTTGTGTTCACTTTCTCACTGTCTCTGTCAAATAAATAAATAAAATCTTAAAAAAAAGTTAAAAATAAACTACCCTATAATCCAGCAATTGCATTACCAGGTATTTACCCAAAGGGTATAAAAACATTGATTCGAAGGGATACGTGCACTCTGATGTTTATACTTATAGCAGCATTATCCACATAGCCAAATTATGGAAAGAGCCTAAATGTCCATCAAATGATGAATAAGGAAGTTGTGCTGTGTATGTATACAATGGAATATTATTCAGCCAAAAAAAGAATGAAATCTTGCCATTTGCAATGACATGGATGGAGCAAGACAGTATTATGCTAAGCACAATAAGTTAGTCAGAGAAAGACAAATACCATACGATTTTACTCATATGTGGAATTTAAGAAACATTAACAGATGAACACAAGGGGCAAAAAAAAAAGAGGCAAACCAGAAAGTAGGCTGTTAATTATAGAGAACAAACTGAGGGTTACTGGAGGGGAGGTGGATGGAGGAATGGCTATGTGAGATGGGTATAAAGGAGGGCACTTGTGATGAGCACTGGGTGTTGCATATAAGTGATGAATCACTAAATCCTACACCTGAAACTAGTATTATGCCACATGTTAACTAAAATTTAAATCTTGGAAGAAGAAAAAAAAAAAAAGAAATATACCCTTTTTTTACTAGGCTCTAAGCCCAGCATAGAGCCTAACGTGGGAGTCTGAACTCATGACCCTAAGATCAAGACCTGAGCTAAGATCAAGAGTCGGATGCTTAACAAACTGAGCCACCCAGGCGTCCCAAAAGAAACATTTATACACAGGTAAGTCACAAACATTTTTCTGGGAAGACTGTTTACAGTGATTACTTCTGGATGAGAAAGTAGGAATCAACATCCTAAGAGATTAATTTTTGGCATCATGGCTTAAAGTTCTCGATTCGTGTTACATTAAAACATAATAACAACAACCGTTAACTATTTTACCTGTTAGTATATAAATTTCTTGAGTTAATTCACCTTTAAAGGATCAATGTTTGGTGAATTAGCTTGATCCTTTTTTTTGACAAATATCTCTCTAACTTATTTAGCCAGTATTTACTGTGTCTGCTATCTACCAGGCTTAATTCTACACACTGATGTCACAGTGGTTAAAAAAAAAAAAAGATACGCTCCTGCTGTCAGGGAGCTTTTTTCCAGTGGACAACCAACAAGTAAATAAGTAATATAATTTCACTAGCTACAAGTGCTATGAAAAAAACTAAATTAGGCAGTGACACAATAGTGAGTGGTTTAGGTTGAGACTAGCTACTTTACTGGGGAAAAGGGTCAGGAAAGACCTCTTACAGGAGATAATGTGATATGAAGCCTGAATGCCAGTCATATGTTCCAAGTAGAGGATCCAAACATAAATCTCTGGAAATAGGAACAAATAGAAAAGGCCAATATGACTACAATTGACTCACTTATTATATGCTAGGCACTGTTTTTTGTTTTCTAGGTATCGACAGATAGTAATAATATCTTGAGGTTAATAAAGAGAAGGGGTGAAAGAGTCGTATAGTATAAGGGGTTAAAGAGTGGTATGGTATGGTATATGCCAATAATAGAGGTAGGGCAAAGTCAGGAATGATCTTACAGTACACTGAAAATTTGAATTTTATTCTAATTGAAAGGAGAAGCCATTGAATATTTCAAGTAGAAAAGTGACATGACTAGGATTATGTTTTAAAAAATAACTCTGGCTCCTGTAATAAAAATGGGTTAGATTGGGCCAGGAGTAGAAGGGGGAAGCCAGCCTGTCAGAGACTATTCTAATAATCCAGATAAGAGATAATGGTACTGGAGACTAGAATGGTAGCAGCAACAATGGGCTTGGGTTACATCTTCACAAGAGAGTTGACAAAGTTGGCTGATGGACATATATGAGGGTGATGGAGAAAATTAAATTAAATTAAAATAAATTAATTAGTTCTTTTTTTTTCATTATGAGTCAGTCAAGAAAGTTTAAAACTAGATTAACTTTCTAAGTTATATATATAATGATACTTTACTTCTAAAAAAAACCTTTCCTACTAAAAATTTAAGAATACTTACATTTCTTTCTACTTCAATTAATCTGTCTTTAACTTTCAGAAGCTCTCTAGTTGTTTCTTGACTTTCTCGCTCCCATTTATTATCTTCACCAGAAGTTGGAGGAGAGCTCTGTACCATCCTTTCTTCATCTTGTCTCTGTTTGAGAGCTTCGTAATTCTTTTTCACCTAAAATTTTATTTAAAATATGTTAATGGGGAGAAAAAGAATCACCAAAGTTATCACTTCTTACAATCAAACTCTGCAATGGTCTGGTGAATGTGAAAGACACTATTTAAAAATGTGATAAATAATATGTATAATTATCATTACTACCATGATCACAATTTATGCTTTGTAAACAGCAAATTCTTTTCTCCTAGAAAATTTAAATACACCCTGATTATGTGCCATACTCTAGCAATACATGGGCCATACTCCAGTAATATATTACTATAATATATAATATATAATTTCAGATCCTGCTGCTTATGATGAAAATATCACTAAGGAATCGATTAGCTGGACATAGACATGTTGCCAAATATTAATAATTATTTTTTGACCCATCTATAGCTGGACCTAGAAATTTCAGAGATCCTTATGTAAAGGACAGATGAAGACTTGACATATGTAATAATTCCTTCTAAAAAGATACCTAAAGTTGAAGAAGTATCTATGTATGTCTGCCCTTTTAAGCAGGATATGTTGCTCAGAATGAGCTATATTAATAGATAAATTGATAACTTCTTTATTCAGATCCTAATCCACATATAATTACTATAATTTATTTTATAAAACGTGAGCAATCCAAGGGTTTATCCTACCCTGGGTTTTCTGGTGTGATTACAACCAAACCCTACTTTAATAAGAGAGTCAACTCAAAACTAAGAACTTGGTGGTCATCCTACACTACCAGAATTACTGATTAAGTTAATAGCACTCTTCAATTTAAGCTGATTATTATTATACTTCTCTTGAATCATTAGTTTGTCCAGGGAGACATTTATCACAAATTTCTAAATTAAAACCCAAACTTTATATTAAGGTGAAAACAGAAATGTCCAAATTCATTTTCTAAAGCAAAACTTAAGAAAGCTTATGACTCAAAAATAAGTTTTGCTACAACGGAGTTGGAAAATGACGTGAGACTAAAGAAAAAGGATGCCCAAAAAAGAATATAATTCAAAGCTTGGCTGAGTGATCTAATAAGTGTTCTGGGATCCTAATTTTCCAGTTGTTTTTTTTTTTTTAATTTCGATATCCTAATAACAGATGAGTGACATCATTTCCACTCTCCAATTTTACATTAATTTCCCACAGGGTCTTTTCTCTAAGCTTATAGAGACTATAGACATATGCCATTACTAAGAAGGTGAGTTGAGAATAAAACTCAAAGCTTCTTATTTTTAGTCCATTGTTCTTACAACTAAGTTTCAAAAATGGCCCTTTACCTTGTGTATCCACAGAATCTCTAATTTATGTTCACTTAAAATATGACATATATTCCATTGAGATTTCTTAGAGGCAGCATACAGGTGGGTCTTGCCTTTTAATCTAATTTATTAATCTCTCCCTTTCAACTCAGATGTTTAGAAATTTTATATATAATATGATTTTTAATCTGGTTTGTTTTAAAACTGATATTTTGCTCTTTGTCCAATCTGTACTTCAGTACCTCGTTTTTTTTCTTCTGATTTTTTTTTTAATAATAATTCTATTTTATCTTCTATGCTGGCATATTAGCTATACCTTTTTGTAATGCTATTTTAGCAATTACTTCAGGCCTTCAACTCCTATTTAATTTTCATATCTTCAAGCGATATATCTCTTCACATATAGTATTAAAAGTTAGCACAGTCTAATTTCAGTTTTATGGCAGCCTAATTTCCTGTTTATGGCAGGTGGCTAGTCCAATAGCTATCCCAAAATGGCTGAAAGTGGAAAACAATGATGAAATTTAAAATTTTAAATCTCTGCCCCCTAGACTTGAAATGCATATAACCAACCCATACCCAAACTGGCTGAGTAGCTTCATGAGGTTGACTTTCTTTGCAACCTAGATACTGCAGATTAATTAAATCTGGCACCAAATTTTACTTTATTTTTTGGATAATCCTTCATGTTAACTAAGCAAATTTCTAGAATTTCTTCTTTCACAATATATGTTTCATGGTACAAATACTAAAAATGATGGTGTGGGCAAATGAGGAACAAAAAACCTTTTTTCCTTTTCCGTATGAGAAATTCATCTTTGGTAACTGTGTCCTTAGAAACCTAAAAGAAGGGGCGCCTGGGTGGCTCAGTGGGTTAAAGCCTCTGCCTTCGGCTCAGGTCATGATCTCAGGGTCCTGGGATCGAGCCCCCACAACGGGCTCTCTGCTCAGCAGAGAGCCTGCTTCCCTCCCTTCTCTCTGCCTGCCTCTCTGTCTACTTGTGATCTCTCTCTCTGTGTCAAATAAATAAATAAAATCTTTAAAAAAAAAAAAAAGAAACCTAAAAGAATTGGAATGTTCTGTGTTACTGGGCAAGACTGTATATGAGAAAAAAAATTTACCCACCTGGTAAATTATATTTAGACTGCAAGAACTATAAATACCTAGTAGGAAGCCGTATCTTTAAATTTCCTGAATGCTGCAACTCTTAAAACTAGTATATCCATTGTAGAGATCTCTATGCCTTCAGAGTTTTTGCAAAAGATGATGACTACTATGGAGCATAGAGTCTCAAAGACAGGGCAGCTCCTGCATGCTCAGTGTGAATCTCATTGTCTTGCACCTGAACTATTATCTGGTGGGAATATGACTTGCAGACAACTATAAGAAGAGGGATCCATGACAATGCACATTTCCAACAGCGTTCTGAATCAAATGGTTCTAAATGAGGCCCACAGTAATCTTCTCAATCTAAATGTTTAGTTGATTGTAAAATCACTCCTGCTGGTACCACAGAGATGATAAAAGGAAACAATACAAAACCAAAAAAAAAGAACATGATTCTACCAATCTCCCATATACTAATCCTAGGGAACGGACAAGCCCCTTTGATTTCAATTTATTCATGTAAGGAAAAACAGTTGCTTCTGCCTTGCTTATTTCACAGAATAATTCCAAACATCCCAAGACAGCAGATCTAGGAGGAAAACCTCAAATTCATGAGACCAGGTGCTTTCTTACACCACACATACGATTTCC
>CM053610.1:61102989-61187835 GCA_028646535.1 Procyon lotor
AATTACAGTATACAAACAAAATATAGTTTGTCATAAACTAAATGACCAAGATCTGCTACTCTCAAATTTAAGAAAAAGGAAGAAATGGAGAGAATATTAATGATGTTGCTTTTTTGTTTTCTTACTTTACATCTTTCTGTACAAATATTTGACAATTAAAATTCTTTCCAGGGAAATCACTTACTGTTTTAAGTTCTTGGCGCAACTGCTGGTTATAATTTGTGGATTCTTCTAATCGAGCTTCTAAGGCAGCAATCTTTTCTTCTTTTATTTCAAGGGACTTCTTTAGAGTGGATTCTAATTTTGACTCCAAAAGTTTGTACCTACTATCCAAGCACAAAAATAACATAGTTCATCACTGGAGACAGATGTGAAAGTCAATATTTTAGTTATCTTTTTGAATGGTGGGTTCATAAATATATTATTTGTAATTAAATATTTTTTACAAAAAGGATAGTACATTAATACAGTTTAAAAGTCAATCACAAACTAGGGATTATGATGAATACTTATACCTGAGAACCTTGATAACTAAACCAAATAAAAACCTGAAGTACATATATGAGAAATTTTATCATTCTGCCTTTTACTCTAATTCATTTATATATACATGCTTTCTGCTTTTCTGAGAAAAGAGAACAAATCTCATTCATTTTGGTATTGGCTTGAATAAAGAGTTTTTTGTTTTGTTTTGTTTTTTGCAAGTGAGAGAGAGAGAGAATGAACAGGTGGGGAGAAGGGTCAGGGAGAGAGGGAGAAGCAGATTCTCCGCTGAGCAGGGAGCCTCTGTGAGGCTTGATCCCAGGACCCTGAGACCACAACCTGAGCCGAAGGCAGACACTTAACCAACTGAGACACCCAGGTGCCCCAGGAGACATTTTTTAAAGCATTTAATGAATCTAACTTGGGATATGTTGAAAGTGTGATGCCCGAGTTGATTCTAGATTGTCCAGACAGAAATGTCCACTAAGCGGAGAATAATGCAGCTATCAGGGAAGATGATGGATGGCAATGCATAGTATTCACAATAAATGATTAAGAAGCCTGAGAACATAACCCTAGGAAACTATACTAAGAGAAGACATAGGAAAAGAGTTGTTAAAAAAGACAAGAGTGACTACTTCGCATTCTATTTGTAACTCTAATACTAAATTTACTTTGTTGCATTTTGTTTATTTATACACGCAAACCCACAACTTAGACTATCTATTCCTTGATGACAAGAATAACTTAATTGTATCTTAAAATGGTCAGAGGGAATGACATCAATGAGAAAGATGAAAAGGTTAGACTATTAGGGACATCACCTGAGATTAGCAGTAAAGACAGATGCAGATATACATAAATTTCAAGGGGATGGAATGTTAAAGGAATTTATGTCTTTGAGTTTTTATTTTCCTTGTGACACTAACGCTAACTTAATGACTGAGAAAGAAGCTGGTTTAGTGGCTTAAAACACTTCTTTTTCTGATCTACCAAATTTGATCATGGTCTCAATTCCATTTCTTAAAAAATTTAGTTCGATATATACCCTTAGCTCCATTTCTAATGCTTTCATTATATACATAAATGTGTAGATTAACGAATGCATCACATCTTGCCTAGATTATTTCAATAGCTTCCTAACTGGTCTCTGTGCCTCCAATTCGCCCCTTTTCTTTCTTTCTTTTCTTCCTTTCTTTTCTTAAAGATTTATTTATTTGAGAGAGGAGGCAGGAAGGGCAGAGGGAGAGAGAATCTCAAGCAGATTCCTCACTAAGCTTGGAGCCAGATGCAGGGATCTGAGAACACAACCTGAGCCAAAATCAAGAGTGGGATGCTTAACCGACTGAGCCATGCAGGTACCCTGCCCTTTTTCTAACCCATTTTCGTGTCACTATAAGAATTACTCAGTACATCTCTGTGCTTTATTTCCATGGAATGCCCTTCTCCACCATCTCCACCTCACAAATTTCAGTCACTCTTTAAGGTTTAGCAGAAGCATTTATCATTTCTTTGATGCTTGATGATCAGCAAATGATAAGAGCTCAATAATACTGACAAAGTTGTTTGAATTAAGGTTTGGGAAGAAGTGCCAAATTAATATGAAGTACTCATCTACAGCTAGATTCTAAGTAGGTCATTTCAGGTACTACACCATGTACTGTCCCCACCCCCAAATGTCTTACACATGATGGGTAATAAATCTGTGTGAATAAAGGAGTGATGCATATTTAGTATCTATATTAAGAGGCAGTCAACTCAACTGGACCTTAACTATCTATTTAACTCAAATAAAAAGATCTTCTCATGAAATAGCTATATGGTTAATCCAATTATGGTTGCTTAATGAACGAATGCCTCAAATTATTTCTATGTTATTACAGAACTAACCTTTGAGTTTCAATCTATTCTATTAACTCTGAATATTTTCAAAATTACATGAACAAACCCCATATAATCAGCATTAATTCTTCCTACATACATTTAATAAATACTAGAACATTAATAGTTGGTAGACAACAAGATACAAATTATATTACAAAAACTCCAATGAATTAAAATTCAGACTACATAAAAGAGTATTTTTAACAACATAAACTTCTAGTCTAGCTGGAATCACATGGCTGGCTGGATGCTAAACAGTAGACTACTTGAAAATGTGACATACTGTAATTACCATGGGAGAATAAAAATTTTTAAGCTTGTATTGATCATTCTCAAAATTAGAGGGTATATACAATAATTTTTATTAGTTGTCAAGACTTATTTTTCTACATTATTTTTATACCTTAATTACCTCAGTATATTTTCCTTTGTTTCATATTTCTCCTCCATCTCTCTTTAAGTCTACTTTTGGCACACAAAATGCATGAAACAACTGAGGCATTTAAGCACACAATTCAAATAAAAAACAAACTTTATATTTCAAGAGAGGGGTTTGTTTGTTGTTGATATCTCATTCTACTTTCACAGGTAATTACAGCCTCTGGTTTTCCACTAGGGGGTGGCATCCTGTTTTCCTACTACGCCGTAACTATTTATAGTAATATTTTAGCATTTTTTTTTTCTTGTATCAATATTAGGTTGTATTTATCTGGGTTTTTAGTCTTTTTCTTATAGAACTTTCTCTATGGGAAGAAAGGAAACAGAAACAGGGTGAAATATAAATATTCTGTGGTTAGTACAGGAAAGAATGAGCAAAAAAATAACAATAATTTCAACTATTTGCCAAACAGACTTAATACTCACCTGTCATCAGTACTTTGCTCATCATGTAAGAGTCGCTCTTTATTTAACCCTATCTTCTCAAGCTCATGAGTTAATTTTTCAAGATCATTATTCATTTGTTGAGTCTTCAATTTTTCACTTACCAAATCCTTATTTTAAAAGGAATGCAAAATTCACATAAGTGTCGTGACCATGAACATATAACAAAGTCAGCCAAGACTATAACTACCACTATGCAGGAATACATATAATTCAAACCAGGAAAAACAAAAATGTTGTTGAATTTTTCCTTCATCAATAAAAAGTAGTTAAGCAACAAAATAACCTAGTTCAAACAATATGGTTTTCCTTTTTTGCTAATATTTCTTTTTAACTTTTCGTGTTAAAACTGAAAGGAAAAACTCTTTACCTGTGAACACGTTAGGTTTGAAAACTGTGAGAAAAAGGATACATATCCATTAACTTTTTAAAGATTATATTTGTTTATTAATTTGAGAGAGAGAGAGAGAGAGAGAGAGAGAGAGAATGAGAGGCAACATGAGAGGGAGAAGTCAGATGGAGAAACAGACTCCCTGATGAGAAGGGAGCCTGATGCAGAACTCGATCCCAGGACTCTAGGATCATGACCTGAGCCAAAGGCAGTTGCTTAACAACTAAGCCACCCTGGTGCCCTCCATTAACTTTTTAATAATGAGCTAGGACTTTAGTGCGTATTTCTTCCTATAAATATATGCTGAATGCCACACCCTTCTTATACCACAAACACCCCTCTGGCAGTGGAAGAGCCCTAAGATACTGATCTGAAGAAAAAGGGCACATTCTTAGAAGTTCAGACACAAGGAACCTGTCATTCATGACTATAGGGCTATACAAAAACAGAAGAAAAAAAAAAGTTAATAATGGGTCCCTCTCAATGTCTCTTTAGCAGAAATGCCGACTTCCCAAAATGACTTTCTGCCAGAATGGTAAGAAACTTCTTAACTCAATTTAAAGGACTGCCATGTATATAGTATAGCATAGGCATAGCAAAAAAGAGCCAAGCGTGCTATCTTCTAAACTATACTACGTTTCCCAGGACCTACTGCCAATCAACTCCTGAAAGTTTCACAACTCTTTTCAACACACAGATCCAAGCAACTACCAATTGTTCAGTGTTGACTCTTAAGTTCAACCTGATTTGCATTCTCAGGCCTAGAAAGGTCAAAATTCATTGGATTTTGGAGTCTGAAAGATCTGGACTTGATTCCAGTAATCCAGTTTTGCGAATTATTAGCTGTGTGATCCTGAGTAAGTTACTTAATGTTTCTAATGCTTTCTAATCTAATGGATATAGTATCTATAGAGGATTAGTTGTAAAAATTATAGAAATATACATAAATACAACTTAAGAAGTCCTTAGCCCACTACTTAGCACACAGTTAGCATTCAATAAATAGTAATGGTCACGCTTCCTATCATACTTTAGCATTTGGTAACAGTATCAAGTATTTTAATATTATTTTGAAACAAGATATAAAATTATAATGATACCACATGGAAATCTTATTATTACAATATCTTAAAAAATAAAATTTATACATGCTTCTTGGTATAATAAAAGTAGGAAACTTAGAAACTGTTTCTAGTTCTAATTCCAAATTTCTATTTTGAACCATAAGCAGATGATGCAAATTTCTGATGGGTTCCAGTAAAACTTAACAAAGCCCTGAATTAAAAATATAAAAAGAATTTGCCTTAAATTTAGGTAACTATATTTACCTCTCGTAATGTAACCAAAGTTTTTATATCAATAGTTGCTCTTTTCACAAGCTCCTTATTTTCTTTCTCTAATTCTTTCAGACGAAGGCAGGATTCTTTATAAATACTGATCTCTTTGAAAAGAGTTTTGTTTTCTTTTTCTAAATTTCCAATTTTCACATTATTTTCTTCTAATGTGGTATCTTTTATTTCTGCTTGTTGTCGGAGTCTTTTATTTTCCTTCTCCAGTTGTTTCTTATCCTTTTCCAGTTGAGAAGTCTCTTGCTCTAATGATTTATTTTCTTTTTCTAGCTGTTCTAGTCTTTTGCTAGATATTTTTAACTCTTCTAAGTTTTTCTGCAATGTTTGATTTTCCACCTCTAAGTCTTGTAATTCACTCTCTAATTGTTGAATCTTTTTATTGCTGTTTTCTAGAGCTTTCTGTAGCCTTTGATTTTCTGTATCTAAACCCTGGTAGCTAACTTCTAAGCGTTCTGTCTTCTTGAAAGATGCTTTCATGAGTTCCAAACCCTTCTTAAGTTGTTCTTTTTCACTTTCCAGTTCTTTATTTTCTAGTTGTAGCTGAGCCATTTTCATGCTTGCACACTTCAAAGATTCCACGTTCCTTCGCAGTTCTAAGTTTTCCTCATCTAGTTGAGAATTCTCTTTTTCTAGGGATTCTAACTGAAAAGTAAGGTTTTTAAAGCTATCCAGTGTTTTTTTTAACTTCCTATTTTCTCTTTCTAGCTCTGAATTTTCTTGTTCTAAGGCCTCAATTTTTTCACAAGTAATTTTTAAATTGGTTATCTTTTTCTGTAACAATTCATTTTCTTTCTCAAGATGATGCAACTCATTTTCAAGTTCTTCTGCTCTTTCTCCTTTTTCTTTATAGTGTTCCAATTCTTTTCTAATTTGTCTTTTTTCAAACTCAATCTTGCTTAGCTTGCTACTTGTTTCTTTGATCGATTCATGGAGAATTTTATTTTCTTTTTCAATATCTTTCACTCTTGCTTCAGCACTTATCTGGGAGCGCTGCCTTAAGGAAGACACAGTTTGATTCAGATGTTCATTTTCCTGTTCCAATATTTTAATCTAATTACAAAGAACAAAGGAGAAAATTAAATACTTAATTGAGCATAAACTAAATATTTTTAATTACAGTTTTTCCATTCCAAAAATAACAGGGAAATAACATAAAAGGGTGCTAATTTCTTAAATATTTTTTTTTTAAAGATTTTATTTATTTGACAGAAACACAGCTGGAGAGGGAATACAAGCAGAGGGAATGGTAGCAGAAGAAGCAGGCTCCCTGCTGAGCAAAGAGCCTGATGCGGGGCTCGATCCTAGGACCCTGGGATCATGACCTGAGCCCAAGGCAGACGCTTTTAACGACAGAGCCACCCAGGCGCCCCAAAGGGTGCTAATTTCTATCTTACTTTTAATTCTGACAAATATTTACTGAGAAATCCTTGTGTACATGTACTGTCAGGTCATTAAAGTTCTTGCTTTAGGGAGTTCATAATGTAAAGAAATGGTTAGGAGAGATGTATTTAATATTAATCAAAGCAATCTTAAGATTATTCATAGTTACATGTTTCAAATTCAAATAAGAATACAGGTGAAATGTACACACATATCTCTTTATAAATATACGCTTTTATTTTTTTCAATAAAATTTGCAATGCATATACGCAGTGGGTTCTTAATAAATATTGCTATATTTATATGTATATACATGGGTGCATATTCATTCCCCTAAGAATTCTAATTTGGAAACATCAAAATAACAAAATCCTTGGTACACTTGAAAATGAATCCATCCAATTTATATGATGGCCTAATTTTGCAGTTCTCAAAAGTCAGTGTCAAATAATCCACTGAGAACCTTATAAAAATACAGATTCATGCTTAGCTCTAGAATTTTTATTCTGTAGCTCTATAGAAACCTGTATATTTACAGGTAGCCTGAAGACTATACCTGGATAATATTAAAATAAATCATTTTACTTCTAAAAAAGTAACAAACTTTAAAATAGCAAGTTAATCAGTATATCCAGTTCTCAGTTTCCTAACGCATAAAATGCGAAAGACCAATAAACACTTGAAAGCAAATGAGAATGCATCCTAAAGGTAGCAACCACATCTCCCTCTTAGACAAGGTTGGACTACAGCTGCATTTCTCCCCAACTCCACTCAGATACTTTATAATCTTCAGTCCTATTCCACAGACACTAGAAAGCACAGGTACTACAAAATTTTATACCAGATAATTATTAAGCATACTGGCCATTTAAAAAATTCTAAGCTTTCCCTTCAACTTTCCTAAAATACGCAGGATAGAAAATGAAGTAAAACCATAGTTACTCTAAAATCTAAGCAATTCTTAAATATTTCCCTTTCAAGTTATATGAACACTTTTGTTTGCCTAAACTTTAAAATAACTGTTTGGGTTTTTTTTTTTAAGATTTTATTTATTTGACAGAGAGAAACACAGCAAGAGAGGGAACACAAGCAGAGGGAATGGCAGCGGGAAAGGTAGCGGGAAAAGCAGTCTTCCTGCCAAGCAGGGAGCCCGATGCGGGGCTCGATCCCAGCACCCTGGGATCATGACCCGAACCGAAGGCAGACACTTAACAACTGAGCCACCCAGGCGCCTCTAAAATAACTTTTGTTAATGCACTTCAAAGTATATTGCTTAATAAGAAATTTACGAACCTGTCTCTCCGAATTTTCTCTAAGTGTTTCAATTGTTTTTTCGAGCTGAGCTTTCTCCTTCATTAGATCCTTGCTTAAATTCTGACAATTCTGAAGACTTTGTTTTTCTTGAATAATCTCATTTTCAAGAATTTCAACCTAGAGAAAATTAAATAAAAAAACAATGTACCATTAAATATTTTATAACAGTGGAAACATGTCAAAAGATAATTTTCAAATAAAAAATTAAAAATACAGTTTTAACACTCCATGGTGAAATTTAAGAACTGAGTAAAGAAATTCAAGTAATAGGGGTGCCTGGATGGCTCAGTGGGCTGGAGCCTCTGCCTTCGGCTCGGGTCATGATCTCGGGGTCCTGGGATCGAGCCCCGCGTTGGGCTCTCTGCTTGGTGGGGAGCCTGCTTCCCCCCTCTCTGCCTGCCTCTCTGCCTACTTGTGATCTCTCTCTGTCAAATAAATAAATAAAATAAAAATTAAAAAAAAAAAAAAGAAAAGAAATTCAAGTAATATTCCATGCTATTTTTAGAAGCTGTATAAAATATGCAGACATGACTATCAAATTTTCGTAATCTGTACATCTTTGAAGGGTATATCTACTTCTAAACATAAAGATAAATCCCAATGATTATATGATAATTATGTGCTATATGAAGACCGTACAAGTCTTACTGATTCTTTTGGCTTGAGGAGATTTATAAAGTAAAACTTTAATTACAGTCAAGTAATTTTACTGAAGAAGGAAAAGAAAATATAAAAGCATGAAACAAAGATGAGAAATAGTGATTTAAGTTTAGTAAGAAAATAGACAGCAATTAGGTTTAAAATAAAAAGGAAAGAGGGAGAAAAAAGGAGAATAATACTAGAGAAAAAAGGGCTGAACAAAACTCCAGCAAATGTTTATAGTCTAGGTTTAAATTTTTTTTCAATTATACATTTTAAAGAAATGATCAAGTATGTGGTTAATAAAGATGATCAAATAGCAAAATTCCAGTTTAAATTATGCCAAATGGATTTTCCCATTATTATACAACATATTCAAACCAGTAAAAGAAAATATTTAGCTATATAAAATATTCCACTTCAAGTTTAAATATTAATTAAATCCTTATATCAATAATGAAGAAGTTTAAGAATTTGAAGAGTCTTATGTAAAGCAAGTTGAATTTTCCTATTTTATTATCAATGAAAGATAGTCTTATATGGAAGACCATCTTCCAGTAATATGTCAAAAGCATCAAGTCACAAATCTTATTCAGTTACTCAATTCAAAATAAATATGTTCAGGAAGATTTTAGTTATTAATTATGAACCCAGTTCCCCCATTAAAGACTGAAATATATGGGTAACAGTTATTTAATTAAACTCATCTTTTGTTTTACATCAATGGAATTCAAGTGAAACAGTTTACAAAAGACACCTTTCATACAAGAAATTTATAAAAAAAATTGCTAGAATCACTAAAAATTTGTTAGAATTCATAGTTAACTTTAAAATCAAATTATAATTTCCAGATCCAATTATAATGATAACCAAAATAAAACTGTTGCAAGTTCTAAATAGCCACTCCTAATTTTATATTATATTGTCAAATGCTTATTAAGATTATTTGGTTAATGGATTAAAGATGATGCAAAAATGTTTTAAAAGAGTAAAAATCTGGCAAGATAATCAAGGAGTAAAATAAATGCAAAATAACATGTATTATCTAAGGCAGTGGTTCTCAACACATGGTTCCAAAAAACTAGGAAGACCATCACTCAGGAATTTCTTTTTTTTTTTTTTTAAAGATTTTATTTATTTATTTGACAGAGAGAGATCACAAGTAGGCAGAGAGGTAGGCAGAGATAGAGGGAGAAGCAGGCTCCCTGCTGAGCAGAGAGCCTGATGTGGGGCTCGATCCCAGGACCCTGAGATTATGACCTGAGCTGAAGGCAGAGGCTTGATCCACTGAGCCACCCAGGCGCCCCGCACTCAGGAATTTCTTAGAAATGAGAATTATTCGCCCCTACCCTAGCCAGGACCTACCAAATCAGAAACTCTGAGCATGGGACTCAGCAATCTGTGTTTTAACAAGTCCGGAAGGTGACTCTGATGCATACTATAGTTCAAAAACCACTGGTCGAAAGGTTAGGAAGATTTTTTTTTTTTAATGTCTACAGGTTAGGGAGATTTTCATAAATGAGTCTAGAAACCCAGAATCTATAAAGAAAAAACTAGACATGGCTGACTAGATACAGAAACAAAAAGGAATACATAAGGACTTATGTATAAGAATATTTATTACAGTGTTGTTCACTGTGACCAAGACCTAAAAACAAAAGTGAAAGCACATATTGGGGAGCAGATGTGATGGGAGATATTCATGATAAAAATATCATGTATATTGTCATGATACAATTCTATTTATCTACAATATATTTGTGTGTGCATGGAGAAAGATAGTAAAAAATAAATTACTTGGTCTGTTGCACAACTGGAATATTTCTGTTGAACCAAAACCCAGTGAAAATTCAGGTTTCATAGTGCCTAAACTGTGGTTCTTAAATAACATTTCCCACTAAAAGGAAAAAGGGTTTTCTGAAGAAATGGTTATCTCCAGATCTGGGTCAGGAAATGTTCAAGAGAAGCCTATTATGGCAAGAGCAGAGGTTCACAATGGGTGCTAAGGCTGTGTCACAGAGATTCAGAAAGTAGCTTAGAGAGGGGTAGGATGTAAGACAAACAAAGGCAGTAGATTGAAACACTTCAAATATTTTTAAATCCCTGAATTCATAAAGACACTAAAACAAAAAATTCATTCATTAATTATCTCAGGATATGAGAAAACCAATTCATTACCAGGAAACTGGTAAATAAAGGGAAAGAATCAAACATTCATCCTGCTTTTCTCATGCGAGTTCCTCACCAGGATTTTGCAACCTCTGTTGAATTAAGACATCAAAGCAAACTTTTTCCATGACAACTAACATGACAAAAGAAAGACAACTAGACATGTACCTCCTGACTGAAACAGACTCCTTATGAATATTCTTACTAAAACCTCAATTTGAACCTGATTAAGTCTACAGATAAAATAAGACCTACTGGGAACAAAAGAACTTGTGAAGTGACACAAAAAGGATGCAGTGAGCAAAATCTAGATTGTGGGAAACTAGATTAAACCACTTGGTTTCTTTAACAGAAAAATTACTAGGTAAAAAAAGTAAACCTTACACTAAAAAAGACAACAGATACCAGTTGATTGAGTGTATTGATCTTATTCTAATTCAGATTTGAACAAAATGCAAAAAAAAGAAAATCCCAATAGAGTTGGAGAAACCGAAATGCTAACCAAACTCTTAAATTTTTTTTAAAGAGCTTGTTTATTTATTTGACAGAGAGAGACAGTGAAAGAGGGAACACAAGAGGGAGTGGTAGAGGGGGAAGCAGGCTTCCCACTAAGCAGGGAGCCTGATGCGGGGCTCAATCCCAGGACCTTGGGATCATGACCTGAGCCGAAGGCAGACGCTTAATGACTGAGCCACCCAGGCGCACTTCTTTTCCATTTTTAAGTGTGATAATGTCACTGTTCTTGTTTTTAAAAAACTTCCTTGCTTTTAATAGATATATAATGAGATATTTATTGGTGAAATGATACCACGTCAAGGATTTCCTTCAAAATCATCTAGTGGTTGTGGGGAGAGCAAACAAGGGTAAAAATAAGACTGGCTATAAGTTAATAATTGTTGAAGCTGATTAAGTATAGAAGTTCATTCATGTCACATTTATGTATGTTTGAAAATTTCAGTAAGTTAAAGTAATGAGAATACATTAAAAACTGGAAAATAAACATTCAACCACAGGGTTATTTATACTTTTACATATATTCTTTAACTTACATTAAGTATTAGTTTTTATTTACCTTTTTACTTAGTCTTTGATTTTCTTTTTCAATTTTCAGGATTTTGGAAGTGTTGCCTTCTGCAGAATCCATAGTACTCCGAAGTTCCTCTACAGTTTTTGTAAGACTCTGGTTTTCCATTTCCAGTTTCAGTAACCTGCTTGATGTTAACTCATTCACCTCATGGCCCAAGGATTTTTGTGGTGCTATAATAATGAAGAATATGGTCACTGATAAGACTATATTTACTCGTAAAAAAAAAAAAAAAAAAAAAAAAAGACTATATTTACTCGTTATTACTTAAAATAATGAGTGTAAATGTACTACATCACCTAGTTCTTAATTTTATAAAAAATCTAAGTTATACAAGATAGACAAATAAAAAACAGATAAAAGATGGATAATCTTGAATTCTTAATGCACTCATAAGCATTTTAAAGAAAATATAAATTTACACTGAACAGACTACAGAGTTTCAGTTCTAGTTTCATGAGAAACTACTTGACAATGCTCAAGCCACTTTAACCTCAGTGAATCTTAGGTTACTTGTACAAAATATAGTTATTGCTCCATATGTCTCACAGAGCTATCGTTTGATTCACATAAGTATACAGCATATCCTATGCCACATCTTCAAAAATTAAAGGAAGACAGTCTAAGGGGGAAAAAAAGTCCCTATTTCCTAATCCTGACTCTGAACGGCAAAACGGCATACACTGATCACCTTGAAAAAGTCTTTCTCTAAATAAATAATCGCTGCTAAACTTAAGTATAAAAAGCAACATGTATACCATTTTGCCAAAAAATTATGTTTCTAAGTAGATTTTAGCATAATTACACTTTTTAAAGTAAGAAAACTGTTTCTAGTTCTATATAAAATGTAAACCAGAAATAATTTTTAATAACCCTAAAGCAGATTCATTAAATATTTTGATGATATAAAAATTAGGATTTAAAGTGAAATATGATACCTACATTCGTTTTGAAATCTTAGATTTCAGGAAGATAAATGGAGAAGTATGGGAATGCATTCCAGGTCTATCTATCTTTGTATATGTTTGAAATTCTCCATCATTAAGTAGAGAAACACACAAACTACACACATACACAAAACAACATATTCCCTAACAAGCATATAAGCATACATTCTTTTCAAAATCAGGTATGGTAAAGTATCTCCCAGACTGTAAGTAAAGAAAGCCTCATTTCTTATTTCTAGCTTTTGTACTAGTTAGCATATTATTCTTTAATTGAAAGCTGGTACAACTGATGGTCACAGACTTTTTAAATTCCATTAGTTGTCCAAGTCTTCAGTAAAACTTTACTTCATGATCTGTAGTCATACATTTCAATTAAACAAGATTAGACTACAACACTCAATATACCTTAGTAATACTTTCAATACTTTTCAATACTATGTGTTTCAAAGATGCTTCAGGTTAGACTATAAAGAATTAAAAAGGATGCTTACAACACAATTTTTAAAAGTAATCTCTATGTGCAATATGGGGTCTGAACCGAAGAACCCAAGAGCTGCATGTTCGACCGACTAAGCCAGTCAGGTGTCCCCTCAAAACACATTTTAACAACATAGGAAGCTGCCTACATTATAATTTTTGGTGAAAAAAAGAACCTGCATTGTATATACACATTGATCTGATGATGTCTAAAATATCTATTTGTGTGTAGAAACATTTTGGAAGCAAATTTTTTGAAATGTCAAAAGTGACTGCAGAAATTATTAGTGACTTTCATTTCTTCCTTTATATTTTTCCACATTTTGTGAATTTTCTAGAAAGCAATTTCCTTGTATAACTAAAAAACAACAACAACACACCACAATGAAACAAGTATTCAGGTCTATGATCCTAATAGGAATTGCAAGACAACTGTGATGATGATGAGACAAAAATAACAACAATAACCACTCAAATGCCTACCATTTACCAGGTATTCTACTAATGGCTGCATAAGTGGTAATGAATTCAATCCTTGCAATATCTCTACAAGTCACATACTATTATTCCCACATAACAGATGAAGAAACTCTTAATTGTGTAACTTTAGTAGTAGAAAACATTTAAGTCTGAGTTGTTTTCTTTATAACTCAATTCACAAAAAAAAAGTTCCACAAATACTTTAAGTAACATATCTCAGCAAGCTCACTGGCTGAATATCATCACTTCCTGTGTTGTGGATTTACATGGGGTCCCAGAATTTGGAAATAGGTTTTCATGTATAAAATTAGGAAAAGCTTAATGGTAATAAATAAGACAAACCATCTGTAGAAGTAATTATCCTGCAAGCATCAGACTATAAGCTCTCTCAGACCTATGTCTACCTTACCATTACATCCTCAGGGCCTGGTATAAATATTTTACACAGAGTAGATGGTTAGTATATGGAAGGAAGGAAAGCAGGTGAAATAATCTAACACTGAGTAACTGAGGAATTATGGAACTAATCTAATTTAAAAATGTGACATGGGCATAATTTCAGTAAAGTAAATCAGTATCAGCATACTCAAAGCTATAACCCAACAAAGAAAAAAGAGCCAAAAGTTAAAAATTTATCTGGGTTTGTTTCATTTTCTATAGGGGTAAAATTGGGATGAACTGGTTGGTAGGTATAGTGCTAAAATGGAATACATATACTGATGAAAGCAGCCATGAAGATCCTTAACTTGCTTTACACTGGCTACATACTCACCTAAGAATCTTCCCATTGCGTTTTGACTTCCTATTTGTCTATAGTTAAAGGACACGTTGACCAGCTAATATGACTTTCCTATTCTATTGAGTAGATGGCTTTCTTTCCTAAAATAAATTAATAAGCTGGTATCCTAGCTTCCTATGATACTAATATGAAACAGTGCCTAAGTGACTGATCAAATCTGTTACTGCGCTCATAAAGTTGAGTTGTTAAGACATGCAAAGATAAGGACCAGACCCAGGAAAATGGAAATGAAGATATTACTCTGTGAAATCGTACTTAAGGAGACATCTGGCCTCTAGAGATCTCCAGCAAAGGAAAATAAAGAATTGTAAAAAAAAACACCAAAAAAATGTAAGCATAAATACAACCTAACGTATTCATTTATCCATTTAAATAAAAAAATATTGGGAATACCTTCAGAAAGTTCACTAGTTCTGGATATTTGTTCCAACTCCCAGCCAAGATGTAATGATTCATCCATACTTTGTTTCTGTGCCATTTCCAAGGTCATATTTTCTTCCATTAATTCTTCAATCTTTTTTCTATCCATATCACGTTCCTTTATTATCAGGGAGTAGGAAAAGAAATGAAAGATAACCAACAGTGCAATTTCAAGCTAAATATTCTGAATAATAGGAGCATAAATTTTAAGTTCCTTAAATTTTCACAGTTTGAAGGTGATAATCAGTTATAATTACTTATACTGGTCACTATTATTGATCAGGTGTCTGATATCCTTTTTTTTTTTTTATTTTATTTTTAAGTAATCTCTATAACCCAATATGGGGCTCAACTCACAACCCCAAGATCAAGAGTCACTGACTGAGCCTGCCAGGCACCCCTGATATCCTTTTCAAGTGATCTTTGGGAACACTGAAAACTATTCTACATATATTTCAGTATATATAGTATATGATTTCTGACCCAATGCTAAATTTCAGCAAATAGTTTTTTTTAATTTTTAAAAAAATTTTATCTATTTATATTAGAGAAAAAAAGAGAGAGCAGTGGGAGGAGGGGCAGAGGGAGAGGGAGATGGAGAAGGAGACTCTCTATTAAGCATGGAGCGTCATGTGGGGCTCAATTCCAGGACCCATGAAGCATGACCTTAACCAACTGAGCCACCCAGGCACCCCTAGCAAATAGTTGTGAGAGAGAGAGAAAGAGAATGAGCACAAGCAGAAGTGGCAGGCAGGAGGAGAAGCAGGCTCCCAGCCAAGCAAGGAGCCCCATCCCAGGAACCTGGGATCATGACCTGAGCCAAAGGCAGATGCTTAACTGACTAAGCCACCCAGGCATCCCTATTTCTGTATTTTATTTATTTTTATTTTTTTAAGATTTTTATTTATTTATTTGACACAGAGAGAGAGAGAGAGAGAGAGAGAGAGCACAAACAATGGGAGCAGCAGGCAGAGGGAGAGGGAGAAGCAGGCCCCCCACTGAGCAGGGAGCCCAGTGTGGGGCTACATCCCAGGACTCTGGGATCATGACCTGAGCTGAAGGCAGATGCTCAATGGACTGAGCCACCCAGGCGCCCCTATTTCTATATTTTAAAGGCATATTTACACAATAGCTTATTAGGGTTTTTTCAAAGCAGAAGACAAAATTAATAATTAATATCACTCTGAAACAAAAGCAGAAATTTGTACCACTCCTGTTTTTATAAAGAATTGGAAGTATCTAATTTATTTAGCCATGTCTTCTCTGTTAAGGCCATAAGAACTAGTCATTATTGTCATTATGTGGAAATCAGATGAATGTGACAAATTTCCTAAGAATCCATGCAACTGTTCAACCTTATATTACTTACCATTTCCATATCATGCAGTTTAGCCTTTAGTTGTAAGTTCTCTTTTTCTAATTCATGTAATTTATCAGAACGAGCTCTAGTTCCTTCTAATTGATCTTCCAACATGGTTTTTGTTTCTAATAAAACTTGATTGTCTTCTTTTAATTCCTACAAAAATTTCAAATAAGCTTTATCAGAAATACTTAATAACTATTAATTTTTCAAAGCTCTGAAACATAAAAAATCTTTATCGTAAAATAAGACATTAAAATGTCTTTATCAAAAGTTCTTTATGCAAGAGTAAAAACTGCTGAACAAGAGATACAGTTGATCTTTTCCTGGTTTCATTTTTTTCCCCTCCAAATTTAACCTATATTATGCAAACGTAATACTCAGTACTTATGCTAGGATGAGTAACACTACTATAATTTCACATAAAATTGTCAGGGTATATTTAAATTTCTTAGTCACAAGGATAAGGAACTAAGTATAAGTAGTCTTTCTCATATTTAAGAAACAAATCTCCATAGGATCAGGGCTAATTCTTTTTTTTTGCTCAAATAGATCTAAAGATTTCTCTCTACTTAAACTATAACTTAAAACTGAAGAGTTGGGTTTTTGAGTAAAATACCAATATTTAAGCTAAGACTCACACAGATCATAAACTAAGGCTCCTATCAATAAACAATTTTATATGAGCATCTTGAGAAAATGCTTAAAATTCATATGTATGTTTTGAAGACATGTGCTCCCAAATCTGTCTTCCTAAAATACATTTCTGGGGTTTATAAAGTCAAAAGAAAGTATATTAAAACAGTGGCATTTATAAGGATCTCTTAACAGTGCCATGAATATACCGTTTAAATAAATGGCAAAGAATTAATAAGCATCTTGTCTTTGCTATCTAGCGGGTCTATTTTCTGGTAACTTTCAGGCTAATGTTCTAATTACTTTCTCTTATGATGTTTTCACTTCTTGATTTTGCATATTCCTTCCTTCTTATCACCATACTGAAACTGATAAAACTCTCCTCTGTTTGCAGAAATGAAGAAATTAACCAAGAAAGAAAAACAGAATGTAGAAGCAAGGATCGCCAAATTCTTGCTGTCAAACTGAACTTCTTGAACCACTGAACTGTGACCATTAAGTAAGAAAAGCTGTCTTTTCTAAACACACACACACACACACACACTATAAGGGGAGAGGGAAATAGAATGCCTTCTTAATCCTAGTTTAGGACTGAGTTGACCAATAATCAGAAACATGCTTTGCTTTCACTTCTAGAAACAAGTTTGAAATTAGTAGAAGTATTTATTTTGACGAGGGAATGACTTCAAGTCTTCCTTACCTATAAAGCTAAATAAAAGAATGAAAGAACTCCAAACAGTTCAATAAAATCACTAATGTCCAGAGATCCCTTTTTACAAGTGTAAGCCAAATGATGATCTACCATAAAATAAGCACTGAAAGTATTTACAATTTGTTCAACATTTCAAAAGTTCCTTAAGTTTATTATGTGCATTTCAAAAACCTAACTTTTAAACAAAATAATTGTGAATAGCTTAAATTATGCAACATACCTCGACTCTTGCCTTATAAAATTCAATATCATGTAGTCTTTCTTTATACCTGCTGACTTCACTTTCAAGTTTATCCACTCTGATTGCTTTTTCTCGAAGTGCATCTAATTCATCTCGGTACATTCTAGCAGAACGAGCATCCGAAAGCAAATTCATGTTCTAAATATAAATAAATATTAGTATTTTCAATATTGTTTTCTATTTTCAAATTGATAATCTCTGGTTGCACAATTCAATGAATTTTCCAAAATCCCCAATGAATTGTATCCTTTAAAAGTGTGAATTTCATAGTATGTAAACTATACCTCAATTAAGCTACTTTTTAAGATGGAGAGATAGAAGGAAGCTACTGATGATGGCTGGTACTGACAAGTGCTACACCTCGGCCAGGGGCTGCCCTGCCACCCTGGGCAACTTTGCCAAGGCAACCTCCGAGGCCATTTCCAAAACCTACAGCTATCTCACCCCTGACCTCTGGAAAGAGACTGTGTTCACCAAGTCTCTCTTATCAGGAATTCACTGACCATTCTGTAAAGACTCACATGAGAGTCTCCAGGCAGAGAATCCAGGCTCCAGCTATGTGGCTACCACATACGAAAAACATTAAGTGGATAAAAGCCTGTTAAAAAAAATAATAAAAAAGGGGCGCCTGGGTGGCTCAGTGGGTTAAGCCTCTGCCTTCAGTTCAGGTCATGATCTCAGGGTCCTGGGGTCGAGCCCCACATCGGGCTCTCTGCTCAGCACGGAGCCTGTTTCCCCCCCCTTCTCTGCCTCCTTGTGATCTCTCTCTCTCTGTCAAATAAATAAATAAAATCTTTAAAATAAATAAATAAAAATAAAATAAAATGGGGAGATATATGAAGCCTTTTAAAAAATCAAGAATAAAAATTATTTTAAAATATGTTTATATGCAAATATAAACATGCTTACATACAAATTTTTAAATAATGATCACTCCTTAGGAATGTAAAAACTACTCAGCATATTTTAAAATAAGTTAACCTCTAGTTAACATAACCATTTGAAATTAAAGGCACAAAAGTTAACTTTAAAATACAGGATAGTGAAAATACAGAAGAGGGAAACTGTATTACTAAAGTTGATCATTAGTTACTTTAGAGAAATTATGTTTCTATCCAAAAGTGCTTAATATACCAAAATCCTGCTGAGTTGTTCTAAACTTCCAAGTGAATATTAGTTGCATGTGATTAGTCCTTACTTTAATAACATTTTAGACAGATGCCAAAAATTCAATCTTTAAAAGCTCTCTTGTAATCCTTTAGAACAAGTTACCAAACTATGACCCAGGGACAACTGTGGGTCCCTGAAATTCTTTCAGGGAGTTCATGAGGTCAAAAACATTTTCATAATAACACTAAAACATTATTTGTTTTTTTCATTCTCATTTCTCATGAGGGAACAATGGAGTTTTCCAGAGGCTACATGGCATATATCTTAATAGACTGAATGCAGAGACAGATATGAGAGTTTAGTAGTCTTTAATTAAGACAGGCATTAAAGACATTTGTAAAATGATTTTAAAAAAGAGAGATTTGCAAGAATGTAGAAGAATAGCATTATTCTTAATTTGTTTTTGGAAAATAATGGTTATAAGCATTTAATTTTTATGTTAACATGGAATAGGTTGAGTATTATTTTTAAAAAAATATTTTTTAAATTCTAAGTTTTAATTTCAAGTACAGAAGATACCAGTAGATATACTCCTCATTGATTTTTAATAGTAGAAAAGAGCTTTGAGACCAAAAAAGATTGAAACCACTGTTTTACAGGGAGCACACATACAAGAAACCATGCTATGAAGAAAAGCAGAATAGCAGTCACAGCATATCTAGAAATGAAGATTATGAATTCCAGTCTCATTCATCTGAAAAGGTCCCAGTTTAGGATTCTGCAAGTGGAGTATTCCCTGAATTTAAAATAGCAAGTTAGGGAAAGTAAGGAGAAGAAATAATTGTCTAGCCTTACCAGAATCCTTACCATTTATGGGTAAAAGAAGACTTCATGCCCACCTCCAAATAAAAATGAAACATTATAAACATTAAAAGAAGTGAATTCTTAAACAATCTTGGTTCAAGATGAAAACCGCAAAGCTTTAGTAAAATAAAAGTAACTCTTAAAAGGTAAAAAGTTTTGATCTTACTTAAAAGGTAAAGAGTAAAAAATTAAAAAGCATTCTGTCATCTGTAAGTTAACATAAAGCACTATGAGAGACCAGAGACTTAGGGAGATATACACTAAGCACTACAGTTTACAGTAGAGGTGTTCCAGCTTCCCAGCCCACGGAAGCCAAATACATAAAAAGAGAAACCTGCAACTACCCCAGTCCTAAGAGACTCCTTTGAATTCTAGGAAAGTATGAACAGCACTAATATAGAAACAGTAAAGTCCAAACACTGATTTCCAGGGCTCTAGTATTTTTGAACAGAAAAACACTGAAAAGATCATCTTTAAGCCCCAGTAACTTCATAAAATATGAAGGTAGAGGTTATAAATTTTAAGGAGAAAAATCAATTTCCAATTACTTACTGGTCCCATATAACACAAGTTTCAGGTACAAACCTCTTGTTGCAGCCTTTTTAGTTCTATTTCCATTTGCTCGAGTTCTTGTTTACAGTCCAACAACTGTTCAGTCTTTTCCTCCCTTAAATGAAAGTTTATTAAATAATCAGTTTACTGTTTTTGAAGACCATGATCATCTGCATTAATACAAATGTATTATCATTACTGAATATCTAGTTGAAAATCCTATTAGCCATCCGCTAACCCAGGGGGAAAAGAAATGGATATTAGGAATGTATATGATTACATGTCATCAATCAGATTCCCCCTTAAAATTCCCCAAAGGCTAATAACCACAATGACTGACACTCTCTAACTTCGTAAGGTAGTTTCTCTCTCTTCATTTTTCTTGCCATCCCCCATTCTCACTCTCCTTTTTGTCTTTCTCCCTCTCAAAAACAAATACACTGCCAAGAGTTTTTAAGCAAGGCACTACTATCCGGTCTGAATCTCAAAAGATCTCCACTATTTTCAACATCTACAGTGGTCTAAAGGAAAGTATACACTGCTATACAGATACAGAAAATACTTATATCTCTATTGGTTTCCTCCCAGTAGTCTATAAACATCTTCAATTTTCTCCTATTCTTTTTCTTCTTCTTACACTCATCACTTTACTTCTCCCATTTTCTAATGCCCTTTCAGAGCCAAGCTACACAAACTCAAGTTTCCATTCACTAATTCTACTTTTCCACCTTCTGTTCTTTAATTAAAAAAAAAACAGTAAATGTTCATTGTATAAAACAATCCACTGCTGACATCTCATCATACCTGTACTTTTTTTTTTTTGAGAACCATAATTTTTAATGAAGAAACAGTCCCTTTCTGAATTCCATTTCTCACTGTAATGAATAATGTTTTGGTAAATAAACCTCAGTATGCATAAAACACTGTAGGTTTAGGGCATTTGGCTGGCTGAGTTGAACGAGCTTGTGATGCTTGAACTCAGGGTCATCATGAGTTCAACCCCATGTTGGATGTACTTTACTTAAAAGAAAAAAAACACACACACCCCCAAACCTTGTATGTTTCAGGTCAGATTTATAAAAGTACATTACATGTTTAAAGGTTCTTGATGTATATTGTCAAGCAGCCCTCCAGAAAAGTCATTACGAATTTATAATGCAATCAATGTGGATAAAAATGCCTTCATGAGAAACAATTTAACAACTGAAAAATGCTGTGTTACTATTCTAATTTGCATTTGTCTGAATACGAAGACAACCTGGAAGAAATGGGTAAATTCCTAGAAATACATAAACTACCAAAACTGAAACCAGAAGAAATAGAAAACTTGAACAGAGAGATAACCACCAAAAAAATTGAATGAGTAATCCAAAAACTCCCAAAAAAACAAAAGTCCAGGGCTAGGTGGCTTCATAGGCAAACCCACCAAACGTTTACAGAAGAGTTAATACCCATTATTCTCAAACTATTCCAAAAAAACGGAAAAGGAAGGAAAACTTCCAAATTCACTCCATGAGCAACACTGGCTGTTTTATGTCAGTGATGAATCACTAAATTCTGCTCCTGAAACCAATATTACACTATAGGTTAATTAACTAGAATTTAACTAAAAATTTGAAAAGAAAAAAAACTAAATTGCAAATTACATTTTTACTCTGCATATTAATAAACTAAAAGCAATTATAATTACATATTATAATATATAATGTATATCATAATGTCCCATCTATAAGTAAGTACGCGATTAGTTAACCTACAAGTTCTCATTACAATTATTTATTTCCATTAGGTATAAGGCAACCTGAACTACTTTTAACCACCATGATTAAAATACTTCATTATTTTGGAAAGATCTGTCCCAACAAAAAAAGACTTAGAGCAAATGTTAACAAAAGAAATCTGTGAAGAAACACATTTTCAAAGGACAAAAAGATGGTATTTGATGAAATGTTAGTTATTGGCAATACCTGCTATATCTGCATATTAATTTATTCATTAATAATATTCATTTACATTTTTCTAGTCAGCATATGAGAAACCAAATTTTATCAATCTCTCTAAGTTGTTTGGGATTTTAATACACTTCATGGCCAAGTAAATTTCATTTAAAAATCAAATTCTAATATAGTGCAAAATGTTAAATGAATTCACAACCATCATTACAGTTCTAATTGCATGCTTTATCTAAAGACTGGAGAAGATTGTGCTAAATTATATGGCACGAACTAGTGTTCACTGTTTAGGCTATCCATTAACTGCCAGTCAAACTAATAACAGCAATCTCTTCCCTAATTTTCCTGGTGCAGCTGTTTATAGAATATCCTGGGCGTGTTCACTTCAATAGATACATAATAGTGCAGACATCCATAATGAAAGCTGTATTTTTTTTGTTTTCAAATTTTCCTATAGACTGTATATTTTTTTTACCTTGCATGGTCAATCACTTTCTTAAACTAACTGCTTTAAATAATCAGTAAATAAACTTAATTGTTATATTGTGGCTTAAATTTTAAATCTATACTCTAAAACCCAAATTCCAGGAAAACAACCAAAAAGAAAAAAATAATAAAAGAAAAAAGCCCTAAACATAAAAATCCTTTGTTCTTTTTAAAGTACAAAATAAAAAATCTCCAGCAGAGACTGGCTGTGTCTTTACATGTGATTAACTAAGGAATGCTCATGTGACATTTACACTGATTTTTCTCCAATGATCTTTGAAAGTTAAATAAATATAATTTCATCAGCACTAACCAATCTATTTACCATGTCTAAGTACAAGACTCAGGCATTTCAATTACTCAACACAGACGATACACAACACAAAATTATTTTTTATATTGTATGCCAACAATTCAGTCTTTTATAACATTAATTTTTAAAGAGCTAAACTTATTGACCAAATCAGTAGTTGCCTTTTTTGGAATCCAGTTTTGATTTACTTTGAAATTGAAATTGAAATCCAGCTTTGGATTTCAATTGAAATTGAAATCCAGCTTTGGATTTCAAAGTATATAAAATTTTTAAAAATTAAGGAGACCCCAATTTGTAAAGGAAGAACAACATTTTATAAAAGAAACATCATTTTGGGGTGCCGGGGTGGCTCAGTAGGCTAAAGCCTCTGCCTTCGGCTCAGGTCATGATTTCAGGGTCCTGGGATCCAGCCCCGCATCTGGCTCTCTGCTCAGCGGGGGGCCTGCTTCCTCCTCTCTCTGTGCCTGCCTCTCTGCCTACTTGTGATCTCTCTCCTCTCTGTCAAATAAATAGATAAAATCTTAAAAAAAAAAAAAAAAAGATCATTTTAATATAAGAAAGGTAGGAAGAACATAAATTTTCTCATTTTGACAAATACTAGTGAAAACTCTTGATACAAGCTAGCAGTTGCAACAACTGATCTATATTCCATAAGCTGAAAAAACATTTTTAGGTCACCTTTGTGACCATGTATATTCAATAAGCCTTGAAAATCATCAACTTACAATTCCTGCCTAAGCCTTCTTATCTTTGCCTTAGCATCTGCCAGTTCCACTGACAGATGTTGTCGACTTTCTGTTCGCTTCATGCCTGGAGAACCACAGGGTGACTGTGCAGTTGAAGAGGCATGGGGTAAAAAATGAAGACCGTCCCGTTCTTCAGAGAGTTCTATGATAGTCTAAGGAAATACAGAAATAAACACAGAATCACTGTTAGTATCCTACATATCAGAGAACTAAACACATCAACACTATTCACTGTCCAAGTACTATCCTGTAACATCAAAAACAATTCACTGGTCAAAAATATCTTAACTTTGTGATAGTTAGCTCTCTTTTTAAAAAGTTTCATGCAGGGGTGTCTGGATGGCTCAGTCATTAAGCATCTGCCTTGGGCTCAGGTCATGATCCCAGGATCCTGGGATCGAGTCCCCCCATCAGGCTCCCAGCTCAGTGGGGAGCCTGCTTCTCCCTCTCCCTCTGTGCTCCCCTTGCTTGTGCTCTTGCTCTGTCAAATAAATAAAATCTTAAAAAAAAGAGTTTCATGCAATAATTCCTGGATTAGCTATTTACTAGATAACATTAGAATAGACTTAATACTTTTTTCTCTGCCCTAATTTTTTAATAGAGGAAATCAATTGTGGTAAAATAACTACACTAGACAGCAACTGTTAAAAAGGAGTAAAAGACCTGTTGACACAGGGAAGATATCAACCTAAGAGTAGTATGTCTACAAGTATGCTGTCCAATATGGTAGGCAATAGCACAAGTGGCTACTTAATTACAAATTTTTAAAAAGATTTTATCTATCTATCTATCAGAGAGAGAGAAAGAGTGAGCAAGAACGTGCATGTGCACAAGCAGGGGGAATGGGGGCAGAGGGAGAAGCAGGCTCCTCGCTGAGCAAGGAGTCCAATCTGGGACTTGATCCTAGGACGCTGAGATCAGGATCTGAGCCAAAGGCAGACACCTAACCAACTGAGGCTGGGTGCCTCCTCCTAATTACAAGTTTAAAAGGTTACAAATAGAGTTCCTTAGTCCCACTAGCCACATTTTAAGTATGTAACAGCCACATGTAGTTAGTGGTTAGTTCCTGCATTGGAGAACGCAGAAATACAATCTTGCCATCATTGCAGAATTTCACAATGTCGCTCTAGAATTGTAGACAGGGATCTCAGAGGGACCTAAGAGAACCTCAGAGGTTTAGTTCAATCTCTTCATTCTGCAGGCACATAACCGAGGCACAGAGACTGATTTGTCCCTGATCACAAAACTCGTAGTAGCAATGCCAAGACTCCTGGGCCAGTCTCTTGAGTCCATATCCTATGTTCTCTTTCTTGCAATACTAGTTGTAATCTGCATCCCATCTCAACATTTCTTTATTCCTTTCTCTAGTATTCCCATGGGACACAAACTCATTCTACTTTCCCCAATTCTGAACTTTAAAGGCCATTTAACTTATATTTATCTCACTCAATCATATTCCTCCATTGCTCCAATTTTTCTCTTATTGGAAAATTCTCTTATTCTAAGCCAGTTTCTCAGCTTTTCTTTCAAACTTCTCAGGCAAAAAGAAATTGTCTTGGATAGTAATTCTATCTTATTCCAGGTAGAAGACATGGAGTAACGACCTCGGGACCATCAAATCACCATTTTTGCTTTCTTATCACCAAGTCTTATAATGCCTTCACTAAATCATTACTTTTATCCTTCTTCTTTTTTTAAACCACCCATCAGAATTCATTTCTTCATCCTCGGGACATATTTCAGCACCTAATCAAGGTCTGCCCAACTACTGCTTTCACAAATTCCAGTATCCCTACTGACAATCTATAGAATGTGGCTTCTCAGTCTCGTTTCTGTTTAAAACCCTACATCTGCTCCTAATTCAATACATACAGACTTTTCCAACAAAAGAACCATTCCTCTCTTGTGCCATGCCTCATTCACTGGCATTTCTCCCATGGCACCGTAACTACACCTGAATCTTTCTGCACAGAATTCCTGGCTACTCTAGAGTTCTTACTCAGCTAAAAACAACAGTTACGTGCTTAACTGTCATCCTTACTTTCTAATGTAACACCGCCATGCCACTCTTTGGGAAAAAATAAAAGGGTATGAATATTTATAGAACTCCAGATAGGGGATTTTTCAACAAGATCTTATCCAGTACTATAATCTACAATAGAGGTATTGTCTAATAATATGTCTACTGTAAAACAATAAGGAAACCGAGGCTCATATAGATTAACTTAAGTCACACATTTAATAACAATTTGACAGTCTGACTCAAACACTACATCATTTTCCTTACCTACCATTTTTTAAATTCCTTCTCCACAGTGATAAAGAACTCTAAAAGGAAAACAAACAAGAAAATACACAGTCCTACATCTTGCCATCTATTTTCAGTTAAGCTCTTTTCAATGCTCATCAATCCTTTAGTTGAAAATCTTGCTGACTTCTTGACAAAATTTGCTACAATGACTGTTTTAAATATATTTCTTTTCTCTATGTAAGACCCCATGTGTAAACTGCTATTATCACTTCTGATGAATGACCTCTCCTCCAATTTGTCAAAGAAACAAAACCACCTGAGATTAAATTCTCCATTTTTATGCATCTTTTGCTTCCAATACATATTCCTTATTTCTAGAAGATTTTCAACTTCTCTCTTCCTAATGGCTTTTTTCTTCTTGATCTTCAAATGTATACAAGTATCTTCTATCTAGGGGGGATAAAAAGACCACATTTCCCTCTTACTACCCTTCTACTTCTCTTTCATTGCTTTTTGCAGGGTATTTTATACATTCATTGACATTATTCATCTTATCCACCTACCCCATATGGCCAGCCCAAGTACCTGTCTCTGTGAATAGTGTTACTTGTAATCTCCAAAATTAGTCCACGCTCAATCTTCATGGAGGCAAGTTTTATTTATTTTCTCTCTCCATTATCTTTAATCTTGCCTTCTAACATCTCCTGACTCTAATAATAATAGTGCTTGTGCATAGTACTTAATATTTGTTTCACACACAAATAAATTAGAATTTAATAATATGCTTTTTCCAGTTTTTTAAAAATTATATGCCATCTCATATTTTTATTTACAATGTGGTTTTTTTCCTCCATAAACCTGATACAATCTCTTACCTCCTCTGTATCTGATCTCATTTAGCATAATACTGAGCCAAAAAACAGCTGCTCAAAATTATTTAACTGAATGATTCACAAAATGGACAACTCAAGAAAAGTACGAAGATGCATACTACATTTGAACTTAGTAGGTGGTATTATGGAGATATCAAGAGGTTCCAGATGCTAGTGTACAAAAGAGCTATTGGCTAAGAAATATTTTCTAGGGGCACCTGGGTGGCTCAGTGGGTTAAATCCTCTGCATTTGCTCGGGTCATGATCCCAGGGTCTTGGGATCGAGCCCCGCATTGGGCTCTCTGCTAGGCAGGAAGCCTGCTTCCCCCCTCTCTCTGCCTGCCTCTCTGCCTACTTGTGATCTCATTCTCTCTGTCAAATGAATAAATAAAAAACCTTAAAAAAAAAAAAAAAAGAAATATTTTCTAAAAAGAAAAAAAGAAACCTAGTACTAAGACTTAAGAGTATCCAGAGGCATTGTCCATTAAAGATTATGTAGACAAATTGACTTTTCTCTAATGGTAGTAATTTCTTTAGCTCAAGGCCTCCAAACATTTTTTAAAAAACCTGCCAAAAAATGTTATTAAAGCATAATTTAATTTCATGAATCTTCTCTGATACTTCTGATCCTAGACATTCCACTAGCAGTTAGTTGTAAGTAATGTCTTCCTTCTCTAAATTCCTGTAGTATTTAGATATATGATTTTTTGGAGGGTACTTATTGCTTTCACAATTTTATTACAGTAAAACAAAGCTGGAAGCATCACAATTCCAGACTTCAGGTTATAGTACAAAGATCTAGTAATCAAAACAGTACAGTACTGGCACAAAACGTGACAAAGAATAGAAAATCCAGAAGTGAACTCACAACTATACAGTCAATTAATCTTCAACAAAGCAGGAAAGAATATACAATGGAAAAAAAAGGCAGTCTCTTCAACAAATGGTGTTAGGAAACTGGACAGTGACATGCATAAGAATGAAACCGAACCACTTTCTTATACAAACACAAAAATGAATTCAAAATGGATTATAGACCTAAATGTGAAACCGAAACCACAAAGTCTTAGAGGAGAACACAAGCAGTAACCTCTTTGACACTGGCTGTAGCAACTTCTTTCTAGGTATGTCTCCTGAGGCAAAGAAGACAAAAGCAAAAATCAACTATTGGGACTTCATCAAGATAAAAAAAACTTTTGCACAGTGAAAGAAACAATCAACAAAACTAAAAGGCAACCTACAGAATGAGAGAAGATATTTGCAAAGGACTTATCTGATAAAGGGTTAGTATCCAAAATCTATAAAGAACTTAACAAACTCAACACCCAAAAAATGAATTATCCAACTTAAAAATGTGCAGAAGATATGAACATTTTCCCAAAGACATACGGATGGCTAACAGACACAGGAAAAGATCCTCAACCTCACTCATCATCAGGGAAAACAATTCAAAACTACAAGATGTCCCCTCACACCTGTAAGAATGGCTAAAATCAAAAGCACATGAAACAACAGGTGTTGGCAAGGATGTGGAGAAAGGGGAGCCCTCTTGCACTGTTGGTGGGAATGCAAACTGGTGTGGCCACTTAGGAAAACAGTATGGAGGTTCCTCAAAAAAGTTAAAAACAGAACCACCCTCTGATCCAGCAATTACAGTACTAGGTATTTACCCAAAGTATACAAAAATACAAATTCAAAGGGATACATGCACCTCAATGTTTATAGCAGCCTTATCTTCAACAGCAAAACTGTGGAAAGAGTCCACATATCCACTGACTGACAGATGGATAAAGAAGATGTGATGTGTGTAGTAGAGTATTACTCAGTCATAAAAAGAATTAAATCTTGCCATTTGCAACAACATGGATAGAGCTAGAAAGTACTAAGTGAAATAAGTCACTCCTATGTGGAATTTAAGAAACAAAACAAAACGAGCAAGCAAAGGGGGGAAAAGAGAGAGAGAGAGAGAGAGAGAGGGAGAGAGAGGCAAATGAAGAAACAGATTCTTAACTATAGAGAACAAACTGAAGGTTACCAGAGGGGAGGTAGGTGGGGCAATGGTGAAATAGGGTGATAGGGATTAAGGGATGCACTCCTTGTGATGAGCACAGGGTGTTGTACTAAATTCTACACCTGAAACTAGTATTACACTTTCTCAACTAACTGGAATTTAAATAAAAACTTAACAGAAAACCCCAAATTATTTTATTAAAATAACTTCACCACTAGATTGTAATGATCTTTGATCCTTTTTGAGTTTGTCAGTTTGTTGCTCCCAAGCACTCTCAGCACAAGATCTTGCAAAAAGCAAGTATTTATTAATATACACTGAAGAACACATGTAACATAAAAAGATATACCAAAGCTAAGAAAAAAATTGAAGTGACTTAATTCTACTTACAGAATTCCCAGTTAAGGAAAAGAATCAGAAATGTGCTCAACACAATCATGGATTTGGGCAAGGGTTTTATAAACAGGAACACGGGTTGGAATTAGACTTGGCAAATTGTTTAACTTTTCTGAGCTCAAGTATCTTCATTTTTAAGGTGGGGTTATTGCACAGACTTATGAAGACAGTATATTATACACATAACACAATGCTTGGCATAAAATAAAGTGATAATAAAGAGATCTTAAACTCATTAAAATCTACTTGGTTTTAGTAAAAGAAGAGGATTTAAGAAATACATGTTACACAAAATTAATACAAAGTGAAGAGTAATTAAAAAGAGGGACCAGATTACACTTTCTAGATTGAAATAAAAATATTACAACAATGATCAATCAAAACAGAAAAAAAGGACTCTGTTTTGACAAGGAAGGGCGTCCCCTGTGAGAAGCCTGAAGCTTCCTACTACTGATTGAAAACTGATGTCTTATCCTCACCATGCCAGCCAATGGAGGATATTTAAGTGCATAGATGGTGTCAACTTCAACTCCCAGAGTATTACGGCTCACCAGGACATACAACATATATGGACAAAAAGGCCTGGAGCAGCCAATTAGCCTCCTTTGTTGATATCAACCTTCTAGAATTAAGTGGCCAAGTATGAAAAAATGCATTGCTTAACTTAATAAGCTGACAGTCTGGGTTCCTTGGAGACACCCGAAGGAAGAAACAAAGCAGAAAGAATTCTAACTGATCTTATTCTAAAAGGCATCCCTCAAAGCTCAAATTTTCTAGCAGGTCACAAAGCCTGTACAGTCTATGAGAGAGCTGAGAATAAGGACATTTGCAAATTTCAAGTTAAAATAAGAGTCAGACAAAAAATTTGAAGTCAAAATAAGAGTCAGACAAAAAAGTAAACTGAACCCTCTAGGGAACACTTACATGCTGTGTTCCAGCAGCAGCAATAAGTAGAACCACCTGTTAGTTCTCTTGCATCAATGGCTACCAGCTACAGGGTAGCCCTGCCCAAGTCTGTCGATTCAACTTGGCTTGGACTGGCAAAGAGCCCACCTGCACAACCATGAACATCAATGTGGGTGTCAGAAGAGCAGTTATATGAGAAAAGGAGACTCCTCACTTGTCCATATCCAAAGTGCTCCTCTGCCGGCTGCAGATGGGAATGCTTCCACAAGCACAGTGTGGCCTGGATCTCTGACACGTCCTCCGGTGGAGAGGCATGTTCCCTGACCCCATCAACAGGATAGGAGCACAGATTATGCCTCCAGCACTGGCTCTGCAGGTCAGGCTGTTTACTGCAAATCCTACTCTATTGCTTCAGCCTGGCGCTTGTGGATAAGCATGGCATGAACAAGGAGCACTATATCACCCTGATGACACAAACGAGTGACACCTTCCCCTTAAGAGAAATAGGTCTGTAAGCTGGAAAGGCCCAGACGTACGTGTAACACTTCATGCAATGGTTCCTCTCTTGGAAGTTCCATTTTTCTTTCTACATAATGCTACAAACATGGAAGGGCCTTAAAAATATCCTAATGTACAGATTTTTATTTGTCATTTTTGAAGTCTTTAATTGTAAGTTTTCTTTCCACTTAAAAATGAGCATGCTGCTTTTGTACTCTGAAGTGTTGCAAAAAATGTTACGAATATGATACTTACTACTTCTTTCTTTCCTCCAGCAGGGCTGGTAAATTTTGTAGAGAAATTAGAAACCACAACCATACACATGCTTTCAACGTATTTATTCAGTGTGACACATAATTTTCTTCTATTTTAGTTTTTATACAAAATTTTTATATAAAATAAAATATTTTGGAGGGAAAATTTAAATATTTTGAAGGAAAAACCAAAAGACCTATGTAAGAACTTGTTTCAATTCAATTAATATAAAATTATTGCATTTATATATGTAGTTATATTTGTCTCATATTTTTCACAATTATTTTTAAAGATCTTTTCTAATTAGTCCAATGGTGACTCAGATTAAAGAATTTTCCCCTAGAAAACTGTTAAAAAAAACCAGCTAGCAGCTTGTTTCCAAATACTTTGAGACAAGAGAATGCCACTTTTTCTTGTTAAAAAAACAAATTCAAATTAAATGCTTAACTAGGCAGGATAATACATTTTAAAAGGTTTTTCAAACAATCAGTATACTGTTTTATATTCCTTAGTTTTGACATAGATCATATGACAAATATTTCATTTCATTTCTCCAAAATAATATTTTTCTTCACCCTATAACTTCATAGAAGTGAGATCAAACAATTCATACATGCCCTCAGAAGATGGAGGACACCTTATCAAACTACAAATAGAAGAAATAAAAATAGAAGAATGTTGTAGAAAATTAATAAAGCAGTAAAAAAGTGCTAATATAAAAAGAAGATAAAGCACATGGGTCAAAACTCAGATTGAAAATGAAATAATCTAAGTATCTCAGGATACGTTTGATATATATTAGGGACATTTTTTCAATTCACTCTCCCTTTCGTCTTACTTGTCTTAGGTTTTTTAAAAATTAGTTATTGCTCTAAATATTTATTTATTTCCTTTCTTTTCTTCTAATGCCTAAAGAAAAACTGAAAATCCCCATCTATAGCAACATGAAACTTTTCTTCAGGGGAAAAAAAAACTCTTTAGGAATTTCTTCTATGTAAGTCTTTCATTAACCCAAAGAGTAACCAAATTCTCTGGTAATAAGATCAAAACTATCTCTTCCAAGGGCGCCTCAGTGGTGCAGTCTAAAGTCAGGTGTCCAACTCTTAGCTTTGGCTCAGGTCATGATTTCAGGTCCTGGGATTGAGCTTAGGTTGGGCTCTGTGCTCAGTGTGGAGTCTGCCTGAGATGCTCTCTCCCATTCCCTCTACCCTTCCCTCTTATGCGCTCTCTCTCTCTCAAATAAATTTTTACACACACACACACACACACACACACACCTGTCTCTCCACATGGAAATGGAACAACTGATCAAAGCTACACATTCTTCTGAATGGCAGAGTACTTTGGTCTGTTATTAACAAAATATTACTCACCATCACATGCACTGAAGTCTAGACTCCTAAAAAAATTATTAGCTGTTTTCAGAGTGCAGGCAAAAAACCTGGTACAATTTTACTCTTTTAAAAAGGCAAAGTACTCTCTTATGGGAGCCTATAATAATTCTTTTTTAAAATCACACCTCATTTACTGACTACAAAAAATTGAGACCTTTTGTGAGACATTTTATTCAAAACACCTGTTATTCTCCTTTTATTAAACTTATTTTCCAGCCTCAAAATGTGGCAATAAAACTGAGAAATTAACCTGAAGCAAATTCTCATGTTTCGAGGCAATGATTTTTCCATTTACATTAATAGTATTTTCAGTTTCACACTTTTGTACTGTTGCCAGAGGTGTGGGGATGACTTAAAAACACACAGGAACAAATCAAAATAATAATTTAAAAGAAGGAGAAAGGAAAATCTAATTGCAATCTCTTTACTAGCAATTTGGGCCTCTTATGTACTCTTTTTTGGTTCCTGTGTTGCACAAAAAACAGACATAAAGTACTTTATTACTTCCCTAAGAAACACAGTATCAATTTTGAAAACCCTCTGAAATCACTTTTTTTGGAAAGAAAACTTTCACAACATACTCAAAGAAATTTACAAACCTCTGAATGTTCATCTCTCTCATCTATAAGTCTTTTTAGATGTAATGCCATATTTTTCAACAGTGGTTCTATTTCTTCTTGAGACATATCAGTTACTTCCATCCATTGCAGATCAAACACATTTTCCTGATTATGGGTTACCTTTAGCAAAGCAACCAAAATAAACAATTTTTTAGAATAGCTAATACTTAAAAACTGATTTCATTGTAGTACAATATTAGCTCAAATATTATATAGCCCTTATCATAAAAACACAAGAAGCAAATCTGATGCCTAAAGAACACTTGAAATTAATGAATGATGAAAAGGCTAATAAAAATTATTTTTACAAAATATAGACTATAAATAAATTTCTATTTGTTTTCCTGCCAACTAAAAAGTAAAACATTTAATTCAGGGATTACTAGGGGAAGATAATGTTGATATGTTTGACAACTGTTTTAACAAAATCATTTTGAACTTTTCTTTAGGTAAGACTAAATTTATTGTGCTTGATTCAAAAGCAAGTTTTTTAATCCTGTAGGATATGTGTTATTGCACTTTTATACTTGAAAAGCTACATTTCTATAATCTAAAGATGATACTATCACAGAACCTTAGGAGAAAAGTACTAAAATAAAGATTTTTAAAAGAATGGAAAAGTCACATAAATGAAATACTTATTTTTTGCTTTCCTTTTCTCACTGTGATTCTGATATTCTGCTTTAATAACTTTCTTGTAACTTTTACAAGAAACCACAAAACTAACGCTTTCAAGAATGATGGCAAATTTAGTAACTTCCAATACTTACCATTTATTCGAAATAAAATACAAACCACAAAGACAGCATAAACAAACAAACGTATACAAGGGGAAACTACCAAAAAACCCCCCTCTATCTTGTGGAGTACTAATATGCTTATTGTTGACAACAGTATTAACAGACAAGAGAGCTGAACTCTATGCTAACGAAGAGGAAAGATGATATACACAACACAGGTTATTCAAATGGGGAATATTTTTAACACTACCAATTCTTACTATTTAAAAATTCTCTCCCTTTCCTTAGTTCTCTTTCTAATCAACATGTAAAGTATAACATGATCTAGTTCTAAAAAGTCTTGTTATGTGTGTAAGATTAAAAGTGCAAGACTCGGTAGAAGGAAAAATGGTAGCTTTTAAAATCCATCTTGTTAACTATTTTAATTACTTAATATTGCACAATATGTCCTAGACTTAAGTTTTTAAATGATGTTACAAATCACTAATGTGTTATAATTCAAGTAATATCTTCAACAGAAAACTATACTGTGTCCATTCATTCAAAAGGAAATCACTGGAATGACTTAGTGCTAAGGTTATCATCTTACCTCTCACTTTAGTTTTGAATTAAAGGCAGTGATCCATTTTCTGCTCCTTCCATTTACAATACTGTTCATTCTGTGCTAACAAAGACATACACTTCATTCCTTAAACACTTTCTACCTAACATCCCTATGGATAAAGGCAACAGTACAGGGTAGTTAGTTAGCACTGTGCCATGAGGATTCATTTAAGAAGTTATCTCTAAAGAGAAGACGATAACTTGTCTAACAACAGGGTTCATCTGTATCTGACCTTGATTTGTTCTTGCTTGTCGTAGGACTTCAAGTATTTGGGGAGATAAAAACATACCACAAGCTTCATAAAAATTAATATATAAAAACTATGTATAAGTTATTACCTCTTGAATATGTGCTGCAACTGCTGCTTTTGTATCAAAATCTAAACCTTGAATTCTTTCAATAAATTCTTCTTTTTTCTGACACTAAAAGAAATTAATAAAATGATCATTCATGTTTTATGGGCTATAGTCCTTAGTATGTTGTAAATAACCAAAAACTCATCAGGCCAAAAAACTTGGCCATATTTTGAACAGTACAATGAGGGTTTTGTTTGTTTTGCATTTAAATAGTCTAATATACTTACCTAATGAGAAGATAACAATTTAGAAATATTTATTTAAAAAGCACAGCACTGAAAACTAATACTATTTTTATGCTGTAAAGTTCTAAAGTGGGAAACCATTACACAACCCATCTGAGGTCAGTACAATATTATTATGCTAACTTTACAAACAGAAAAGTAAAGAATCAAGAACTTGTTTCAGGGAGGATAAGTTACTTGCCAAAAAACACAGTGAGTCAGTGGCAGAATTCGGAATACAGCCAAAAAGCTCAGTCAGTCTTTGGCTATCATCAAACAAAACAGTCTTTCTTCTTGGGAAAAAAAAAAACTGCAAGCAATTTTTACTTCAAGCTTACAATCCATTCTCACATCTTCATCCTATCAATCTTAATAAAAGAAACCTACTTTTGAAGCCCAGCTCAACATTTATAAGGTATTAAAATAAATATCTGATTTGTTTCTACCATAACATAAAGTTACCAGGGGCAAAATTTAAGAGTATATATACAAGTACACATGTACTGAGTGGAATAAAGGCAGCAATTCTTTACTGTATAACTTTATAAAATCTTTATATAAATTCAAAATATTATGATGTAAACCAAATCTTCTTTCCAGTCAGCACTGAATAACAATTTAACATGCATCTTATATCTCTGCCTCCCATTTACATCTCTTAAACTGCAATCCAACTGCTGGTATAACTGTACTCTTGCAGCTACCAAATGAGAAGTGCATACAAAATAGACAGCACTGCCTTGTCTAGCTTAGTTGCATCTCCTGGGCCAATTACCCAACTACTAGTGAAGAGAATATACTCACAAAAAGAAAAATTGGTTCTTTGATCAGTAAGAAACTTAGCAGGGTTCTGCTTTATACTCTACATATTTATTATCTCAAATTTAATAATCTATTTCCATTGACTACAATTTAACACATTCCCATCTGCACAAATAGTTTTGTGTCCTGTTAAAATTATTAGAATGATATATTATTTCAAATTAAATTACTAAGAACATACAATTTCGGCTGTGAGTAGCAAATTGAGTTTTGGGGGGAATGAAAATTAGTCAATTTAAAAACAAGAATTTTTTTTATCTGTAAATATTTGACAGGTCTAGTGAAAACAATTAAGAATCACTTTCTGATAGTACATTTGTAGCATAATTACCTTTTTAGGTATGGTGTGCCCAATTTTTAAAATTTAATGCTTTCAAAGATGTTGACCTATGTATACTTTTCGAGCCAAAGAACAGATAAAATAGCAGGGTTATGATGACTACGACTCAGAGTTAGGATCTCCCAATTCAACTGCTATATCTTTGTCTGCCTTCAGTTTAAACTTAACACATACACTTCCCTTTTCTAAGCCCCATAGCCATTGTTTCTTCACTTACACTATCTTTAGGAGCTAATCCTTTAACATAGTCTCAACACAAATCAATGAGAATTCTTCTTTTAGTCTTAAAATATCCATAATTTCCACTAGATTTCATCTTTATTCAAACTCTGAAAGTTTTTAAGAATTCCAAATATGCTTTATAAATAGGTTAGGCTTTCTTAAATACAAAATGAAGGTTATAGGATCTTGAGGGATAGAAAAGAGAAAAACTATCAAGATGGAAAAGAGAATGAGAGAAGATATAACTCGGAAGTTGAGTAATCAGACCAAACTTTTTATATCAGTGCTGTCCATTATAGTAATCACTAGCTATATGTAGCTACTGAATACCAAAATATAGCTAGTACAACTGAGAAATTGAAATTTTCATTTTATTTAATAGTAATTAATTTTAATTTAAATAGCCACATGTAGCTCACACTGGCTGGTGTATTAACAGCCCCATTCTAGAGCATAAAGGAGTCCAGTGTTAAAAATAGACACACAGGGGCGACTGGGTGGCTCAGTGGGTTAAAGCCTCTGCCTTCAGCTCAGGTCATGATCTCAGGGCCCTGGGATCCAGCCCCACATTGAGCTCTCTGCTTGGCGGGGAGCCTGCTTCCCCCCCTCTCTCTGCCTGCTTCTCTGCCTACTTGTGATCTCTGTCTCTGTGTCAAATAAAGAAATAAAATCTTAAAAAAAAAATAGACACATAAATAGCTTTCCTTCCATCTATGAAGACTCTTGTGAAGATGACTAGATAATCATCAGCAAATTGTTTTTTTTTCCACTTAAAATTAAGCTCTCTTTTATTTCTATATAAAGTTCTTAATGTGTTATGGGCACAAAAGTTATTTCTAACTCTATTATAGCAACTGATAACTCAGCAGATTACCAAGATATTCCAAGAAAAGTGCAGAAAGAAAAGTGCAGGAAAGTTATAGGGGTCAGGGGGGAGCACCTAGGTGGCTCAACTGGTTAAGCATCTAACTCTTGATTTTAGCTCAGATCAGGATTTTGGGGCCGAACCCTGGGATTGAGCCAAGTGCTGGGCTCCTTGCTCAGCAGAGTCTGCTTAAGATTCTTTCCCCTTCTCTTTCTGCCCTTCCCCTTGTTCTCTTGCTCTCTCTCAAATAAATTAATCAAAAAAAGAGGAAAGAGAGAAAAAGAAGAAAAAGAAAAAGAAAAAGAAAAAGAAAAAGAAAAAGAAAAGGAAAGGAAAGGAAAGGAAAGGAAAGGAAAGGAAAGGAAAGGAAAGGAAAGGAAAGAGGGAGGGAGGGAGGGAGAGAGAGAGAGAGAGAGAGAGAGAGAGAGAGAGAGAAAGAAAGAAAGAAAGAAAGAAAGAAAGAAAGAAAGAAAGAAAGAAAGAAAGAAAGAAAGAAAGAAAGAAAGAAAGAGTTATTTGGGTAGGAAGTTGGGGACTAGAAGAAGAATTGCATTAACCCTGAAGTTATTCATCTTTCACCTGAGAGTTTAAGCTCTTAACTCCTCAAATTCCTCACAATTTCACTTGGTACTCTTACTAAAAAAGATAGGATTATGAAGAAAAACTATACTAAAATAGAGGAAAGAGTACCCAAAACAAACTACTGAACAAGAAAACAATAAAATGAGGACCACATTACAGTGTTTTCAATAAAAATAAGAACACCAATGACTGAACAGATCATAGTTCTATCAAAAAGTAAAACAAAGGGGCGCCTGGGTGGCTCAGTCGTTAAGCGGCTGCCTTTGGCTTGGGTCATGTTCCCAGGGTCCTGGGATCGAGCCCCGCATTGGGCTCCCTGCTCAGCAAGAAGCCTGCTTCTCCTGCTACCATTCCCTCTGCTTGTGTCCCCTCTCTCTCTGTGTTTCTCGCTGTCAAATAAATAAAATCTTAAAAAAAAAAAAAATACGCCGTATAAAAAAATAAAAATGGGAAAACTAAAATTCCCTCTTTAAAGAATAGCTTTCCCCTCACCCCTAAAATAGAAAGTAATAAATGTTGGTGAGGATGTGGAGAAATTGGAACCCTGTATACTGTTGATGGGAATGTAAAATGGTACAGAAACTATGGAAAACAGTGTGGCAGGTCTTAAGAAAGTTGAAAACAGAACTACCAAATATGAGCCAGCAGTTATTCTTCTGTATAGACAGCAAAAGAACTGAAAGCAGAGACTCAAACAGCCATTTCTATACCTAAGTTTACAACAGCATTATTCACAATAGGCAAAAAGTGGAAGCAACCCAAGTGTCCGTCAATAAACAAAATGGAGTATATATATACAATGGAATATTTAGTCTCAAAAGTTAGGATACTCTGACACGTGCTAAAACATGGATGAACTTTAACGACATTATGCTAAGTGAAATAAGTCTGTTATGAAAGGACAAATACTGAATGATTCTACTTATGTTCTAGAGTAGTCAGATTCATAAAGACAGAAAATGGAGAATGGCGGTTGCCAGGAGCTAGGGGTAAAAGAGATACAGGAAGTTACTGTTTAACAGGTATAAAGTTTCAGGTTTGGAAGATGAAAAAAGTTCTGAAATGGGTAGTGGTGATGGTTGCAATACAATGTGAATGTATTTAATGCTAATGGACTGTACGCTTAAAAATTTAGTAAAATGGTGAATTTTATGTTATATATAAATTTTCCCAACTAAAAAAATAAAAACAGTATCAGCAAAAAATTCCCTCTTCACACTAAGCTACATTTGCTATTTTCATGTATTCTCACACACACAAAAAAATTGCCTCAGCTAGAAGTTATGTATTGCTTCACTGCCCCAAAATTAATGAGATAATTAATGTTCTAAAATGCTAATTTTTAGGATGCTTTACAGATAACTGGTAGGAAAACAGTAAGTGGTAGCCCTTAAGCTGATCAATTTCAAAAATAGTTTTTTGAATCAAATACTAGTGTTAGAATTGCTTGTGAGGGCACATATGAAGGTCAAAATTTTAATTCCAATCACACCTGACACAGTTACTTTCAACACTATGGAACCTTGCGAAAGCCCAAAATAAATAATATTTTTGGGTACTGAATAACCAGTACTAATATAAAACTAAGGTCTGAATTTTACATGGTCTTTGAAGAAAAATATATGTAAACAACATACAATGCAAATATTTTTCCTTCTGTTTAGGGTGTTTTTGCTTGAGAATCTCTCAACTATCTTGTGGCTGGGATGCAGAGCGGTATGTCCATAAAAATTTTAGCTGATGCTCAGAACTGTTTCAGAAGATGTGTTATCCACTAAAAAAAGATTCTGGCGGAAAAAAAAAAGATTCTGGTGGAACTGGACTGGTTTAATTAGTCAATAATGGAAATATCTAAGCCCTGAACTTGAGCAGTCTTCTTATTCAAAGTTATTCCTGTGGATTTATGTATAATTGAGGATAAAAAAGTCTTAATTATAAATTTATTCTGTGAGGTAAGATATTTGGATAGTGACTAATTTACTGTTTTGAATGCTACTTCCCCTTAAGAATTTCATACTTTCTTCTTCAAAAGAAAGAATTTTCCCAATTTCCTTATGGGTCCTTCCATTTCTATTTCTTTTCATGAGTATAGTATCTTTTAAAACTTGTGGCCCACTGAATTCTTGGACTTTAGTATCATATTAGCAAACTTTAACTTACTATTTCTACCTATGAATCACAAATATAACAGATAAAAGTAATCCTGATGTGGAAAAACATATTTATGCCTCTTACATATTAAACAATTAGACATTTTAACCTGTTGAATTACTCAAGGACAGATTTTCTGTAATAGAGATTACATTCCAGAAATTATTCAAACAATACTTGTTAGCTGATTGGTTTTGTCCTGAAGTACATTTTAGCTCTTCAGTATCAACAAAGACTTCTAATTGTTCATATAGACAGTTAAAGGCTGACAGGAGATTCTGTTACACGTTTGATGTCATTAGCATCAGTGACTCCCAAATACCGACAGGATGAAATCTAAATTCTATCTTAAATATAGGATACTAGAGGTGCCTGGGTTGCTCAGTGGGTTAAAGCCTCTGCCTTCGGCTCAGGTCATGATCTCAGGGTCCTTGGGTAGAGCCTCGAATTGGGTTCTCTGCTCAGCAGGGAGCCTGCTTCCCCCATCTCTCTGCCTGCCTCTCTGCCTACTTGTGATCTCTCTCTCTCTGTCAAATAAATAAATAAAATCTTATAAATAAATAAACAAACAAATAAATAAATAAAATATAGGATGCTATAGTTATAGAAAATAGGGTAGGAGTTAGCAGGTTAGATTTTATAAGCTTTTTTGGTTGCTTTTACAGGTGGTAATAATGATGGTTTCTTTAATATTTTAGGCTTTCCCTTAACTGTTCATAGAAAGTCCTTAGTTCTGTTCCATTCTCTCTGTCAATTTAAGTAACCAGAAATAACAACCAAATAGTAACCAGAAGTCACAACCAAATTTATGCCGTCACTATGTTATTTAAATTTACATAACATCCATCAATAGAGGTATTTTTTAAAGTAAATACAGTATTCAAGGCCATAAATAATTAAGGACTGTGTTTCTAATTTAGGATCAGATGACCAAATTAGAACAGCAATGACCATAAACACTATATTTACTGAATAATCAATTATGAAGTAAACACCTGTATAATACAGAGCATGAAACTTTAATAACATGCATCGTGTAAGTCTATAGCTACCAAGCAGTTAGCTTTAAAAGCCACGATCTCTTGGAATTATAATTTCTGGTAGATGTATGTTAAACATTACTCATGGTCACAACATTTATTCGTTCACAAATAAACTTATTCCACAAATAACTGAGGTAGTTTAACACTGTAATCACTTACCCAAGGGCTGATTAAAGGAAAAATCAACATAGAGAAAGAGGTTTTGAAGTCAGACTGGAGTTTAAACTTAACTCTGGCCTGTTGGCCATATGAATCTAGTGCAACCATCCTGGTTTGTCAGAGACAGCCCCAGTTCACACATGCAGTTCTCCTCTAATTGGCAACAATACCCTTTTGACTCTCACGGTGTCTTAATCTGGGTAACTTAAATGTCATCCTACCTAAACATCAATCTCCTTATGTGAAAAAAGATAAAAGAAAACCTTTATAAGACTCATACTTGACACAAAGTAGGAATTCAATAAATCATAGCTGCTATTATTATCATAATCGCTCGTCAAAAGAGCAATATAATAATAATTCAGACTCCTAGATAACATTTTTCATAATTTCTGATTCTCTTTGTTCTTAATCCTCCCTTCTGTAACATACAAACATGCACACATAAGTCATAAAGATGTTTTGGGAGATGTTTTTAAGAGTGCCTCTAAGGAAATTTGAAAGACTTGAGGCCAGTAAAAACCTCAAAATAAAAAAATATATACAATTTTTAAATAATACAACTATCTGGTAATGTAAGTACAGTTTGAAATAAAGTAACAGAGTAAGTGTTTTCCTTCAAAATCTCCTTAGAAGGTCATAGTTATTTAAAAGTTCCTAACAGACTTTGAAAACCAAACCCCTCTTTAAGTCTTTCAGAAACTAGAGCCTGAAAAAACATATAAAGAAGTTATTAAGATGAAAATACAAAGAAATACTTTAACTTACCTGAACTGCACAACCCAGTAAAAGTAAAAGCAACTTTTTAACTTCTTCTGTGCCTTGTTCTGCAATAAAAACGATTGCTAAGTACTACATTTTACTTTTGTTCAACTCTCCTTCTTACATTGGTAGAATCCCTTCTAAAGGTAATATTCACAACAACTTGACCCAAGGATTATGTATGCAAGTATAGTGAAGAAGTCAAAAAAGCAGCTCTGTATACAATGCGGTAATAGCAGAAGAAATGGGCAAGGATGTCAATTTTCAAGGGTTGCAGCATAGATAAAATGCTTCAAGACTCTATGCAATAAAGTATGCTGACTACATAAATCCACTAGTTTTCCATAAATGATTATACCACACCAGTATACCAAATGAACTGCTGATATAGGGACATGCCACAAATTCAACCAAATGGTTCCTAATAGGTCTGGCTTCTCTTAGGCCTATTAGTGTTTTCTTTCTAAAACACGTATCTTTTATGATTCATCTACCTATAAAATTTAAATGACTTTCCACACTGTGTAACGTTACGAGGCTCAAAACATTAAATGTTACAGCAAAGCTGATAAAATATATGTATATAATAAGCTGGATAAAGTTAATGATCTGTAACAGAACTGGATAGTATATTGGCTGTTGAATAATATTCAATTCAGATTTTCTCAAAACATACAGATGACCCCCCCACCCAAAAAAGCCACTTCTTTGGGCTAAATTTCACCATCAGGGCAATCGTCTATGACAAAGTCCAAATCTCCTTTTCAAACATTTCCTTCTACTCTCCAGTAAACAACCTACTTTCTTAGCCCCATTAATCACCCTTCCAGAAATACATATACATCCACACTCCTCTGCCTTCACTTCTGTCACTCTCTTTGCTTGCCTTTCTTCCCTTCACTCATCCCTATAGTGAACTACTTACTAATAACAATCCTAGGCACAGCTCTAACATCTCAGTGTAGCCTTCCCAGGCAACAGCCCACCAATGGTCCCCAACACTCACTAATCGGCCAAGTTTAAGAATTATTGCTCCATATTTTATATGCCTAATACTTTTACATAGTTCTATTTTGTACTAATTATTACATGATTTCCTAGTCATTTGTGTATCTCTCACCAAAACACAAGATCCTCCAAGGTACAGACCATTTTCTTTATATTCCTGGTCTCTATAATTTGGTAGGTATTACTAAATCCATGTAAAACTGAAAATAATTCCATTCTACATATAAATTTTTTTTTCTTTTTTTATCTTATGTGATCAAATATCCCAGAATATCTCTAAAGACTATCTAACTCCTAATTCAACTCATCTAAGTGGTAATTTCCTCAGGAAAAATAGGTGCTTGATTTTAGTTTTTATTTTGGCTTTATTTTTGTTTTGAATGAGAATGGTGGGTGATGTCTGGAGAAGATATACTTGAGATTTGGGTTATGGGTAGCCTAAAAGAGTAAGTCAGTGGCTACTAATTTCCTTAATTGTTTAAAAAGCAAAACTCTGAACAGGTCACATTTAAAATCTGGCAAAAGGAAGAAACCCCTGAAGAAAATAATTTAAATGATCTAAGAAAACTGCTTCTCATCTTTCCATTTGGAAGTAGTTTAATATAAACTAAACATCAATCAGTAAAATCTTAGATTCAAATGGCTCTGGAAATGAAAGATAACAGATGTATGAATATAAACCTAGAAATTACTTCAAAATCACTTCTTTCCTTTAATCTTATACCCACATTATCTTTTATACTTGTTTATATTAAGGCACTAAAAATCATTACAGAAAGTATCAATTTGATAGAGTTGAAAAAACATTGGACTTAATGTACAATTAAGTCTGTAGTATACAGATCTCATCTACATATTACAAATATTGTTTATTTTCTCTCCACAAAATGGAGTATCACCTCTGACTTTCACTAGAGTCATGAAAAACCTACTGTGTTCATATAAATAAGCAAGATCTTGATAAATATTGCAATATTACACAAAGACTATTATCACATTATGTCAATTTTAATACTTACCAGAAAAAGGATTTTTGCCAATGATTAAGACATTTGGCAATGACATCATGATCAATTGCTGCAAAGTCTCCTGTAAAGATATCCCAAAGGTTGTTATATGGGTAATGCTGACCAGATAATTATCAACAAAGCTGTAACTTACCATTTGTGCACTTCTCTGTAGATACACTATACTGCAATTAAAAAGCTTTTGCATAAACAATGAATCTTGGAACACTGAGAAAACTGAATTAAATTTTTTAAAAAAGGTGAAAAAAGTTATCCAGGGTCTTAAAAGACTTATGGTTTCACTGATATGTGGATCATAAGGAATAACGCAGAGGACCATAGGGAAAGGGAGAGAAAACTGAATGGGAAGAAATCAGAGAACAAGACAAATCATGAGAGACTCTGGACTCCAGTAAACAAACTGACAGTTACAGAGGGCAGGGGGATGGGAGGACGGGGCAACCACGTGATGGGTATTAAGGATGGCACCTAATGGGATAAGCACTGGGTGTTATTATACGTAACTAATCAATCATTGAACACTACGTCAAAAACTAATGATGTACTATATATGTTGGCTAATTAAACATAAATTAAAAAATGCAAAAAAAAAAAAAAAAAAGACACCAAGGTCTTAAACTTTTTGTAACTTTAAGTTAATGAATTAACAAAAATTATAATGTCAGCTAAACTTAATAACATATCTATTACTTACAAAATAGGGGTGCCAAGGTAGGTCAATTGGTTAAACATCTGTCCTCAGCTCAGGTCATGATCCAAGGGTCCTGGGATCAAGCCCCACAATGGGGAGTCTGCTTCTCTCTCCCCTGCTCAGTGAGGGGTCTGGTTCTCCCTCTCCCTTTGCCCTGCTTGTGCTTATGCTCATGTACTCTCCCTCTCTCTCTCTTGCTCACTCTCTTTCAAATAAATAAAATCTTTAAAAAAATAGTACTTACAAAATAAGTATCCAAATGGAACACATCTAATATTTATTATTTGGAAATCTGAGTTTTAGGTGTTAGATACTTAAACAACATTCCTCAATAAAAGATCAAGCCTGTGTACTTTTTGACCTTTTGCTATTTCTCTTTAAGGGGATTAAAAACCTCTATTAAAATTAAGGAATCTAGTTACTTCATTAAAAATTGTGTTTTATGATCATTTCAGGCAAGTAAGCTCCTTCTCAGTGAATCATTATTTCTCCCTTCTATCAACAATAGATATTTTACTTCGATTTCTGTCAAACTTTCAGTGACAAGAATATATACACATTCTGATAGTATATGGTGATTCAGAAAGAACTGAGGAAATTAAGGAACTCAATGTGTCTGTCATTACAAATAATGACATTCTACAAAGGTTCTGCCATGAATTAGACTATAGGACTGATAGGTGTCCTGTGATATTACTGAAATTTCCAAGATTGTAGAAATAACTGTGAATGTCCTTATAATTTAGCTTTCACTACATGTTCAAACATAACTACTGTGGAGTAAGTGTTTAAAAGTATTTAATTCTTTCTGAATCATACCTTACTTAATACTATGATGAGGGAGCAAATACCATGGGAAGTTAACTTGTGTTGCTTTTTAAGATGTGTAATTCTAGATCCCATAAAGCATTTTCCCATAACCAGTATGTTACATGTACCAGAGGCTCATTAGAATTAATCTTTTATCTTTAATTCTTTATAGATATGTATGAGAAAGTTTCAAAACATTTTCTTCAGTGTTATATTTACCAGCCCTTGAAAAAACTATTACGAAAAACATGTATATATTTAAAGAAAAAGTATATACTCTGTATGTGTATCTAATTAGATAAGTAATTAAGAGCAAGTGTTAAAAACTGCTAAAATCATTTACTTCAAAGACTGAGATCATGTCTGGTTATTTAATAAATGAATTTTCCAGTTCAAAGCAAGTTATCTCAAGATAGGATATGCTATTAGCTAAGTAGGTAACAGCTAAATGGACTTAAGGGAATAAATTTCTAATTCTAATTTTTAGTTTCCTTGCCTTGTAGCAAAATTATCAGGACTATCATTGTACATATGTAAATGAAATCATAAATAAGAGATGTATGAAAAAAGCAATCACTATTTTGTCTCTATCTCATTTAGTGGATAGTCTAAGTCAGAACAAAGATACTGAACTCAAATTCAGTATCATAAAAGGGGGCATTAAATTTTAAGAGATCCTGAATTATTAGAAAAAAAGCATTATTTCCACTTCAAGATAAAGGATTAATTCTCATTTACACCTCTTATTTTGGGATAACATGAGTGAAAATTGATAAATCATACTAGAAAACATCCACTTTTCAAGGCAATTTATTATATTGATTTGCCATGTAACATCCTATGTTGGTACACTGTTAAAACGAAACTATCCAGGTGAATAGTAATCTTCAATATGGTCACTACCTTGTTCTTCCACCCTCTTCCTCAGTTGGCTCCCCATTCTCCGCCTATTACCCCATGCTTCATGCTAACTCAGTCTCTTCACCATATGATATCAATGACCTCGTGTGTTTCACTTGTACACTGTGAAATTCTATTATATTTGGATGACATAACTGCTACAGGAAACTGGTAAATTTAAAATTATCTCCACATATCTAAAAATGTACTTTAGTAGAGTAGAATCTGATACCTGGCATAGCATACTCTGGTGGAGTACAGTCCAAATGCCTAGACTTAAATGAAAGTTCCATGACTTAGTATGTTGTAACTTTTGTTGGGAAGAGTGGGAATAAAATGAAAGTGTAAGGTTTTTTTAAATGATTAAGGTTATGAAATATTAGTTAATAGGAGAAAATCTATTTTTCTACTCTACTTTCACTTTATTTCTAAGTATTAAGTTTTTGTGTCTGAAAGTACTAATATTAGTCAAGGCAGCTAAAAACAACACAAATTAAAAAAAAAAAACTAAGTATTCTAAAACCTCTATTTGGTTCTATGGGCTCTTCAAAGGACTCTGATTACATTTTTGTAAAAATTCCTATTTCCCTATTCTAATCTAACAAGTAACATTGAAAATATAGACGGCATAAAAAATATCAGAGACTAAAAAAACCTGATGGCCATTATTAAAGCTCTATTATATATCCTCAGACTTCCCAGATTTCACCTAGGTCTAAAGATGCTTATCATTAAGGTGCTAAAGAAATGGAAAAATAATACGTAAATAAGCCCAAGATTTATTTTTTAAGTAGAAGGAACTAATTAATCGAAGGGTTAAGGATGATAATATACATGCATATGAACTAGTAAAGATACTTTGTTAGAAAAGTGATAAGAAACAAAAAATGTATGGAGAAAGAATTTTAGCAATACAACTGAAAGAGCTGAGAAAGTTATAAGAAAATCAGGGCTGGGATGCCTGAGTGGCTCAGTTGCTTAAGCATCTGCCTTCGGCTCAGGTCATGATCCCAGGGTCCTGGAATCGAGCCCCACAACGGGCTCTCTGCTCAGGAGGGAACCTGCTTCTCCCTCTTTCACTCCACCTTGCTTATGGCTTATGTTCCCTCTCTCACTGTGTATCTCTCTGTCAAGTAAATAAATAAAATCATTTAAAAAAAGAATTGTCTTGGAAACATTTTATCTAAGAATATGAAACACTAGGTTGATGACAGAAATGGTTTTGCAAACTGGTTCTTAAAGGAAAAACAGAAGGAATTGATACAAGAATTTCAACCTTCAGAATATCTTAAATATTCTGAAACAATATTCTGAAACAATATTGAAAAAAATATTTCTGAAAAAACATTCTGAAACAATAGTGACAAAATGTTAAGATACTCAATCACTTCTAGCCCTAAGGTAGTCCACTGGTATTCAAACTTAGATTAATGAAAAGTAAAGGGTATAACTGGTCACCCAGCAAATGTTAATGAAATATTTACAGATGTGTCTAAAAAAATGGTGACAACTCAACATAAGTCAAAAATGTTAATACTAAAGCCACATGGCATTATAAACATTTAGACTTCTCAGTTTTGGCACTATTAACATTTTGAGCTGGATAATTCTTAGTTTTAGGAAATTGTGCCATATATCAGAGGATACTTAGCTGCATTCCTGGCTTCTATCCCTACATACCATTAGTATTCCTGTGTGTGACAACCAAAAATGTCTCCAATCACTGTCAAAAGTCCCTGAGGGGATAAAAGCACCCTCCATTGGGAACCACTTATCTAAACTGCTGAACTGATGGATTTCACAATTTGCTCCTCCCCAAATTTCTTGATGACTATAACATCATTAGATTAACATGATTAATAAAAGGTAATTTCAACACCTGGCTTTAGGCAGGAGGAAGACAAAAAACAAGACACAGTAGTTTTACAAAAAATACTACTACATGTTACAACATGAATGAACCTTGAAATCATTATGCTAGGTAAAAGAAGTCAGTAACAAAAGACCACACAGTATATAATTCCATTTTTAAGAAATTTCCAGAAGAGGCAGATCTATGGAGACAAAAATAGATTTTAGCATTTGCTTAACACTGGGGTAGTGGTAGTGGTGGTGATGGTGGTGGTGTGTGTGTGTGCAGGATAGGGAACATAGGAGTAACTGCTGATAGATACAGGGGCTTTTGGAGGGTGACAAAACTTTTCTAAAATTGGTTGTACTGATGCCAGCACAACTCTTTAAATATACTAAAAACCATTGAATTGGACATTTTAAATGGGCTAATTGTACAGTATATGAACTGTATCTCAATAAAGCTGTTAAAAAAAAAAACAAAAGCAATAGTATACAATACAGAATTAGGTTGCATTCACAACTGATTTAAGATTCTGATGCAGAAATCCCTTTGCCTTCCAAGGAATCTCACTGAAATTTTCAAGGCAAACCTCCATCTCCCTAAAGATAATATAAAACCAAAAGTTCACCACTGTTTTAATAAGAACGAAACTGATGACTATCAAAAGAAGTCACTGTATCACTTAACTTACTCATTTGTTTCAAGTCTAAAAATACTGATATGAAACAAGATTTAAAGACAAAATAGAGGTCTTATATACTCAAATCCACTTGAGGAAGATGATATCTGGAATACTGGCAAGTAATACAAAAAGTTTATAAAAAATCTAGCACAGACTTATTTCTGGCAATAAGGAGTACTAGATATTAGAAAGGAAGGAAGGAACCCAAAAACGCTGGATAATTTTTAAAAAATTATTTTCAAATGACTGAACTAAAAAAAAAATAAAAAGATAATCCTCAGTTAAAAGATAAAAAAGAAAAAAAACTGAACCCTACAAAGGAAGACAAGAAAGAAGATGTTTTTCTTGGCCTTTGGTAGAGACTGAGGAGGGTTATTTCCCTAAGGATTTGCAATAATGTACTACCAGCTTAAAAAAAAAAATAAAAACACGTATATACATAATTTACATACCCATAAATGCAGAGAAAGAGATCCAGAAATACATATATTCAGATACTAATAGTGGTACTCTCCAGGCACTGGAACTATGTTTGCATTTTCTCATTTTTTTCTAGTTTTCTATAGTATACAAGTATTGATTCTAAAATAATACAGAGCAACTTAAAATAAATTAAAGTGGTTCTGGGTTGGTTGCACAAATGAAAACAAATTCTCTCTGGAGTAATACATCCTTGGCCCAGACACAAAAGTATTCCCACAGATAAATCCCCTCCCACCCAGAATAAGGTCACCACACACACACACACACACACACACACACACACTCTTCACTGCCACTGCTGCCACGACTACCATGAGAAATAGCAAGCTGAAAACAAAAGGTATATTCAGATCTCCACAGATCCGACTTCAGATTTTGGAATTAGCAGGCATAAAATCTAAAACAGAAAAATTCTTTAATTTCTAAAGTTAACAGAATTAAAAGATTAATAAGCAAAATGAAAAAGCAAAGATAAAAAGAATCAAACAGATCTTCTCCAAAGGAAAGATATAATTATTGAGTCGAAAGTTAATCAGTGGGTTAAACAGAAGATCTGACACATAAGAGAAGCAAATTAGCAAACTGGACAGACAGTCCTCAAAAAAATACTCAGAATGCAGCGCAAGATTGATAAGGTAAAAGAAAGCTTAACAAACATGGGGGATAGAATGAGAAAGTCTAATAAACATGTAATAGTAATATCTGAAAAATAGAATAAGGAGACTTCAGAAGAGAATATTAGCAGCCAAGAAAGAAAAAAGACAGTTTAACCCAAGAACAAAAATTAGACTAATGTATGACTTCTCCAGAACAAAAAGGAATCCCAAGATAGAAGAATAAAATCTGCAAAACACTGAGAGAAACTAATTGTTAGCAAAGAATTGTGTACCCAATAATACTATCTTTCAAGAACAAGGATAAAATAAAGGCATTCCCAAACACTGAGAAACTTTACCATAAAAAAGTCCTCTCTAAATAAACATTTAAAGGATATACTTCGTAAGAAAATGATACCAAAGACAGTTCTGAGATACAAAAGAAAATTATGGGGGGTGGGGAGGAAAACACATAGCTTGATCTAAAGGAACAATGATTCTATTTACTTAGCAGTATTTTTAATATCTAATTTATGGGTTCTAAAAAAAGAATAAAGTACAAGACAAGAAGGGCTTAAAAAAATCATAAAGGGGAACTGGAGTTAAAGTATTCTAAGATCACATTACTATTCCATAAAAGAGTAAAGATATTAATTAATTTGGGCCTTCACTAGGCTAAGAATGGAAGCTATAATTTCGAGAGTGGCCTTTAAAAAAAAACAGGAGGGTGAAAAAGATTTAAACCAGGAGAAAAAAATATGTGGAAACAATTACTTATAAATGGTATAATTCTCCATAATGATTAAAAAATTCAAAACGCATTTGCATTTAGTCACATAGCTTTCAAGTGGATAAAGGCAAACTTGAGAAATCTATCATTGTAATGGAAGACTCCAACTTTACCTTTCTCAATAATTGATAGATCAAGAGAAAATTAATCAGGCCACAGAAGGTTAAAAACTGCAATTAGCAAACAAGTTTGCTCTGACTCTGCGCCCAAACAACCAGACAATATCTATCTTTTTGAAGCACACACTAAATCTTAATAAAAACTGACAACATAACAGGCCAAGTAATTATTTACAATTGTGGAAAAATCAGTATCATACAAACCATATTCTTTAATCAAAAATAAAACCCAAAAAAAATCTGCTTGAAATATACTTTATGTTCAGAAATCTAAAGGCATATTTCTTCTAAATAACTCAAGTGGAATAAGAATCCACAACAAAAATGAGAAAATGCACCAAAATAAACATTTTAAAAAATACAACATACCGAAATTTGTCTGATGCAGCTACAGTGATTCTTAGAGGTATAGTGATAGCCTGAAGAATACTCATATTTAAACTCTGAACTACACATCCAATTTAAGCTTTAAAAAGAACAATAAAAAGTGTATTTTTCAAAAGCATAATTCAAGTAGTTTAACAAAGTGTTACTCTCACAATAGCTCTCAGAACTGGTAACTGGTTTTAAAAAGTCATAAAATACAATAATTATTTTTAAAATTAGATAAGTGCTTACTGCTATCTTTAATATTGCATTGAAAATAAATTATATCAATACTGCTCTATCTCCAACAAATAAACCAGTATCTGGCACATAATAAGCATTTTGTATATGTTAGTTGAGTGATACCTTTTGTTATTACACAAAAATGTGAATACACAAGCTTTTATTAAAATACTGTATGAAAAAAAAAGACCACTTACCTGGTAATAAAATTTTATCTGTCTCACCAAAATGGAAAGATTATGAATTCTAAGTGAGGCATCATTGTTGACTTTTTTATTTACTCTCTGACTCTCCGATTTAGGATTACTGTAAAAAATTTAAAAAAGATGTTTTAAACTAAAATTATATTGAAATATAACTATCAATCTACAGATGACTGAAAATAACCATAACATACATTTTTCTTTAAAAAATGGTGTGTCCAGAAAAAAAAATAGTGTCTGTATGCATTAACAGAGACAATCCAAAATCAAGATGAATATTTTTGACATGTGTTCTAAGCTTCTAATTAATAAAAATGCATTTGATATTTCTAAGACAATGGCAAAGTAAATTTGAAACATATGTCGGATATTGCCCTTCATTCTCATTTTGTTTCTATACCTTCCCGTGGTGAATAACCTCTTACTTCTTTTGAATATATTTATTTCCATCACCCAAAATAAATCTTATTTAAATCAAGAATGTAAAATATGAGCTAATAACCAAGAAATGCTGTATCTCCTCAGTGAATAATGGGGACTATATTTGAGCAGGCACTGTCCCACAGGAATTAAAGAATGCAATTATAACATGGGTTAATACTTTAATCTTGGGTAAACTTTACAGATTCAATGAAAACAAATGGTTGAATGATTCTGAGGTAGCAAAAACTGAGGAAACTAGACCATGGTTAAGAATGAGAAATTTAGGGGTGCCTGGGTGGCTCAGTGGGTTAAAGCCTCTGCCTTCGGCTCAGGTCATGATCTCAAGGTCCTGGGATCGAGCCCCACATCGGGCTCTCTGCTCGGCAGGGAGCCTGTTTCTCTCTCTTTCTCTCTGCCTGACTCTCTGCCTAATTGTGAACTCTCTCTCTGTGCCAAATAAATAAATAAAATCTTAAAAAAAAAAAAAAAAATGAGAAATTCAATGACACCAAAAACAAAGGCAATATAAGCAAAAATAAATGAGTGTAACTACATAAAACTAAACAGCTTCTGCACACCTAAGAAAACCATCAACAAAATGAAAAGGCAACCTATGGAACGGGAGAAAATATTTTCAAATCATATATCTGATAAAGGGTTAATATACATATAACATATATAAATATATATAATACATGGTGTATATCTCATATACATATACACATGTGTAGAATTATTATTCAGCCATGACAAAAGAGATCCTGCCATTTTCAACATACAACATACGTTTAAAACATTTGAAAATAAGCCAGAGAGAGACAAATACTCACTTATGTTCTTTTTAAGAAGAACAGGAAATCCAAGTACAAGTGATGGCACTAGAACAGAAGGGAAGTTGATGCCAGAACATAAGCAAGTATGAGCTAGTTCCTCATTAGGGTAAAGTGGCCAAGCTGGAGAAGGACATGGCCAACTGAAAAGGCAGACATTAAATCAGGATTCCTTATGTAAGGGCTGAATGCACAGTATCATAAAGCAAGAACGTAAGCAGTTGTTGGGACATAGTACTGTCCCATGATTATGACTTTAACTGCCACACCTCCACACAAGAATGCAGAGAAGTAAAGAAATTGATACCTATACAATAGAGAAGAGGAAATGAATAGAATCTCTCATTCCTTAATCCCTTCGTTTTTTACCTAGTCCACCCACAGACTCCTAAAGCCTTCAGTTCCTTCCCCAGACAGATTAGACTGTATGGTGATTTATTTTAATAATTCTCAAACTTTCAGGCTCCAAACTTTTGTTTTTTGCTGTATTTGCTGTATTTACTATAACAGAAATTAAAACTGAGAAGATTTCACAGGCTATTTACTTACTAACTCATTTTTAAAACTAATAAATTACATGTTTAAAAATATCAAAGTAAAAAGATTAGTGAGAAGAGTAGCATTGTTTTATTATTTTTACACATCTCTCTAATATCCAGTTTAAACTTGAAAAACAGGCTTGCTCATCTTTGTTTCTGCATTCATCTATTGTTTGTGGTGTTTTGGTTCAAGTACATGAAGAAACTTTAGCCTTACCCAGATATGTACTTTGAAGTAGAAAGACCCTATGGAACCCCTGCGAGGATCCTCAAACCATTCTGAGAATTATTGCTTTACTTCAACTATTCTCTTGCTAGCACTCCCAACATAGTGATTCTTTGTCATGTGACTGAACTCACCCGGTCAATCCCAACACTGAATCAGTTCAACCATATTCAGTGAGATTGCTCACAACATTAGATGAGAAAATAACACAACCAAAGCAAGTTAAAATATGAAGTAGAATGGAATAGCTAGTGTCAAATTTGCCCTCTTGCCATAAAGGGCTAGAAAACTGCACAAAACATGACGTAATAGTTTCAGACTTTGGACAGCAGGTAATGTAATGTTATAATCCCTCACAGGTTCTCTTTACTGAAGCAATGAGGTATTGGGAGGGGTAGCCCAAGTCTTTCTCATTTATTTTCACTTATATCGCCTTTATTTTTGGTGTCATTGAATTTCTCATTCTTAACCATGGTCTATTTTCCTCAGTTTCTGCTACCTCAGAATCATTCAGCCCAAAACTGAAACTCAAGTAACTAAAATTTTCAGAAAAGAATACTAGAGACAGAAAACTATCCTAATATATAAGAGAGCTCCAAGTATATGCAGTGAGGGTTTTGGCTAAATACTAAGTTGTGCATGTGTACCCCTAAATTCTACAAAGCTGAGGAGAGGACAACCACAGGAATGCTATAAGCTAAATAACAACCAAAGCTCACAAAGTGCAGAGAGAAATTCAAGTCCTGACCAGTCAGAGTGTAAAAGAGACCTTCATAAACACCCAGAGCATTTAGTAAAGAAATCTCAGAAAATTATCTTAGAAGTAGGAATAATCTAGCAGTTGAGTAAAAACTATTCCAGAACCTCCCCAAAAAAGCTTTAAAAATAAGCCTTCAAAGGATGAAGCGATTTACAAGCAACTTGACAACATGCCAAAACAAAATTCATCACTCTTTAGAGGATAAGATCCAGACACACCACAACGTAATAATCAAAATATCCACTATACACTCAAAAATTACTAGACATGCAAAGAAGCAGGGGCGAAAAAAAAAAGTGATTTATGACCAGGAAAGAAAAATGCAAAGTCAAAAGAAACAGACCTGGAAATAAAGAGATCATGGGAAGAGCAGACAAGAACTTTTAAAAAGCCATTATAAATACAGTGGCCCCTTGAATGACATGGGATTAGAGACGCTGACCCCCTGCACAGCCAAAAATCCACAAAGAACTTTTGATTTCCCCAAAACTTAACTACTAATAGCTTACTGTTGCTCAGAGCCTTACCAATAACAAAGTCGACTGACATATTTTGTATATGTATATAAACTGTATTTTGTAACAAAGTAAACTAGAGAGAAAAAATTAAGAAAATTATAAGAAAAAAAGAAAATTATAAGAGAAAAATACATTTATAGTACTGTACTGTACATATTACAAATATCTGTGTATAAGTGGACCCATGCAGTTCAAACCTGTTATTCAAGGGTCAACTATACAGTAAAGGACTTAAAAGAAAACATGAACATTATGTGAAGAGAAAAGGAAACTGTTAAAAAAAAAAAAACCCAAATGGAACTTCTAAAGCTAAAAATTATGTATCTGAAATGATAAATTCACTGTATGTACTTAACAGCAGATAGGAAACTGGTCAACAAAAGATTAGTGAACTTAAAGACACAACAATAAAAAAAATCCAAAACAGAGGGGAAAAAAAATAAACCAGCTGAAAAGAATGGAATCTAAGTGACTTATGGGGCAATACTAAACTTACAGAAAAATTGCATGGACAAGTAGTCTTTTTTCCAAACCTCTTGAGAGTAAGTTGCTGTCCTGATATCCAATAACCCCCCAAAATTTTAGTGCTTATTTTCTACAAACACATATAATTATTAAAATCAGTAAATTAACGATATCTTCCTATCATCTAATCTTTAGAATCCATTCAAGTCTGTTATTCCCAGATAATGAATGGATATCTTTTATAAGAAAAGGATCTAATTCAGAATCACACTTCTCATTCAGTAGTCGGATTTTTCATCTTTACTTTCTTTCAGCTTGGAACAGCTTCTGTTTTTCCTTGAATTTCATGACCTAGGCATTTTAAAAGGTTAAACCAGTTGTTCATAGAATGTCCTTCAATTGGGTTTAACTGATTAGACTGTGTCTGACTCATAATGAAGTTCAGGTTATGTATCTTTAACAGCAAAAACACAGAAGAGATGCTGTGCTCTTCTCAGTGTATCCTAAGAGATGGTGCATGATTTCAATTTGTCTCATTACTGATCAGATTCCCTTTTATCACCTGATTAAACTGGTAATTGCCAGTTTCCTCCATGATAGTTACTATTTTTCTTTTGTCATTATTTTGTGAAGACATACTTTGTAACTATGTCAAAATCTGATCAATTTATTTATTTATATCAATACACACTCATGATTCCCTATAATATTCAATGTATCATAATCTATTACTATAATTTCTTCAATAAAAAAATTGCAGATTGCCTTTTCATTTTGTTGTTTCTTTTACTGTGCATGAAATTTTAGTTTGATGTAATCCCATTTGTCTAACTTTGCTTTTGTTGCCTATGCTTTTGGAGTCACATCCATCCTGAAGCCCTTCAAAACCAATTTATAATTTTCACTGGCAAGAATTATTACATGTATGCTTAAATGCCTCCTAGTTTTTGCTGTTAGAGTGAATGTAATATTTTAAAAATATTTTTGCTAATAGGTTATTTCTAATACATGAATGCTACCAATTTTTGTGTATTGCTCTTTTCTTTGGAAACCTTGCTGAACTTTCTTATTCTCATAGGTTGTCTGTTGGTGCTTCTGGAGGTTGTCTTGAATATAATTTGTAGTTTTTTCAAATTGATAAGCAATTTTCCCAACACCAATTACTAAAGACCTTATTTCTCACTGATCTCTATGATATATTAGATCACCAAGAAGTGTGGGCCTACTTTTGGAGTCAGTTGTGTTCCATTAGCCCATTTCTCTATTCCTGTCTTTAAAAACTTTTTCATATTACTATAGGTTTATTATTATCATAATTCTATTAGAGCAAGCCCCTCTCTTTTGTTTTTAAATTATCCTGATTACTGTTCTTCTCTTTGAATTTTAGGCTCTTTATAAGGTTCTAGGAAAAACCTGGAATTATTAGGGATCTTAATAGAGAATTATTAGGATCTTAGTAGTTATTTGAAGAGACCAATATTTGAATAAGTAAAATTTTTTAATTTTCCCACAAAGATCTCATACATTTAAATATTTTTTTTCTTAAAAAAAGAAAGGTTTTTGTTTGTGAAATGAATTTTTCTCTTATATTGTGTATTTGGTCATTGCCAGTGTATAACAAGAAAACTATAGCTATTGTAGATTGCACTTGTGATTAACCACCTTTCAAAATTTATTTAGTTCATTTTCTTGGTTTTCTAGTATAAAGCATGTTTCTATCATCAGCAAATAACAATTATCTCCTTTTCTCCAATCTGACACTTCATTTCTATTTCTTTACTTACTGCATAATAATGCATAATGAAGATAAGAACTGTCCTTATCTTATTCTCAAATTTAATAAAATAGCTTTTAATGTTTCACCAGTTATATATAATGTTTGTTGTAATTTTTTGATATATACCTTCTTTCAAGTTGTTCCCTCCTATTCTTTATTCAATATCTGAATGGGTGCTGAATTTTACCCAATTTTTCCTACATCTATTTCCATGTGATTCTTCTTCTTTAATATGTTAATGTAGTCAGTTACATTGCTACATCTTCTAATACTGAGTTGTCCTCAGTATTAGACTATTCCCTCTATTTGGTACATAGGCCTTCTAATATTTAATTACCTTTATACCTCTCACTTTCTCACTTGACTATAAGTAACTTGACAGCAGAAATCATATCTTATTCACATTTTTATCTCTAAAAATTAACTTATCCTAACAACATTGTTTGAATAAATAAAAATAAGTAATCTGAGACTAAGCATAAATGGCTTAGTTTCAAAATGGCTGCTTCCTAATAAGAGTTATGAGATGACATTCTCCAAGCTAACAACTCATTTGGCAGCCCAGAATAGATGCTCCCCATAAAGGTTTGTGTCTTTCAAAATGGCTGCTTCCTAATAAGAGTTATGAGATGACATTCTCCAAGCTAACAACTCATTTGGCAGCCCAGAATAGATACTCCCCATAAAGGTTTGTGTCCCAAAGATCAGTTGAATAACAGAGTCCCAACCTACAATTTGAGATCTACAGAACAAGGAATAATAATAGTAAGAAAGACAGGCCAAATCTGACCTGTGACTGATTTATGCTTAGTGCAAGGGAATTAAGGAGTAGCCCAAGGCAAATGAGTATAACTGGAGAAGTGGGCCTCTGAAGTAAAAGCACCAACCAGAACCAGTTACTTAAAAAAAAAAAAAAAAAAGGATACTGTATTGCAGAAGTCAGATTATGTGTGATGGCAAACAAAGACAAACAGCAGCATGGTCAGGAAGTCATGGTTAAAAACTCTGAATGCTGAAGGGGAAATCTTATTTTTTATAATCAACTCTGATACACTTAGTAAGTTAAACAAAGACTCATTGAGTACCTACTACGACCATATTACTTAATGTATAAACGCACAGTTTAGTCAATCTATCATTGTGGAGAAAAGTATACAGATAATTTTAATTGGGAGAGGAGATTAAGAATAACCCTAGTAACAAAAATGTTAGGTAAAACTACTATTATGTAAATTTCACTTATAATCATAAAGAGTCAGTAACTATCTCTCTAGACTTTTTATTTTTGTTTTCCTTACTCTGTATTTCAATCCCCTTACCTACCTCTCACCTGTGATTGCCTCCTAATCATACACTGATAACAGACTTAAAAAACACTTTGATACTTTAATAAACCCAGACATTTAATTCTGACAACAAATATTTAAGAAAGATTTCAATACTGAGATGCCTGAGTGGCTCAGTCAGTTAAGCATCTGCCTTCAGCTTAGGTCATGATCCCAGGGTCTTAGGATCCAGTCCCTTGTTCGGCAGGGAGCCTGCTTCTCCTTCTGCCTGCTCTGCCTGCTGCCTCCCTTTCTTGTGCTCTCTCTCTGACAATAAATAAAATCTTTCAAAAAAGAAAAAAGGAAGATTTCAATATTACTACTAAAAGTATATATAAACTGTGGTGCTGGGTGGCTCAGATGTTTAAGCATCTGCCTTCGGCTGAGGTTATCTCCAGGTCCTGGGACTGAGCCCTGTGTCTGGGGATTCGTCAACTCCCATTCCCTCTGCCTCTCCCCGGCTAGTGCTCTCTGTCTCTCAAATGAATAAGTAAAATATATTTTTTTAAAGTATATATAGATTAAAAAACTGTATGAATTTATCATGCAAACCCATTATTACAAGAAAATATATAATCTAGATTATACTTTGAAATGGATGCATGATATTCTAATAAACACGAATGATTTCATTTTCACTTTAACAAATTTTATTATGTAAATATTACCTTTGTCCCTGACAGTTGTTACATTTCTCTGCTTTAAATTGATATATTTCGTAAAGTTTTAAAGGTTCTTTTAAAAATTTTTAGGCCCAACATTCCTCACATGGTATTTCAAAATATATTCAGTTGCCTGAAAAGCCTTTGGTCTCCTTGTATAAATCTCTTCTAAGAATTAGCAAGTTTTAAGAATTTAGAATTTTGGTTTGCTCAAAATCTTTTAAGAATTTTTTGTAAAGAAAGTTTTATTTATAAGTTTAATATTAAGTGTTTTGGCCTTTGAGAAAGACTCCTTGAAACAATTAAGACAATCCTGAATATAGAAAGAGACAACAGTTTAGTTTTTATACACTAAGGATATCAGATAAATTAGCAATCCGGGAAAAACTAAAAAATGCAACTTAGAAAAGCAAGAGACAGTATTTTGAAAAATTTGCAGAAAAATACTTCAACACCTGAAATTAACCTCACATTCAACAGGGATTATTAAAGACAGGGGAATGAAAGTTTCCTGCATCTTTTTATAAAACTGGTGCTTTGTGTTTACAAATCTTTGCTTTGAGTACACGGGATTTGAGGGGATTTCTATGATCTAGTAGACTCATTTGGACATCTAAGAGAATAGTGCAGTTCTTTGGTAGAACAGGCTGATACTAGGTACTCAAAGTCTCAGTTTCAGTTTCTAATCCACACTGTACCTACTGAGAGTTATTTTAGTATGCAAACAGACCTGGAAAGTTCTTACTTGTTTAGAATCTGAATAATACATCACAGCCTATCCATAAACTTTTCAGACTTGGGAGACCAGGATAACTGCTAAGCACTTTAAGCATGGACCTAGAGAGCAATAAACTTTCAATTACAAGGCTTGGGTTTCTCATTTGATTCATGCCTAACTTGAGTTAGGGTCATAATGACATATGTTCAGATCATGGAAAACAGGCCCTTTCACCCCAAGAATGCAATCTCTTTATGTGAGAAGGATGGACTGCCCTCAGGTGAAACTGCCTGAAAAGTCCTAATCTCCACTCCGATGAAAGATAGCTGATTACTTAAGGACAGACTTACTGAAAATTATGTACCTCAAGGAAATTAGTAACTTCAGAAAAACTTTTTTTTTTAAAAGATAAGTTTAGGTTCTGGAGAAAACATTATACAGTTATATTAATAAGAATACTGATTACTGATTTAACTAAACTTACAAAAATTTATTAGAAGGACAGGATAAGAAGATACACAAATGGCCAAAGAAAAAAAAAAACCTAAAATTTCATCTATCATTATCCAGAAGTCAACAATGTCTCTAAAAAGGATAAATCAAGAAATACAAGGGTGGGCACATTATCACTATAAATGGGACTAAATGACATTAGAAATTACTTTTTAAAAGTTAAGTTTTAACTCTAAGAAACAGAACTGAAAGGTTAAGTTAGGGCAGGGATTACCATCTGTCACTATTAACCTTTTATTTATTTTTCTCTTTAGAGATTTATTTGAGAGAGCGAGTGAGCATGGCAGGTACTAGTTGGTACTAATACTAGTACTGCTGAGCAGGGAGCCAGAGGACTAGGGGCTCCATCTCAAGACGTCAGGTCCTGAGATGAGGACCTGAACCAAAGCAGATGCTGAACCAAGGCAGCCACCCAGGGCCCCCACTATGAACCTTTTAGTGTTAACTAATTCTTTTAACCATGTAAAGCATTTTTTAAAGAGAGTAAAGACACCCATAAAAAAAATCATTTCATGAAGACTGTCCATTTTATTTACTTCTAAAAAAAAAGATAAATAATTGTATCTGTTACTAAGCTAAAGCGCATTTAATGAGAGGGTACATGTAGGACTTGGTGCAAGAGATTCAGAGTCATAAGACATTTGTCAGACTACGAATAAACTTAAGAAAATAAAACAATATAAAAATTTCATTTGTAAAAGGTATGCATTCTGTGTAAAGACAGAAAGCACTGCATTCCTGCTTGTATTTTAAGGAATTTTTGTTGTTGTTGTTTTACAATTTAAAAGTCACAGTACAGTAATTTATACAAACGCGGTATAGTATGAATCCAGAATTCTCTAAAAAGAAATTATAGTCTATTAAATATTCTCAATATTCTGTCTTCCTTCATGTTTACTACTTAAAATGCTATACGAAGATTAATTCAGAATATAGAGTCATGATTAATACAGTTTTGATTAAACTTTTTGAAAGCACTTTTTTTTTTTTTTTAGAATTTATCTTTGGGAGGCGCCTGGGTGGCTCAGTCATTAAGCGTCTGCCTTCGGCTCAGGTCATGATCCCAGGGTCCTGGGATCGAGCCCCACATCGGGCTCCTTGCTCGGCAGGAAGCCTGCTTCTCCCGCTACCATTCCCTCTGCTTGTGTTCCCTCTCTCGCTGCGTTTCTCGCTGTCAAATAAATAAAATATTAAAAAAAAAAAAAGAATTTATCTTTGGAAAGACCTTTTTCTAAAATAAAAGGTGAGCTACTGAATGATACACATATGAAATGTGAGCAAGTAACTTTCTAATCATACATAGCTATTTCCAAGCCAACATAATCACAGATCAACCATTTCCTTTTATAAGATGAAAACTGAGAAATGCTTTAGAGCCAAATAGCCTAGCAATATAGTTCAAATCTGTCCAGCCAGAAGTTAAATGCAACATGGCAGTAAAAGAGGGCCTCAAGCAATTTCACATTTATAAATGACCTACTTATGACAAGATGCATTAATTTCAATAAGCAGGCAATAGTATTATCTCCCATTGTATACAATAATTTTTAAATCAGGGTAAAAGATGAAGAGAAAGTTAGCAATTCTACAACATTAACATTCTAAGATTTGGTCCTTGTATAACCAAGGACTATGTCTTTACTTATTCATTGACTACTATTTATGAGAAATAGAAATCTGATAGTTTTAATGGCTTTATGCTCTTCTACCCAGACTGCAAGCCTGTTATGTATCCTCCTGGACCATCTGTTTAGTGTTGTTGCTTAACAACTACATGTGCTCATGTTTTTGATCATGCGATTCTAATATAAAACTAGTACCAGATTTTAATTTTTAAAATATTTTATATAGTAACATATAACACATAACATTTGCATGTCACTATGAAACATCTGAAATAAGTATTTGCATATCTAACTTCAAAAGTGCATACACCAGAATGACTGCTTGATGAAAAATAATTAACTGGGTAGGCATCATCATCATATAGGGTTATCCAAATAGTAAGCTATCTCAGCTGTGAGTATATCAGGGAAATAAGTGGTTTTTAAAAAAGTATCCCTTCACCTTAATTTCTCTCCCTTCTCACATCAGTCACTGCACATGATGGCAAACAATAAAACCTAGTATTAATATAATCTTGTATATATCTATAGGATATTTTCAGATATATTAACTAATTTGATCTTTACAAAGACAGAGTCATTTTTGGAAAGGTGTGTAACACATAATTACACTGTGTTTAATTACACTCCACACTGCCTTCTTTCATGTGCTTCCTCATAATTAAAGATACATTAAGTTACCTCTTCAAAAGTTGAAAAAATCTATGACATTTTCTAGTTTGCCCATGACTGAGCTAGTAGGACAGCTTTAAACTCACTGATTTAACAAAGAGAACTAATGTTTTAATTTAAAAATTGCCAATGGACACAAAAGGACAAAAATCCAATACTATACATATATTTAACTTTGCTTTTATCTGAGTTGAATAAAATGACTGAGTATCTATCTACATTTTACTTCTTATAATGAGCCACGTGGGCCCTTCAAATATTTAGTTAGCAGTTTTCCAACTTTTCAGTTTGAGAACCCCATTCTTTCCACTCTTAAACATTACTGAGGACTCTAAAGAGCTTTTGTTAGATAAGTTGTATCTATATATACTATGTTAGAAATTAAAATTAAGAACCCAGCAAATAATTTATTATCCATCTAAAAATAACAAACTCATTGTATGTTAACATAAAGAACATTTTTTATAACTACCTTTTCCAAACACAGAAAATATTTTATCTTTTACAACTTTGTAAATCTCTTTAATGTTTAGCTTAGTAGAAAACATGTGTATTCTTAAATCTACTTCTGCATTCAATAGGTTGTGACATATTATTTTGTTCAAAATATTTGAAGAAGATTGACCTCTCACAAATATGCAGAATATTTTAATAGCTAGCCCTTTCAGATAATTACTGATATTCCTCTCTGATACTACCAAACTTCAGTAGAGTAGTACTTTCTTAAAGGCTGGTTGCAATATAGAATCTGAAACACTATCAGTGAATTCTTCTTGCTGTTATACATTAAAATCCATTGATCTATCTGGCATCTTGAATACATGTTTTGCATATGTGTGATTTCTTATCATGAATGATCATTTTGAAAATATTTGTTCACTGAGTTATATAGATTTTCCAAACACTGAACATTTTATTATTCAACAAAAAAATCACAATTGATTAACATCACCTCCAATTTCATCAGAAGTGTCTTTAAAATGTTGAGAAGTTACCAAGCTCATGTTTTCTGTAATTCAAATTTTATCACAGACAACACAATCAGTTGTTAACCTTGAAATGGCAGGCTCACTTTGTTCATTTTTGAAAAAAATGTCTGTGTAATAATTAAGCCTGAATAACCAGTTAATCACTTTTTCAAATAAAACCAGTGTTCCACAAAATAGAGACTTGTTCGGCTTGCAACTCAAGAAAAATTTATAAGTACTCTTCCTTGAGATAACCATCACATTTTATTATGCAACATAAGTATTTTATGCATACTTCCCATTTTGTCCTACAGAATATTAAAAACAAATATACTCAAGGGTCAAGACTCAATACAATAACGTACTGCTTCACCAAGAACATTTTAAAGTGAAACTTGATTTTTTTAAGCTCTAAGTATATAGTGTGAAGAATACAATGACTATCAGTACAACTTGCTACTACTCCTTGATTCATGCTAAGGTGTCAGCAGTTTTACCCATCTTTGCTTTTGCACCATCTTTTTTTTTTCAAAACAGGCAAAAAGGCATATGACATCTTAATATTATATAAAAATAACTTTGACCTCGCAGACTGGCAGGGGTCTATTAGGTCTCACTTTAAGATCCACTGTATTAGGCAACTCAATTCCCATTCTTGGTATGTAGACCTGAGGACTTGGTATTATGGCTAATCATTGTCTTCATAAAGTAGAACTTTCTTTTATATGGTGGTGAACCACATGCCTAGTAACTAAAATAAAGTTTATAGAACCAACAAGCATCACTGATCTGTGATAGAACCTTCACCCATTGTCCTTAAACCTATTATAGTATGTTTAAATTTGTTTTGGTCAGTATTTTGGTGTAGTATTTGCTCCAAATCCAATCAGTTCTCAAGAAACTCAAGAAATCTCAAGAATCAAGAAATCTCATACTGAGCTGATACGTAATTAGGTATTTTATTTGATCAGTGATAGATTTGACTAGTATAGCTTTCACTCACATACTATTAATTCAATAGAGAAAGGATTCTTCATCTGAAGTCCATAAACCCTCCTAGGATAATTTCAATAGTTCACTTGATTAATCACCAGTGACAGGTACAGCAGTCATTTTTGAGAAGAAAGAAAGCCTTCTAAAATTAAAAAAAAAACAACAAAAAAAAACCTTTAAAAAGTATTTCCAAAGTATAATCTCTTCTAATTAATAAACTAAAATACAGTCATAGAAACTTACCTTAAATAAGAAGTTTTAAAATTCAGGAAGAAAATCTTTTTTTTTTTTTAAGACTTATTTATTTATCGGGTGCTGGGTGGCTCAGTTGGGTAAGCAACTGCCTTTGGTTGATCCCGGAGTCTCGGGATCAAGTCCCATGTTGGGCTCCCAGTTCTGTGGGGAGTCTGCTTCTCCCTCTGACCTTCTCCCCTCTCATGTTCTCTCTCTCTCTCTCTCAAATAAAAAAAAAATTAATTAAAAAAAAGGCTTATTTATTTATCAGAGAAAGAATATAAGCAGAGGGAGCAACAGGCAAAGGGAGAAGCAGGCTCCCCACTGAGCAAGGAGCCAGATGCAGGTCTAGATCCCAGGACACTGGGATCATGACCTAAGCCAAAGACAAATGCTTAACGGAATGAGCCACCCAGGTGTCCCAAGAAAATCTTTTTGTATCATCAGTTTCTCTAATATTTAAAAAAAAAAAAGTTTCTAAACAGACTTACCCTAAGAAGAATTCTATTATGAGCAGAATAAAATTACCACAATATTGGTTTAATGTGCCCATTTCAGTGTATTATAAAAGTGCTCCAGAGGGATCACAAACTAACTCTGTTATAAGCCCACCAATTAAAGGGGGAGAAAGATAACCCAATAAAAAAGCACTGCTAAAAACAGATAGAAGTGAAAGAATACAATAACAAGTAACAGTAAGGTAGAAAGAAAAAACCCCCCACATATACAAACCAAGTACTGTATTGGAAGAGATATGATGAACTGCAAACCAAAGCAGAAGAGAGGTACACAAGTAGGGAAGTAAGGAATTATTAATAGACAAGTTAAAGACTTTGCAGCATGGTCTACAAATGGCTTGAGAAAAATAAACTGTTTTAGGGATATCCAACTTAATAAAATGAGTCCCTAATTTTTAGAAAACAGAAGAATAAATGACCTAAGATTTTAGAATATTCTGAAAGCAGCCAGGAATGCAAAATTGATGGATAATGGGATATTCTTTTTTTGTTTGTTTGTTTAAAGATTTTATTTATTTATCTGACAGAGAGACAGTGAGAGAGGGAACACAAGCAGGGGGAGTGAGAGAGGGAGAAGCAGGCTTCCTGCCAAACAGAGCCAGATGCCGGCCGATCCCAGGACCCTAGGATCAAGACCAGAGCTGAAGGCAGACGCTTAACGACTGAGCCACCCAGGCGCCCCAGATAATGGGATAGTCAAAAGAAAAATGTGCAACACTCAATAAATACTGGACTTAATTTATGCATTGCAGAATTAAAACAAAAATAAAAACAAAACTCCTGGAGAACTATACAAAGACCAAAATTCTCTTCCAGAATAAATAACTCAGTGACAGACTATTTTTCATAATAAAATGCATAACAGAATAATTATATGAATTATACGAATACTCTCAGATAACAGAAAAATTTATTGAGAACAGCACTGCCCAAAAACACATGGCTTAAGCTCTTTCTATAAGCACAAAAACTTTTAATCGTTATAGTTAAAAGTATAACACAAAGACAGCTAAATTCTAACAATTGAGTAGTTAAAATGCAACTTATTTTTTTTTTAAAGATTTTATTTATTTGACAGAGAGAAACACAGCGAGAGAGGGAACACAAGCAGAGGGAATGGAAGTGGGAGAAGCAGGCTTCCTGCTGAGCAGGGAGCCCGATGCGGGGCTCGATCCCAGGACCCTGGGATCATGACCTGAACTGAAGGCAGCCGCTTAACGACTGAGCCACCCAGGCGCCCCAAAATGCAACTTATTTTTTTGGGAATTGTTAAATCTAGATAAGTGAGATCCTATAAATGCACACTTTAAAGCATTCTCACAGTCCGAAAGAATTATAATAACACATCCTCAAAACTATTTCACTAAATAAAAAAATGAAATATGTGCCAACAGTAATGAAAATGTAAACAAGAGTACAAATGCATAGCTATTGAAAAGTTTCTCATATAAATTAAGCATCACTGTCAAAACACATTGCTGTAGTACACATTTAAATGTTTTCATTTTCAAGTTAAATAAATGTCCTTATTTCCACAGGCAAAATTAAGTATCCAAACTTAACATCCTCTTTCCTAGAAATACGTAATTTTAAGTCTGTTTGCTCAGCTTTAACCTTGTCATATCATCTTTCATACACTATATCTAGAATTCCATCGGTTTCTTTGCAAGTTCTTTAATTTGCTCCTCCTTCTCTGCTCATACATCATACCCTGACTAGAACTTCAAGACCATAAGGTCAGAATGCCATCCATCACTACCCATCTATCTTCTAGGACCACCTAATTGTTCCTGCCTATTCCTCATCTTTGTTCCAAGCACTAACACAACATAAGTTTCACTGATTTCCTGATGTAGTTTCAGTATTGCAATAGTATACATAGTGTATGCTTAATAAATATTGGATGAACAAATAAAATCCATATTCAATCTATTCTACAAACCAATGGCAAAGTGATTTTCCTAATACTTTTTTTTTTTTTTAAAGATTTTATTTATTTACTTAAGAGAGAGAGAGAGAGAGATCACAGGTAGGCATAAAGGCAGGCAGAGAGAGAAGGGGAAGCAGGCTCCCCCCGCCCCGAGCAGAGAGCCCGACGCGAGGCTCGATCCTAGGACCCTGTTGGGATCATGACCTGAGCCGAAGGGAGAGGCTTTAACCCACTGAGCCACCAAGGCGCCTCAGTACTTTTAATTCCCTAATAAGTAATTTTAAATGGCTCTACAATGCCTGCCATGTACAGCCTAAATTATTCGGATTATTTTTCAAGTTTCCCATAACCTGGTCTACTCCATCTACACAAATTTATATTCTATTTCCCAAATTGGGATGGATCCTCTACCAAGGCTAGTCTCCTCACCACCTCCCAAATCATATATACAATGTTTTTTCCTCACGTTGCTTCCCTAGCTTAAAATACCCTCCTCTCTTCATCTATGGCTGCCCAAGTCTAATCATTCTTCAAGGTTTGAATTAAATCTGACTTCCTGGAGTGCCTGGTGGCTCAGTGGGTTACATGCCTGACTTTTGATTTCAGCGCAGATCATGATCTCAGGGTCCTGGGATTGAATCCTGCGTCAGACCTGCATTTGGCACTGTGCTCAGTGTAGATTCTGCTTATCTCTCTTCCTCCTCCTGTGCACGCACCTATTCGCTCTCTCAAATAAACAAATAAAATCTTAAAAGAAAAAAATCTAACTTCCTCCCCTTGATTTCCCTATCTATACCTCTAGAGGCCAAAACTTATTTTTTTTAAATAAAGATTTTTTATTTATTTGAGAGGGCAAGAGAGCAACAGAGAGAGTGCATGAGCAGGGGGTGGGGCAGAGGGAGAAGCAGGTTCCCTGCCATGCAGAGAGCCTGATGCGGGGCTCAGTCCCAGGACCCTGGGACCATGACCTGAACCAAAGGCAGACACTTAATTGACTGAGCCACCCAGGTGCCCACAAAACTAACTTCTAAACAGTAGGGCTCCCTAATCTATGCACACTAACATACATACACATACTCTCTTTCACTCACTAAAAAAAAAAAAAAAAAAAAAAAAAAATGTCATACAAATTGAAAAAGAAAAAAGAACAAACCCTAGGTAATAACGAGAGATATGCTTTCAAATACACACTTGGGATCATTCACCATTCATTATAGATTCATCTTAGTTATATATTCAATACTTAACACAAAGACTTAAGTTTAAAACAAATGACAGCTAAAGTCTATTTACAAACATGGAAATATAATTTAATTCATTTGCAAAGATTTAAACTATAGAGTTGGAAAAAATAACTTTCAATTATGAGAAAACTCAACAGTTCATTTTCCCTCAAAATTCAGGTTAATGGAGAATTTATTGTGATTTACCTTTTTTTAACCAATCTTGACAAAAATAATTTGGAGTATTGCCTCCATTGGTTTTTCTCTACAATTTTTTATTATCCTCCACAAACTCTGTAGTAATCCAAGTCTCAAACAATGAGCAGGACCCAACACCTAAAACTGAACTATTTTCCTTGGTTCTTTATAACCCAAGGAAAGGAAATAGTCATGTTGTCAATAATAATGTAAAGTTCATCATTCTTTTTTCCAGTCTTCACTAGGAAAGTAAATTACATTAAGAATACACCATTGTTTAAAATTTCCTGAAAGACTATTGAAATATTTCAAAAAGTCTGATGTTAAAACAAGCAGTATACTAATATGAAAAATTAAAATTGCTAGTCTTCTTCCTTCCTATTATTCTTTAACTATAACATCCTTAAAATTAGCTATTTATTTCCCAACTTTCAAAATACTCATTTCTACCTGTAGTCTTAATCAAGAGATCATTAACCGATCGTTTCCTAAAGAATAAGGAAATAAAATCTTTCTCTTTTTTCTCTTTCTTTAGTTATTTTCACTCTATTCCATTTTATCCACCCAATAGCAAGGGCTAACCTTGGCCCTAAATCATCTCATCATTCAGAATTCAACCTTCAAAATCTCAAATTCTGAAAGTCCCCTCTGACTTCAACCTCCAATTCCACCCTTTCTCACCTTCTCCTTCTAATCCTACTCTTCCTTCATCCTACTGCACCTCCCAAGTACCAGCCTTCTCCTGATGACACTGCTGTCCTCTTCATTTTAATGCTTACACTCTATTCTTTCAACTGTTCGCCTGGATATCCTGCCCTATGTCTGCCTACATTAACTATCTCCAATTCTGAGTAAACTCTACAGATCTTTTTGTCAATTTCTGAGCAGCTAAGCATCACTGGATAAGTTATTCAAATATGCTGATTGGCTCTGCTACAAAAAGGTGCTTTCCAAATCTCAAATAAGCCATCAACCTTACATGACAATACTTGATTCATCTTTAACTGATTCCCCTAGTGATTTCCTCCCAGCAGCCTTGTTTATTTTCCTACTTTCCTCAAATTTCCAGCCTTTTAATGTTGCTGTGTTGCTGTTTCCTAGGATCCATCAATGGCCCCCTTCTGTATTTTTTTCTGACACCTCTGTCTTTAGTTTCTATTACAAACTTAAAAGCAAATTCCCATATCTCTCTCTATTGTACACCTTTCCCCTGAGCACCAGACCTATGAATATCCACCTGCCCTCAATCACCAGACACTCCAAAATTAACTCAGAACTTATTTTCTACACTTCCCCTGCCTTCAAATTTTCATCCTCCTATAATGTCTCACTAAGGGCACTACCATCTGCTCCTTGCCCAAGTAAAAAGTACTCATCCCAGTAATCCCTTTCTCATTCTTCGTATCAAGTTGGTAACCAAGTCCCATTATTTCCATGCTATCTCTCTTTCTTATCACTTCAACATCAGTGCTACTTCTATCTCTATTCTGGCCCCAAATTCAATCCTTCTAAAATGCAAATGCTATGTTTCAATTCCTTTTATGACTTAGATAGCCTATATTACTGTTTCTCAAGCTGGAGTAAGGTAGTGACAATGTTTTAAAAAAACAAAATTATCAATCTGAGGATTTGGTATGCCTAGGTGGCTCAGTCAGTTAAGCGTCTACCTTAAGCTCAGGTCATGGTCCCAGGGTCCAGGAATCAAGACCCACATCAGTCTCTCTGCTCAGTGGGGAACTTGCTTTTCCCTCTGCATTCCACTCCCCCTGCTTGGGCTCTCTCTAATAAATAAAATCTTAAAAAAAAAAATCTCTGAGGATGAGTCTACACATATACTAAGAGTTCAAAGACCCAGTATGAGAAAGTGACTTAAGAAACTCGTCTTAGTCCTTGGAGGGAAAAAATCCCTCAATTATGAATTACCATTGCAAAAGAATTTTGTTATTACCACCTCTTGAAAAAGAATTTAAATTGCTGAAATGAAAACACAAAATTAAAATTCCTAAGTTACCACAGACCCCCAAAATATCTGTGGACCTAGATTAAGAAACACTAGTTATGATGTTTAAGTGTGTGTCAATTTTGACCGACCACAGTGCATAGATATTTGGTCAAATATTATTCTGGATGTTTTATGAAGGTGTTTCTTTGGATAAGATTAACACATAAATCAATGGACTCTGAGTAAAGCAGATTACCCTCCCCATAAGGTGAGGGGGCTTCATCCAATCATTTGATGGTGTGATTGGAACAAAGGCTGACCTCCTAGCAAGCTGCCTTTGATACTTGTATGTATGTATGTATGTATTTAACACATAATGTATTATTTTCTTCAGGGGTACAGGTTTATGAATCATCAGTCTTACACAATTCACAGCACTCACTATAGCACATTCCCTCCCCAATTTGAACTCAATGCAATTCTTCCCTGAGTCTCCAGCCTACCAGCCTGCTAGCCTGCCCCATTAGTTTTTAAGCCAGCCAAACCTCCACAATCTCATAAGCCAGGTCCTTAAAACAAATCTCTCTCTCAATCTGTGTATACACACACACACACACATACACACACACCCCTCGGTAGTTCTGTTTCTCCAGAGAGAATCTGAAGTAACACATGTCTCTACAGGAAAAAAAATGCAATCTTAACATGGTATCTAAGGATAGTCTCCCAATCCCTACCCCTTCAAACTCATCTCCTGTGTGCAAGAAGCATATAATCTCTGCTTTGGCTATACAAAATAACCTATGGTTATTTGATTCTACTATTTTTAGTCACATCTTCATGCCTCTTTTTATGCCATCTTCCTCCTACTCCCACTGTTTCTGATTTTTTTTAAAGATTTTATTTTTATTTATTTGACAGAGATCACAAGTAGGCAGAGAGGCAGGCAGAGAGAGAGGGGGAAACAAGCTCCCCGCTGAGCAGAGAGCCCAACGTGGGGCTCGATTCTAGGACCTTGAGATCATGACCTGAGCCGAAGACAGAGGCTTTAACCCACTGAGCCCCCAGGCGTGCCACTGTTTCTAACTTACCAAATTGGTCCTATTCAACTTCATGTCCTAGTTCAAATTTTTCCTCTTCCTCTTTGTGCCAATTTTTTCAAGAACATAATTACACTATATAACACATGTATCACACTGCAATTTATTTGCATGTTGTCCCCTTACTAGTGAGCAAAGATCAAAGCTTATCCAGCATCATATCCTCAGCACCTAGCAGATATCTTGTGATACAGTGAACACTCAAATTACTCAATGACTAAACTGATCTTTGATGGAAGCATAGCTTCAGCCTTTTCACTGAGTATGGCATTTAGATCTTGCAAAACAGATCTCAGCCCCAAGACCCACTCTGGCCCTCCTCAGGCCATGCCCCTCACCACTGGGCAAGGAATCCACGGAAACAAGAGGATATACCCGTACAGTTCCCCCTCTAGAAGACACTGCGGTCACCTGGAACTCTGGAATTTCTTGCCCAAGTATCTCTAACCCAATTACAGGGCTTGCACAGGAATCTGTCCTAGTTCTGTCCTGCGGATGGACTATGCTACAGATATACATACCCCTGTGCCAAGGATTGCTATATGAAAGAGCACAGATCTTGGGCATGCATGCATCATGTCCACAGGCATGCACATGAGACCTCTATGTGGTATCAGGACTAGGGATATGGGGAAGAGGTTGGGCTCCACAACATTCTGATGTGAAACTGAATATATGAATTCTCAATTCTATAAATTCTAAATTGGAATATTTTCTTTTAAGTTACTATGAAGGAATATTTTTTAAGATAAAAGATCAGAACATAGTAAACAATTTAATAGCCTGGTTTATAACCTTTAAATATTTAGGCTTAGTGTGGTAAATGAATGCTTGCCCTGAGTCTCACAAATGTCAGAATAAAGTTGATGAGTTTCATCAACCTAGTTTATTAAATACTGAACTAGCAAAAGAGAGCAAAGATAGCACAGGAATAAAATCAGGAAGAAAGAAGACACAGACATACCTCTTTTTAATTACACTTCACTTTACTGCACCTTATAGATAATTATGTTTTTTACAAATGGAGGTTTATGACAATCTTCTGTTAATTAAGTCTATCAGCACCATTTCTCCAGTAGCATTTGTTCACTTTTTGTCTCTGTGTCACATTTTGGTAATTCTTGCAATATTTCAAATTTTTCATTATTACAGTATTTACGATGATCTGTGATCAGTGATCGTTAATCTTGCTATTGTAAATGTTTTAGGGCTGCCACAAACAACATCCATGAAATAGAGTAAACTAATCAACAAATGTGTGTATTTTGCCTGCTCCATCAACCATCCTAGTCCAGGAATTAAATTTACAACTTTCAAGGTAGTTTTTTCCTCTATACCACACCACCAACTCTCTAAAAGTAGCTAGCTTGGTAATGACTAAATTAAATATTAGACAGACATCTCTTAATATCAATTAAAATCTCGAATATCATTTTTATTTATTTTTTAATATCAATTTTTTCAAATATCATTTTTAAATATTGAAACATTATGCTTAGACTGGGACCAATCTGTTTCACAAATCCTAAAAGAAGGTCAACTGGTGTTCCGAAAGAATATAGTTAAGAACTAACGTTCCTGGGGCACCTAGGTGGCTCAGAGGGTTGAGGCCTCTGCCTTCGGCTCAGGTCATGATCTCAGGGTCCTGGGATCGAGCCCCACATCCAGCTCTCTGCTCAGAGGGGAGCCTGCTTCCCCCTCTATCTCTGCCTGCCTCTCTGCCTACTTGTGATCTCTCTACGTCAAATAAATAAATAAAATCTTAAAAAAAAAAAAAAAAAAGAACTAATGTTCCTTGGGGCACCTGGCTGGCTCAGTTGGTAGAGTGTGCCACTCGAACTTGGGGTTGGAGTTCAAGTCACACACTGGGTGGAGCGATTACTTTAAAAAGTAAATAAAATAAAAAAATAAAATAAAAATGAATAAAAATAAAAAAGAATTGCTGTTCTTTTATGAGTTTCCCATATTAATATATATTATAGAGAAAATTTTCAGTTAAAAAATTTAAAAATACTTCCATATGTAGCAACTACTTCCTGTTCTCTAGGTTCTTATCACTTTTTCTAGTTTAACTGGATATGAATCAGAGAATCAGACAATCACAATGGACTGCTCTTAAAGACATCAGTCCAAAATAAGGTTGTGGGGATGCCCGAGTGGCTCAGTTGGTTAAGCAGCTGCCTTCAGCTCGGGTCGTGATCCCAGGGTCCTGGGATGGAGTCCCACATCAGGCTCCTTGCTCAGCAGGGAGCCTGCTTCTCCCTCTGCCTCTGCCTGCCTCTGCCTGCTTGTGCTCTCTCTCTCTGACAAATAAATAAAAATCTTAAAAAAAAAAAAATAATAAGGTTGTAGACAAAAATCTCAGTATGTTATACATCATCAGTAACATTATTGGAAACCAAATTGAAGTCATTGTATACTCTCTCTCTTTTTTTTTTAAGATTTTATTTATTTATTTGAGAAAGAAAGAGAGAGAGAGAATGAGCACAAGTGGGGAAAGGTAGAGGGAGAAGGAGACTCCCCACTGAGCAGGAAGCCTGATGTGGGGCTCGATCCCAGGCCCTTGGATCATGACCTGAACTGAAGGCAGATGCTTAACAGACTGAGCCACCCAGGCACCCGAGTCACTGTATATTCTAATACCACACAAAAGCATGGACTATGACTTGTTCTTACAACCTCAACTCAAACTAGACAAACATAGGTAGGGAAAATATTCAATAAAGGTAATTAAATAATGAGACAGAGAAAAAACAAAAGAAGAGAAATAGAAGACAAACTAGGAGAGTCTGGTTGGCTCATTTGGTTAAGTGTCCAACTCTTGGTTTCAGCTCCATTCATGATCTCAGCTTTGTAGGATCGGGGAATGAGGCCATGCTGGGCTCCTTGCTCAGAGAGGGTCTGCTGAAGATTCTCTCCCATTCCCTCTGTCCTTCCCCACCACACTCATGCTTACTCACGCTTGCTCATGGTCTCTCTCACTCTCGCTCTAAAAAAAAAAGGGTAAAACAAACTAAATTCTCTAATACTAAAGCTAGAGTTCTCAAAAATTTAAAAGCTAATAAAATTATAAAATGTTTCATTCACCCCTTTGACATTTAATAAAAACTTGCAACATACAAAATCTATGCTAGGTGTTGGTGATACATTAAAAATCTCTAGCCTCTAAATACTATCTAGTAGCTGCAGCACTTTAACACAGTTTGGTAAAGACAGATATAGGATGATAGGAGAGAGAACAACTAACTATGCCAAGAGACTTGAGAGTGTGTCAAAGAATGAGTAAAAACTTGCTAGGCAAAAAAAAGGGGAAAGGACAGTGTACAGAAAAATGATCATGATATAATAGAAATAAAACAAAGACCAATAGCCAACAATAATTTAATCTTGCTTTATGCTAAGTACTGTGCGCAACCTATCCTATTTGATTCTCATAACACTGCAAGTCTTTTTATCCTGTTTATAAAGGAAGAAACTGAGAAGTAACTTGCTAAACTTCATATAGCTATATAGAGGTGACACCAAGAGAAACCATGCAAAACTAAGCTGTGAGTGATCGTGATTTGTTTAAAGAAACATAAGTAGGTAGGTATGGCCTAGCACATGATAATACTAATGACAGCAACCAACACTGTAGTTAACAAATACAGTAAAACAGAAAATAGATAATCATCTGTGTCTTAGTAGAGATTAAGTCTACTCCAGGAAAGAAACATTATCTTTCATCCATGAGATGTAGGAAATGAGATTTGAAAATGCTAGGTAATTTGTTTAAGGTCATACACTAATAAGTAGCATAGTGAGAATTAAACCCTGTCTCATTCAGTCTGTCTAACTCATAGCCAAAATTCATTCTACTTTACCACCTTTATTACCACTCCATTATTCATTGATTCATTCAACAGAAGTATATCAAGTACTACTGTATGACAAGCACTATGCTAGGAATAAAGATGAAAGATACAGTCCATAGCTTCAAGAAATTCACAGGTTAATCAGTGGAATCAGACATACCGAGAGCTGCAATCCAGTGAGATAAATGCTATCCCCAAAACACATTTATAGCCTTATAGAAGTACATATGATCACAGATGAGAACAAACTTGACAGGTAAGCCCAAAAGTAATACCAGTCAGTGCTACCACATTAATTCAAAAATCAGGGATATATCTAAGGCTTATTTGGAAGACAAATCACAAAACTGGCTAATAAGACAGCAACTATGACTACATCATAAGTGTGTTTTTTAAAGAAGCAAAAAATAAAATCTAAACTAAACAAAAAATATGAGGTCCAATAAGAAAACCTGAGATGCCCATACCAAGATTCAGAGTCAATGCCATACTTGGGGTAAGAAAAGCAAATATTTCATAAGTCATTTTAAGGTCGTTATAGTCATAAAGTTAGCACAATCTACTTTTGAATCTTTTTTTAATTGAAGTATAACTAACATACAATGTTATATTAGTTTCAGGTGTACAATATAATGATTCAACAATCCTATACATTACTCAGTACTCATCAAGATAAGTGTACTCTTGATCCCCTTTATCTATTTCATCCCTGCCCCATCCACCCACCCCTTACTTTTGAATCTTAAACATTCATAGAACTAAGAAACACTTCTCAGTCAACTTCCTCTATTAGACAAATGGCTTCTTTTAGGTATACTTTATGAAGCTGCCTCCCAGGAAATACTTAAGGAGAATCTACATGACCATGTTTCATTTAATTTTTGTCATTAATTTTTTTAATTAAAAAATTATTTTCATAATAGAGGACTTCTATAGTTTCTTCCAACTCAAGATTTTAAAAGAAAAGCCGTAACAAGTATATCATAATGGTCAGTATAGATCTCTCTACTTATCTAATGGGATTTAGTCATATCATTCTTCTGATACCATTAACAATTATCTCAATACTTAAAACCCTAATATATCCATATTTTCAACTGCTTAGGTAATACAAATACATACTTTTTAAACTTTAGGATTATGAAATTCATGATAATGTTATAAATTTCTTAAAATTTCACAGCAAGTAATATTCAAAAGGGGTTACAGAACTGCATGACATCTGAAACAGAGAAATGATTATTTCTACTGTCACCAAACCCTATGTCTGATAACTAGCACTGAGAAAGAAAGATTTCCTTTGGTTGAAGTATGAAAACGTCCTACAGCATGCAGAAGAGCTGGCCCATCATTCCCAATCTCTAAAGAGCTTCCCCTTCCCATTAAAGAGGACCGATGCCATGTCACAAGCTCTTACAGAGATTCTTTCACTCAAAGAGCTACTCAATGAAATCCAGTATTCATCTCTAAATGCAGTTAATCCCAAGTTAGTAAAAAGATTTCAAAATTATAAGTCAGAGTTGGTAAACGGGCATGAAGAAGTCAAAATCAACAAGGTCCAAAATGGCAAAACCAAAATCAGTAATCAATATTCTTACTTTTGGTAAACACTGTAGATGAAAAAAATATTCTATCATAAGCCTTCTGTAACAACATACTGTCACAACCAAAACCAGGAATACAAGAGCAGCAGGCCAAACGTGTAATTATAAGTATATAAATAGATTTCCACTTTGGCCAAGATGGAATATCAGGAACCAAATTTACACCCTAGCCTGAAACAACTGGAAAAAAGGACAAAATACATTGCTTTTCAAGGCAATGGATATTAGGCAACAAAGGACAGTAGATCCTTGATAGGTAGGAAACATACAAGATGAATCCTCAATTGCCCCATCTTACTACCTTGAAAGAGTTCCTAGGCCACAGAATAGAGATGCAGAACCCAGGGAAAGCAGTGACCTCCCTGAGGTGAGATGGAACTTAATCTAGAAAGGTGACTGTCATATACAAAGTAGAGTACCTAAAAGTAGAGAGGTTCACAGGAAAATCCAGAGATCTGCGGAGGATATCCCTCAAGTCTTCCGTCGAGTACTTTTTAGTATATACACATGAGGAAACTACCCAAGAACAGTGAAAAAAACCACCAAAAAGGATTAGAGGGAACACCACCCAGGGCTCACACAGGTCTAGGAATAGCTCCTATTTTCACCAGAGTACTCAGAGGGTTTTGCCAATGAGTGACAAACTGGTACTACTTGATACAACTTTAAAGCAGGATCTGAAAAGATCAAACTGTTTCCAAGTAATTTAACTATATCCCAGAACAAAACTCAAGAAGAATACCTAATGAAATACAAAAATACCCAGCACCCTACAAGGTGAAATTCCAAATGTCTAACATCCAATCAAAAATTACCAGGCATACAGAAGCAAGAAAACACAATCCTTTTTAAGGAGAAAAATCAATCAAAACCAATCTAGAAATGACACAGATAGAATAAGTAAAAAAAACTTTAGTTATAACTATATTCCATATACTCAAGAAGCTACAGAAAAGACAAAGCATGAAAGCTATAGAAATGGGAGATATAAAAAAGAACTGAATTTCTAGAATAAAACTGTAATGTCTGAAATGAAAAACATTCTGGACACAATTAAGAGCAAATTAAACATTATAGAAAAAAAGATTAATGAAGCTGGGAGACACATCAAGATAATCTAAAATTAGAAGACTGAAAAAAACTGAAAAGAACATCAGTGAACATCTAACAGCCTGATTTACATGTAATTGGACTTTCAAAAAGGGGACTGGGGGCAGGGAAAATACACACACACATACACTTAAATATTCTTTATAGATATGTATTTTTTAAAATAATGGCCAAATTTTTTCTGAATTTGTTAGAAACTACAAAACCACAGATCCAAGAAGCTCAATGAACTCCAAGCAAAACAAACATGAAGAAACATATATATTTTCATTTAGAAGGGTTCTCACTCACAAATTCTGTAAACAAATCAAAACAAAGTCAGAAATGACTTGGACTAAGTCTAACTTTTAGTTTAATTTACTGAGTAGTTTCAACTAACAATTTAAGAGTACATTAAATCAAACATTAACCTGAGTAAAGTACTTAACAGATATTTTAATTATTTTAAAGTTAGCAAAATACAGTTTTAAAAACAATGTATATTTTGTTGCTCTATTATGAAAATAATTCACTAAAATAAATTTATCTTATTTTAGTGAATTATTTTTTAAAAACTAATGCTTCTTCCTTTTTTCTTAATTTTCTTTCCCTTTAATTTATATAGGTCATTCAGAATAGAATTAGGACACTGAAAAAAACTTTTAAAGAAGCTGAGAGGTGGAACTGAAAACAGAAGCAGATTTGAGGTTTGGAATGAAGCTAGCCCTCCAAAAAAAAAAAAAAAAAAACCTGGCAACCGCTATTTTGAAACACCATTACTTTCAAAATATACATATGTATTTTTAAATATAAAACTGCACTCAAAGTGGAAACAAGCTAAAGTGTCTGTTTTTAGCACCTCCGCTAACTATTCAAGACTCAAAAAAAATCTAAGTATTTTTTGGAAAAAGAATCATTCAAATAAAAAACATTAAAGTGGAAAACAAGGGGTGCCTGGCTGGCTCAAGTTAGTAGAGCACAAGACTCTCAATCTCAGGGTCATGAGTTCAAGCCTGACGCCTTGGGCATGAAACCCACTTTAAAAATAAATAAATAAAATAAAGTGGAAACTAAAGTAATGTATTTTCCTATTTTGTAAAAACACCTTTTTTTTAGGGCTCAGAATACAATTTCAAAATTTTGTCTAAAAACAAGAGAAGGGAACAAATTCTTAGTATCTACTGTAATGGCTACCCTCCCTGTCATGTGTGTTCCCTAAAATAGAAGTCAATTTAATTATTCTACCATTTTGCTTAGGGAAAAGTGGGATCTTGCAAAGATAAAAAATAGTTGTGGGGGAGAGTTGTCAAAAATTTATTTACTATCCTTGGAAATAATTAATGTCTATACTTCTTTTTCCTTTCTTAAAGAAAAAAATATATACACATATTTAGATAATACATATATTTCTTTGGGTGCCTATGCATATAAAACACCTTCAGAAAACATATAGTAGTATAATACTTCCCTGCAGGATCAACACATACATGAGAAACAGCACACAGACTATAAATATCTCTGACCAAACAGACTGAGAAGTTTATCACTGGAACATTTATGAATTTGACTTCTACCTCTTTTAAATAAAAAATCTAAAAAGAAACAATTTCCTACAAAATAGAGAAATGAAGCTTTGTTATTAGTTTATTCACAGAAGACTTATTCCATAGTAACAATTATTTATTAATAATGCACTAAATTCCCTCATATATAAAAGGTAAGATTGCCTTGAAATTCAAAGTTCCAAACTACTCTTGTAATCAGATTCTATTCAAGAGACAGAAGGTTAGATACACATTATTTTGACGGCAACTACAACATTCAGAGTTTGTACTTAGAAAACCTACACTGATGTACTTACAATGCATGTATGCTACAATATCTATAATGATAAAAATGTTTATTTCACTGATCTAGCTATCAATATGATTTTGATATCAATTCTCATCCTAAAAACACTTTCCTATTTAATACAAACCCAGTATCACAAACATAAAAGACAAAGATTTCCCTACTAAATTATTATTTAGTTGAGATCAAGATGTCAGTTACTGGCATTTCACAACTGCCTTTAAAAATACCTTAAAAGGATCTCCCAAATATTATTCTGTTAATTCATGTAATAATCTCATCAGACTTGTTACTGTACCCACTTAAATTACTTGCTACAGCAACAGTTCTCACCAATCAGTACTGTTACTTGAAATTCTCTCTTCTGAAATCTGTTATTACTTCACCAGTTTCAAAACGTGAGCCACTTATTTTTAGACACACAGGTTAATAAGAAACATTTCTGCATCAAATACACGTAACTTCACTGTAGAGGCTTTATTCCCTCTTAGGAACTATTCTCATATTCTCTCTCTTTTTACCAAATTATCAAAGGACAATGTGGCTTCGATTTCAGCACTGAAGACAGTAAATGCCAATATACGGTTTGCAGAATAAAAATTAAAGTTTCACAATTTTAACAGGTATAATTATTAGGCTATGATAAATGGACTAGTGGGCACGTAAGACTATCACCCCTTTCAAAGTCCAATTCTTAAACCACCTTAATTCTTTTGGCCAAAGAACCAAATGAGGAGCTTCAAACATAGTCTCTAAGTTTTCAGTATGTCCTTTCTCAAAGAAAACAAGTTACCTAGAAAAGAAGAAAAGAACACTTACATTTGGAGCATGACCTGGTTCAAGAATACCCCATCCACCAAAGCCACATATTCATCCAGGTTGGTCCCATTTCCTGCAGCCAGAGGTCCAAACGTTTTAACCTAGAACAGAATGATCATAAGGACACGAACGCCCATCTCCATCTCTGCAGCCACAAATAATGCAGCAAAATATACAATAAATTAACACCCTACTTACCCAAGTGACCAAGGGGCTGGTCATGAACTGCTCCAGAAGGGGAGTAAAAATCTCGTTCTCCATTTTACAGATAATGTATTTGAAAAAGGGAACTACCACAAAAATACGCCTAGGGAATGGATCACTAAACGTTGAATAAGTGAGTAGAAATCAATGAAAGTCCATTTTGGCACAGGAAGAAAACCCCATCGTGGAGGGGAGAAAAACTCTCCCTCCTCAAAAAACACCCCAGAGGGGAACGAGCCGAAAACCCGAGAAGCGGCTTCGACAGCAGCCACGAGCGGCAGCTTGCGCTGCAAATGTCTGTACCGGGCGAGGAGGGGCAGAGAAAAGGCATCTGGAGGAGGAGGAAGGGAAAGGGGGCTGGAGCAGCAAGACAAAAAGCCCGTCAAGGTTGCCCAGCTCTTGGAGGAGCCAGACCAGCGGAGCTGCCCGCAATGAATTAATCCCAACGTGGGCTAAATGAAATACCACGTTAGAGACCACGTTAGGGGTTCCGAGCGGCAGCCAGGCTCGACCTCCGCGTTCTGCTCAACACGTTCCACCCACCAGTGGGCATGGAGCCGCTTCGACCCGCGGAGCCTCCCCTGCCCGCAGCCCCTCACCAACGACAGACAGGGCTCGCCCCTTCCCCCCGAGCAGACACCATCCCTCCGCCGCCCTCGAGCCTCGCCTCCAGCCCCCTTCCCCTCCCGGGGGGTGGGGGCTTGAATGTGTGTCCCTAACCCCCCAGTTTCCTGAGCTCTGCAGCCTTTTCGGCGCGCCTCTGGGAAGCCCAGGCACAAAATCACCGCCGCGCTCCAACCTCCTCCTCCGCCCTCTCTGGAGGAGCCGGAGTAACGGCCTCAGAACCGCAGTGCCGCATCACACCCTACGCCTCGCCGCCCAACCAGAGCCACGAGCCCTCCGTCAAAGGGACCGCGCTTCTCCCTCCGCGCCTATATCCTTCCGCCGACACTCCGCCCCTCCCGCACCGCAGCCTCTGGATTGTGGGAGAAGAAAACCGCTGCATGAGCGCGCTCCCGAGCGCGCGCGCCCCCGGGCCGGCCCCGCCGCCGCCCAGATTTTGGCGGCGGGCGCGGGCGTGGACGCGCGCTCGCTGCAGCTGCTGCGCTCACCCGCGCCTTGCTCGAGCCCAGGACTGTTACCAGGGCGTGGGGGGCGGGGATGGGGAAGGCAGAGGAAGGGGTCTGTCTGCTCGGTCGCTCTTGCCTAATTATGGTTTATTTCCTCCTCGAATGCCTTCTTTGATGTGTGAAGGAGAGGGAACGAAATCCTTCTCTTTTGAACATGAGGGATGCAGGCAGCCTTTTTCCGGACAGTTTGATTCGATCCCTTAAGCGTGCCTTCGTCCGCAAAACGGAGTAGGCAAACTCAATGCAGCAAATAGCCAAAGAGGGACTTGAGCTGCAAACTTGGTTTTGTTTTTTCTTTTTTCCTCTTCTCTTTTAAAAAATCCAGGTCACTAAAGCATGAATGCTCTTCAAAGTTGCAAGTGAATGTAGTAGGATTTTAAATAACCCAAGCTGTCTCAACATGTTGGTATTCCCTGACTAGAGCAAATGTGATTCAGACATTGTTGTTTGATTATTTGGCTATTGAAAAAAAAAAAAATCCAAACAAAACCAAGAGCTACTAAAAGGAAACATTTGAAAGTCATCCAAGATGGGTGACAAACACATTAGATATTTGTTATAAATCTCTATGCTATGCACGACTGGAATCATCAAAGTAATTTTAACAGTTCCCCCAGCAAAATCAAATGTTACCCCTCATTTTGAAGGAACGTGAAAACCTTTTGCCTGGGACAAAATGGGCATGTAAAACAATTTTTTTGAGAAAATAAATATAGTATTACAGTTTTGCAGTGTGTGCTGTTTACATTTACATAAATCTCTACTTTGAGTACTTATATATTTTAAAGTAGCAGTAAAAATGTTTTATAATTAAGAAACAGCAAAAGTTCTTATTTAGGTAATTGAGAGCCTGGGCTCTAGGGTCTTCCTGCCTGCTTCAAACCCTGGCTCTGATACTTACCAGCTGTGTGAGCCCAGGTAAACTAGTGAAACTCTCTGTGCTTCACTTTCTTCGTGTATAAAGCTGGGCTAATAATAGGGTTAAATTAAATGGCAACCTACAGTAAGTCTCCAAACAATAATGTTATTTTCATCATTATTCCCCCCAAACGAAGAATCTTTAGGAAAAAAACTTGAACTGTATCTTCTATTGTAGTTAGAAGAGAAAGGATCTTGCTGCAGAGACCAGAGAAATGCCCTTCCAAAATCATCTTAATCAGAATTAGGATGCCTTCATGGGGCACTTTGCAAGGTGTGTACAGAGTAGAACCTTGCATTGCCTGGGCCAGTACATAGCTTTGGATCATCCTGGTGGCTAGCAATTTTTTCCCTCTACTCTTGATGAGTCTTTATTAATCACAAACTCTTATTCGGAAATGCAAACCAAGAGAAAGCTGACACCTAAGAAGAAAGCATGGCTTTCCGAGCAGCCTACCCCTGACATGCCCACTTTTCTTTGTAATCCCTAGGAAGCTTGACCAAACAACATGGAAGTGTTCATGCATATACTGGAGTTTATCTTCAGACAGACACACCTGCTTCATTCACAGATGAAAAACTCATGAAGTATTAATACCAGGTACAATAAGCTAGGGGCATTTTGGACAGTGATGACCGAAGAGTGAGCACATTAAGATAGAATCGTGGGGGTGCCTGGGTGGCTCAGTCGTTAAGCATCTGCCTTCAGCCCAAGTCAGATCCCGGGGTCCTGGGTTCGAGCCCCGCATCGGGCTCCCTGCTCGGCAGGAAGCCTGCTTCTCCCGCTACCATTACCATTCCCTCTGCTTGTGTTCCCTCTCTCGCTGTGTTTCTCTCTGTCAAATAAATAAAATCTTTAAAAAAAAAAAAGATAGAATTGTGTATTCACTTTACATGTAGTAGCCCTCACAAATCTGGATTCCCCTCTACAGCCAAATGGCCCCACATGCTTCCTAGTCTATCTTTAGCTTTTACACACACACACACACACACACACACACACACACACACTCTCAACAAAGAAACATGAGGAGTTAATTGTAAAAACAGGAAGCTTTAGACCAGACTGAGGTCTGGAGTAACTTATTTGAAAACCTACCAATTCACAATTCCCTAGTTTAACAGCAGCCTTAGAAATGCTTTAGAGGATCTCAAGAGTACCATCAGGAAACTTCTTTGTCTAGCAAAAAACGGATAGTCCATTATGCACAATTTAATGGTCTTCAAATTGCAACATCCTGTAAGATTAAATCCAAAAGTTTCCTCTATCTTCCTTTCACTTAGGAAGCGATTACTCAAGATTTCTTCCAGGTATTTTTTTTTAACTTGGTAGTCATTTATTTATCCCGAATTCATCTTTTCTTCGAATGTTAAATCCAGCAGGAAAGGAATTTGGAAAAATCATACCTATCTGACTAGGTGCCAAGTTCTTTATTCTGCTCTCTTCTGATCAAAAGTTAAATGTCTGGAATGGACCATGATCCCATTTAGAAGTCACTAGAGAAAGATTCTCCCCCGTGTATTATAACCCCATGCAGGTTACATATACGTAACACTACCTGTATACCAAAAGCACCCATGTTTACCTCCATCTTGATCTACTATAGTAAGTGATAGACTCACCCCAAACACATATTGAGTGACACATATTTCCAGAGCTAATCACATCCATAAGCTAGTATAATAAAAATAACACAAGCA
>CM053610.1:61188335-61240772 GCA_028646535.1 Procyon lotor
AAAAATAACACAAGCATAACAGCCAAATAGCACTGTTGTTCCTAATAGCCAAAAAATGGAAGCAACCCATATGTCCATCAACTGATAAGTGAATAAACGAAATGTATTATATTGATACAATGAATATTTGGCCAAAAAAAAAGAATAAAGTATGATGCATGCTACCACATGGATGAATCCTGAAAACATTATGCTAACTTTAAAGAAACCAGTCACAGGGTACCATATACTGTATGATTCCATTAATATGAAATGTCCAGAAGAGACCAATCTGTATAGACAAAAAGTAGATTAGTGGTTGCCTAGATCTGGGGCAGTTGGGAGGAAACGAGGTTAGTGGCTTAGGCATGCATGGTTTCTTTCCGAGAAAATGAAAATATTCTAAAGTTGTGATAGATGCATAGTTCTGTGGATATACTAAAAATCATTTAACTGGATACCTTACATGGCTGAATTACAGTCAATTCTCAAAAAACCTGTTTGTTTTCTTTAAAGATTGGCACCATTACTTCATGAATATTTAGGAAGAAATGCCATTAAGAAATCCAGGGTGTCTCAGTCCTCTTAAGCTAATGAATAAGATTTTAAGCTCACCTAAGATCATGGAAGGCAAATGTCTTAATTATCTAACATAGTTTTAAGAGAAATGTCATCTAATGAGAAGGAGAGAATTCAGTACGTGGTTTAACTTCTTTAAGCATCGGTTGAGCATCAGTTTCCTCAACTGTAAAATGGGCATACTGGTTTCATTTCTTACTGGGCATCTGCTTAGACAGTAGACTTGCTCTGTCCTGCATGAAAACTGCACAGAGGGAAGGAAACTCGGAAAGAGAAGATGGAACTGAGAGAGGGCTCCTCCTCTCAGCCTGCTTTAGTGTTTCCTCTCAAATGCCCTACTGCTGTGTGGCAAAGTGAACCACTACCGATTCACCATTATATTCCATGCTACCACACCTGTCTGAAATGTTGTTTTCTGCTTCCTCACCGGGTCGACTCCTATTCATTCTTCAGGATTCAAGGGCCCCTCTCCGTGAAGCATTCCTCTTCCTTGGGTTGAGTTGACCACTTCCTCTTTTGTGCCTTGCATAGTATCTAACCACCCTTTATTGCTGTGACTTGCTCTGAAGGGCCCGTATTTGCTGACATGCTCTTCTGAGTAAATGGGGAACTCTTGGAGACTGACATTTTAAAATTCATCCTCGTGCCCCTGGCATTTAGGACCGCACCTTGCTATTACGGGCACTTTCAGTCAATATGTCAAAGAGTGTTCTTTCAACCATGGTGACTAGTTTAAATTCCTAACAATTGGCAAGAGCTCACAGCAGAGCAACTTCCGAGAAGGACTATTCTAATTAACTTAATGACCTAGAGGAGGCATAAGCAGGCGATTACTGCTTGCCAGTTTATTTGAAGAACTAAAAAGACATTAAGATCATAAAATAAATGGCTTTCAGGATAAGTTTTCCCCAAGTCTATATAATTTTTTTTTTCAGAGAAAAGCTTAGGAGAATACGTAAGCATCATGTGTTCTCTTATTTCTCAGCAGCATATAATGGTACTTATCCTTTTCAGCACCCAAACTGTGTTTCAGTTGTTATCATTTTGATACAAATCTTCTAGAAAGGTGTCATTGTCCAAACTTTAATGGACAGCATATTCTGAACAGAAGTTGACCTTTTATTAAAGAAATATATCCTCACAACCTAAATGGCTGTGTTGTCCTTTTAATATAATTATGAATTCGCAGGCCCTTAAAGAAGTGCATGAGTGTTTGACCTACATTCACAGGCCCAAGATAACTATGTTTTGAGTTTTTAATTTTACATTGACTAGCTCTTGGTTTTTGTTGCTGACAGTGTCTCTATCGATAGTCCCCATTTTAATTTGCTGCTTCTCGTTTTTCTATGTGCAGGGAAATCACCGGTTGTTAAAACAGTCTAGGGACGCCTGGGTGGCTCAGGGGGTTAAAGCCTCTGCCTTCGGCTCAGATCATGATCTCAGTGTCCTGGGATCGAGCCCCGCATCAGGCTCTCTGCTCGGCGGGGAGTCTGCTTCCCCCTCTCCCTCTGTCTGCCACTCTGCCTGACTCTGCCTACTTGTGATCTCTCTGTGTCAAATAAATAAATAAATCTTAAAAAAAAAAAAGTCTAAAAGCATTAATAATTTCTGGGTGAGAACCTGTGGGCTCTCTTATGAGTAAAGTCCATGAATTTGTGGTATGCCTAAAAGTGTCTCTTGGTGTAATGTTTCTTCTTTCTTTCTTTCAGTTTCTTAGCCTTACTTAGGTAAGGTGGTGCTATCCTATTCCTTTAACTAGTTTGCTGTGATAGAACATGAAATAATCTTGTAAGTTAATGGTCATTTACCAGGTATTTCCAGGGTATGACTGTCTTACCATGTGATCAGTTCCTTGTGTTTGCATGGTTCCTCCTCTAATTCCCTAATCCCATGCAATAGGTGGTGACTCATTCCTACTTCCAATGCTACTGATGGAAAGCTACTAAGCAAATGGAAACCTGATAGAGGAAAAATAACAAGTATAGAAAAGGAAAAATGTTAGGCTGGAGGACCCAGGGACACCGAGAGCAGACGAGATGGCCACCCAGTTTCATAAGATGGTGGCTCGGGACTTTCCACCATGGGGCTTCCTGTCTCAGAGACTTTCCAGATCACCCCACTACGACTACACGAACAATCTGACTGGTCGACTTTGTACTCCTTTTTCTGTATAATGAATTGACAGTTGGTTGGATATATTTTGTATCCCTCATATACATAAGCCGCAGCCAATCAGATACCCAGATACCAGGGGTATACCCAATATACCCCTAATATAATAGGGAATATTAGATACCCTAATATTCCAGCCAATCAGAAACCCTCCACACCCTAAGGTGTGGAGGCCCCTAATCAATAACCCCTCAGCCCTACCACTAGGTGCGACTTCCTTGGCCCTGTCCTGACCTGGACCAAGGAACCTCACCCGAGATTGCTTCCATTAAAGCCTGCCTCGATTCTACTCGCCTGGCTCCTCTTTTTCACCGCCGATTCAAACCTGACAAAAAATATTATAAAATGGACCTTTAAAAAGGTGAGAAAAATCACTCTCTTATTCTGACTGTAAGCCTACTTCCAACTTCTAGTTTCTACCCATTTACATCCTAGAGACAAGCATCAGCAATACCTGGCTAAAACAGAACCTAGCCTATGTCAGAATAAATAATGGATTATTAACAAAATAGACAGAAACCAGCAAGTAGGTTTCCACATAAAGCACTGGTGCTTTTAGGCTACTGAACATATATGTGAGCTAAAACAATTAAATACTTCTAATCCTAGAAAAAATGTAGATCTGCTCTCATACTAAAAAATACAAAGTAAAAATGATGACCATTATAAATAAAGAAATATAAAGATGTTTTATTCCCTTCTATTGAATGACAGTAGGAAGATATATAAAAATGCATTTACTGATATATGAGATTTGTATCTGCTGTTCTTCTATTGAAAGTTAAAATTCACATGAAACTTAAAAAATTGTTTAATGTAAAGGTTTTTATTTCCTAATTTTTAATTAATACGTGTTAGTTGAATGTTTTCAGATATTAGCTTGAGAAGAGTTCTCAGATTCAATTTTATTTTTTGAAATTTGTAATTTAAATATCTGTCTTTGGTTTCTTAAACTAAAACAGCAATATAAAATATTCAGTTACATGGAGCTAAACATGTCTCATATTTTTAAAATTACCTTACTTTCTCACTATGAAAATAATACATTTTGTTGCCATATTTGGAAAGTTCAACAACATTAAAAAAAACCGTAATTGTACCACTCACAGATTAATATATCGATGCATTTATTTCACGTTATTTTCAAAAACTGTACCACTCTCACAACACCATTAGAAAAATATAACAGTGATAAAAATTTGAATATGTCTCTCAACTTAAACTAATCAGTAAATGGAATCCAAATGCATTTTTATTTTTACTTTTTTAAGTGGACATAATTTTTTATTTAAATTTTATTTTATTTTAAAGTAAACTCTACACCCAGCATGGGACTTGAACTCATGACCCTGAGATTAAGAGTCACATGTTCTATCAACTGAGCCAGCCAAGTGCCCCTCAAATGCATTTTTAATAAAAGGATTCATTGTATGTTAGATGTGTAGAACTTTCAGTTTACCAATTTTTAAAACAAACCTCAAATTCCCACAACCATGTCTAAACTTGGTGCATACATCTTACAAAAGAATAAAACGTATTCTCTGAGTTTAGAATAAAACTTAGATTAAGAGTTCTATATTTATCAGTGCATTTTTCACCTTCTTCATTAATCAATATTTATTGAGCTTCCATATGTGCAAGATAGCATATTGAACACACAAGACACATAGAAGATTGTAACTAAATGAGACCAAATGAAATAAAATGGCAAATACAGCATTCAATCAATTAGTTCAGAAGGGGGCAAACTTTTTCTGTAAAAGGCCAGGTAGTAAATATTTTAGGCTTCGTGGTCTCTGATGCAACTGACCCCAAAGGGTCTCTGTTGCAACTGATCACCTCTTCCTTGCTAGCATAAAGCAGCCACAGGCTATGCATAAAGAAATAGGTGTTGTTGTGTTGTGGAAAAGCTTTATTTGCAAAAAGAGATAATGGGTCAGGTGTGGCCCTTAGGCCATTGCTTGTCCACCTTTCAACTAGTATTTATTATATTTACACTGGATGCAAAGCAAAACAAAAATCAGGACTGAATTCTTTTGCAGTCAGTTAATTAACTTTATAAATAATTAAATTAACCATCCAACTGTATTGTATAATTATGTTCTGGAAGTGCAGAAGAGTTGGTCTTCAAGTTGCTTGGAAACGGAATTCCACCATTCTGGTGTATCAGATATAGTTCAAATTGCTTTCAATCTCTCGTGTTACCACGGAAAACCTTTCCCTGGATATAAAATTATTTTGGGGGGATTCTCTTGAGTCTCAGCAGGAAACAGGGGGCACTCTGGAAGTGCTTAACTGAACAGAATTTTGTGAAGGGACAATTTAGGTGTGGGGAGTTACGTGAACCAACAGAGGGTGGTAAAGTGTGGAGGAATGAGCAATAGCAGGGATCCCCTTCAGCCCCCGGCCAGAAGGGGCAAGAGGAGGAAACTGTTACCAGAATTCTGGAAGACCATAGTCTTGTCAGAGGAGCCACTGGACGGGAGCTAGGTCCATAGAGAATGGGATCACTGCCATCATCTGGGGGCAGAAGAAAAAGTTGGGAAAGAATATCCCAATCTCTCTATTCTTCTCACTTATAGTACCAGCCAGCTCTCCCCACTGCTGAATGCCATGAGAAGCAAAGAGCCAGAGAACCCAGATGATGCGGTCCACAGAGGTCAGCCTCCTGGCACAGACAAAGACAGAGAGAAATTGGAACTCAAGGCCCCAAAATGGAGCTATGTAGTACAGAGCTGCGTGTGAAAAGTGCGGATAACACGTAGAACCATTTTTATAGATTCTCTGATAGCCATACAAGAGGGCAATTCTTTTCAGATTAACAGAAGCTTTACTATTTGGTGGAATGCCATGATGAAACAGAGGCAGCCGATAAGCATGTTAAAAATAAAATGCCATAAAATCTGTGGCTTATGCTCTGACATATATGACCTGTTAATGCAAGGTATAAACAAAAAAAAATTTTTTTACTGACAGATCTATGGTATCAGTGCCCTGTAGTATCTTGCCCATAGTATGTGCTCTGTAGAAGTCAAATGAATAAATTTGTGAAAATAACTAATTTTTCATAACTTTCATTTAAATGACCTGTTTTGTAAGTAGCAGGAAATAGAATTTATTAGAAGATATTATTTTAAAAGAAAATAACAAAATTAGGGGCGCCTGGGTGGCTCAGTGGGTTAAAGCCTCTGCCTTAGGCTCAGGTCACGATCTCAGGGTCCTGGGATCAAGCCCCGCATTGGGCTCTCTGCTTGGCGGGGACCCTGCTTCTCTCTCTCTCTACCTGCCTCTCTGCCTGCTTGTGATCTCTCTCTCTCTCTCTGTCGGATAAATAAATAAAATCTTTAAAAAAAAAGAAAATAACAAAATTAGGTTAACATGACTGTGGGGTACTTGAGATTCTCTTTTCTGCATCTTCCACTCACAGCAAAAACTGGACTAAAGCCTTCACTAAAGCCCATTCATCAACGTTCATTTAGAATGTATTCCTAATTGAAATCCTTAGTCATCATTTTGTTTCATAAAAGTAAATTGGACAACAAATCAGAATTAAGCTCTTTACTTATGATAAAGTTCAATTAGCCTCTTCCAAAATCACTGTGAAATCAACACAGTAGACAGCCATGTTACTGGCTGCAATAATGTTAGTAGGTTATATTAGCTCCATCTTCTGTATCTCACAAGACATTAATCATGTGAAAACTTTGAGTCTAAATTAAGAAGAGATCGTTTTTGTGTTAATGTCACCTTTCATAATCACGTGCATACCTTCTGTGGAAATTTACTGGCATAAGCCTAATGACAGGTTTCCAAGTCCTGCAATGGGCATATTTTGATCCCAGAAGGCTTTAGATCTCACCTCTCTTCTTTCTAGTTTAAGATATGGCACTAGTATATCCATTATATTTCAGCTACAAATGATTATCGAGTTTTGGTAATTCGGAGTCAGTTACCCCATCTCCTTTATTTTCTCTCTCTCTCTCTCTTTTTTTTTTACTATGGTCCTCTCTAACTCACACTTGAATTTTTTTTCTTTAACAAGGGTCATAAGAACAATGGCCATATTTTTCCTGTAGCACAATGTGAAAGCACTTTTCTTTTACTCATTTTTTGCAAGGGCATATCAAATTACATGGAACTGGCAAAAAGCAACATGATTTTGTGAGGAGCAGATCCTGCCAAACTAATTTCTTTTCTTTCCTTTTCTTTAACCAACTGCAGAAGCTGACAGATGGTATAGTAATGATTACCTCTACAAAACATCATCTGTGTCTACTTACCGGTATATATATCATGTGTTTTTAAACATAGTGTGGTGCTCAAGTCTGAGGTGGAGTCACGAAAGGAATGCTTCCTCTTCCCTCACTGCACTCCTGAATGCTGATCTCAGCAGAAAGGCGTAAATGACACTGGACTCAGTTACTGAGTGTGCCGAGTACACACACAGACGGTACATCCTCCCTTGTCTCCAGAGAAGCTGGAAAGTGGAATTCCACCTGGCCTAGAAATCAAGTGACTTGGTGCTACCAGGATTTCTCCACACTGTAAATAACTCCTGTACTTCTGTACGAAAGGTCCCCCTCTTGACAAGTACTACTAAAAAAAAAAAAAAAAAAAATCTGGCCATTAAGAAAAGGTGGAGATATTAAAATTCACCAAAAAGTTCCTATATATTTCAAAAATAACCCTTGAGTAAGGCCTGATGCTTCCTGAACACGTGAGAAGCACCAGCCACATGCTGCAAGGTCAATCTAAAAGTTTATCCTGTGTGATTTGTCCAATGAGAGAACTTCCCGCTTAGTTCCTTTTCTTTTGTCCATTCAGTGAATATGCGTTTTGAGTATTTATTACGCCCCAGGCACCAGGGATACAAAGATGAATAAGACGTTTCCTTATGACACATGAACCCTCAGAGACCTTATAGTCAGCTATTCTAAAACAGTGCAATGCGTGGTATGTGCCATTCGAAGGAGAAACGAGGTGCGGTTTTAATGGAAAGTCAAGAAGGGCTTCACAGAGAGATGACTTTACAGGCAGGCCTTGAATGAAAAGTAGACGTTTAATGGGGAGAGGAGGATCAGAGAGTTTTAGGTGGGAAAACGACAGAAGCAATGCATCAAACTACAGAGGAGCACAGGGTGTTTGGGGAGTCATGAATAGCTTCACGGGGCTAAAAACACACTTTCCCAGGGGTGAGGAACGGTGGGAAATGAAAGTTAAAGTCATTGTAAGAAAGCGAAATACACACTAAAGAACTGACTTTATCCTATAGGCAATTGGGCTCAACTGCAGCTTAAGGAAAAAGAAAAAAAGAACAACAACCAAGGGAATGATATCAGATTTCTCCTTTATGAGGAAAATTCTAGCAACACTGTAGTGGGGGTGTTGGAAAGAGGTGAGACTGTAGACAGAGAAGCCAGACAGGAGTTCTTCCTACTAAAGTTTTATAGATTCAATTTATGCTGCTTTTGTTGGTTGCAAATTTAATACGACTTTCTTGAACTTTGTTGATAGACAGGAGATCATGAGCACGACCGCCAATCCAGCAACTTGTTGTATGTTGCCCTCTATTGGCAGAAAGGAAGGGAAGTTACTATCGAGGGCATTATTTCATATTTCATTAGCTGACAGTACTTCAGTTTCTATTGCAACTGTGTGCTGTAACTGTGTTAAGAGTAGAAGATGAAAAAAGAATCTCAGGAAGTTCATAATGTAAGAATAAAAATAAAATTAAATTACCATTGACGTAGTGGTCCCAATGCATAAATAATATTAACATGTGTTATGCAAAATATACACAGAGCTAATTCACATCTGTATCTTGAATACTTATTATATATCTTAATATATTCAATAATAAACACATTAACAGAAACTATAACTTATATTTATGTAAGTTAACCTGTGACTACGTCTTTGCTGCAGGAAAATCAGACACTACAGACAACAAGATAAAAGAGAGAAAGGAAAAATAATGGGGAAAAAATTCCACTCACCATCTCCACTGCCTAGATGCTTCCAAAGTGTCACACAGACACACGTACTCATGCGCACACACACGAGATCACATCAGAGATAATACATATTATTCTTTTTTCCCCGCTTAATAAGATACCAGAGTTATATTTATATGTCAATAAAAAAGCTCTTAGAATATAATTTAGATGAGATGGAAACCAATTAAAATTTTTTCCAGCTTTATTCAGATATTATTGACATATAATATATATAAATTTAAGGTGTACAATGTGATGATTTGATACACATATATATACACATATATATTGCAAAATGATAACCACAATACGGTTAGATACACCTCCATCCCCTCACATAATTACCATTCTTTTCTGTGTGGTAATAATGTTTAAGATCTACTTTCTTAAAACTTACAAGTATATAATAAAGTGTTGTTGATTGCAGTCACTGTATATTAGATCTCCAGAGCTTATTTATCTTACAGGTATAAATTGGTAATCTTTGACCAACATTGCTCCATTTCCCCCACTCCTCAGTCATTGGCAACCACCATTCTATTCTCTATTTCCAAGAGATTTTTAGATTTCACATGTAAGTAAGAACATATAGTATTTGTCTTTTTCTGACTTACTTTGCCTAGTATAATGCCCCCAACGTCCATCAGTATTATCACGAAAGGCAGGATTTGTCTTTTTTATGGCTTAAAAATATTCAAATGCTTCACCATTTGTCTGTCATCAAAGGAAACTGAGGTTACTTCTATGTCTTGACAATTGTGAACAATGCTGCAATGAACATGAAAGTATACGTGTCTTTTCACGATCCTGATTCATTTCTTTTAGATATATACCCAGCAGTGGCATTGCTAGATCATACAGCAGTTTTATTTTCAAATTTTTAACAAAGATTTATTTACTTATTTGAGAGAGAGAGCGAGATTGCACACATGCAGGAGAGAGGGGCAAATGGAGAGGGAGAGAGAAACTCAAGCAGACTCTACACTGAGCATGGAGCCTGACACGGGCTTGATCTCACGACCCTGAGATCATGACCTAAGACAAAGCCCAGAGTCTGTGGCCCAACTGACTGTGCCACCCAGGCACCCCTTATTTTCAATTTGTTGAGGAACCTCCACACTGTTTTCCATAGTGGCTGAACCAGTCTACATTCCTACCATTAGTGCATAAGGGTTCCAACTCCTCCACTTCCTTGCCAACATTTGTTACCTCTTGCTTTTTGGTAATAGCCTTTCTAACAGGTGTGAGGTGATACATCATTGTGGTTTTGACTTGCATATCCCCGGTGATTAGTGCTGTCGAATACCTTTTCATTTACCTGCTAGACATTTGTATGTCTTCTTTGGAAAAATTTCTCTTTGGTCCTCTGTCAATATTTTAACCACATTTTTTTTTTCTTGTTACTGAGTTGTATGAGTTCATTTTATATTTTAGATATTAACTCCTTGTCAGATATATGGTCTACAAATATTTTCCCCCATTCTGTAGGTTGCCTTTGAGTTTTGCTGAGAGTTTCTTTCACTATGCAGAAACTTTTTAGTCTGTGTAAGTTCCACTTTATTTTTGCTTTTGTTGCTTGTACTTTTGTGTTATATCCTAAAAACCATTGCTAAAGTCAAGGAACTTTTTCCTTATGTTTTCTTCCTCTAGTTTTATAGTTTCAGGTATTACATTTAAGTCTAAGCTATTTCGAGTTAATTTTTGTGAGTGGTGTAAAAGAGAGGTCCAATTTCATTTCTTTCATGTGAATATCAAGTTTTCCTAAAACCCTTTATTGAAGAAACTATCTTTCCCCATTGAGGATTCTTGGTTCCTTTGTTAAGTAATAGTTGAGCACATATGTATGCATTTATTTCTGGCTCTGCCCTGTGTTCCATTGGTCTATGTGTCTGTTCTTATGCCAGTACCATGTTGTTTTGATCACTATAGCTTTGTGATAAAGTTTGAAATTAGGTATTGTGATGTCTTCAGTTTTGTTCTTTTTTCTTAGGATTTCTTTGGCTATTTGGAGTCTTTTGTGGTTTGATATGAATTTTAAGATTATTTTTTCTATTTCTGTAAAAAATGCCAGTGGAATTATTATAGGGATTACACTGAATCTGTAGATCACTTGAGTAGTACAGACATTCTAACAAGAGTAATTCTTTTTTTTTTTTTTAAGATTTTATTTTTAAATAATCTCCACACCCAACATGGGGCTCAAATCCACAACCCTGAGATCAAGGGTCATATGCTCTACCAACTGAGCCAGCCAGGCGCCCCAACTTCACTGAATTTGTTCATTAGTTCTAAGATGTTTTTGACGGAGTCTTTAGGATTTTCTATATAAAAGATTATGTCATCTGCAAATAGAGACATTTTTACTTCTTCCTTTCTGTTTTGGTTGCCTTTTATCTCTTTTTCATGCCTAATTGCTCTGGCTAGGACTTTCAGGATTGTGATGAATAAAAGTGATGAGAGTGGGCAGCTTTATCTTGTTCCTGATCTTAGAGCTTTTAACCTTTCACTATTTTTTTTTTTTTGCATGACCAGCTTACTTTCTATTGTCCTCCTTCTTCTTTTGTTTTTTTGCCAAATATGTTTATTTTTTCAGTGTTACAAGATTAATTGTTCATGCACCACACCCAGTGCTCCATGCAATACGTGCCCTCCTCAATACCCACCACCAGGCTCGCCCAGCCCCCCACCCCCACCTCTCCAAAACCCTCAGTTTGTTGCTCAGAGTCCACAGTCTCGCATGGTTCATCACCCTCTCTGATTTGCCTTTCACTATTGAGTATAATGTTAGCTCTAGCTTGCCATATATGGCTTTTCTTATGTTGAAATGTGTTCTTTCTAAATTTGTTGAGAGTTTTTTTCATGAAAAAATGTTGGATTTTGGGGAATGCATTTGCTATATAATTTTTTTTAGATTTTATTTTTTTAGGTAATTTCTACACCCAATGTGGGGCTTGAACCCACAACCCTGAGATCAAGAGTTGCATGCTTCACTGAGTGACACAGCCTGGTGCCCCAAGATCATATATTTTTAAATCTAAATATATATATATATATTTTTTAAAGATTTTATTTATTTAACAGAGAGAAACACAGCGAGAGAGGGAACACAAGTAGAGGGAATGGTATCAGGAGAAGCAGGCTTCCTGCCGAGCAGGGAGCCCGATGCGGGCCTCGATCCCAGAACCCTGGGACCATGACCTGAGCCGAAGGCAGCCGCTCAACAGCTGAGCCACCCAGGCGCCCTAAATCTAAATATATTTTTAAATATTAGTGTGGTGACTCATATTTATTTGCATATGTTAAATCATCCTTGCATCCCAGGGAGAAATCCCACTTGATCATGGTCTATATCCTTCTAATTTTTAAAAAAAATTGTTATTGTGGTAAAATGTGAATAACATAAAAGTGACCATTTTATTCATTTTAAATGGTATAGTTCAGGGGCATTAAGTACATTTACATTGTTGTGCAAAAATCACTACTATGCGTCTCTAGAATTTTTTCATCATTCCAAACTGAAACTCTGTATTCATAATATAATAACTCTCCATTCTCTCCCCCTGATCCCCAGCTATGGGTAACCATTCTACTTTCTGTCTGTGTTGTTGACTAATCTATGTACCTCATTTAAATAGAATCAAACAATATCTGTCCTTTTCTGGTGTATTTCACTTAACATAATGTCTTCAAAATTTATTCATGTTGGAGTATGTATCAGAATTACGTATCAGGGGTATGAAAGCCCAGCTCTCTTGTTTCAGTCTGGGAAAAACTCTAAGGTGTAACTAACATCCCAGAGTTCCCCTGTGGAATAGGCTGAAACTACCCTCAGTGGGACTTTGCCTGAAGTCATACCTTTGCTTGGCTTTTTCCCCTTCCTTATCCCGCTTCTTATATTCCCATAATCTTTTCTCCAGGGAGCACTTTCTTAATTAAATCACTTGCACTAGAATCCTCATCTCAAGATCCCCTTCTGGAGAACCTGACCTAAGATATCAAGAGACAACCCATCCCCAAATACTTAAAAAAAAAAAAATTTCTTTTAAAAAAAAGGGAAAATGTAGACTATCTAATAGGAAAAGGGCAAAAAACTTGAACAGATAGTACATAAAAGAGCATATCTAGATAGTCAATAAACATATGCAAAGGTACCCGACTTTGTTAATCATCAGGGAAATGTGAATTGAAATCACTGTGGTATATCACTACCCACACCCACCTGAAAAGCTCAAATGAAATTACCAAGGACTGGTCAGGATGTGGAGCAAACAGAGCTCTCATATTGCTGGTGGGAGTGTAAACTGATATTTCGGAAAACTGTTTAGCCTCATAGACTAAAGCCAAATGTGCATATTCTGTAATACAGTAATTCCACTTCTAAGTAAATATCCATCAGATATGTGTGACTATGCATCCCAAAGGCATGTGCTGGAATGTTCATGACAGCACAATTTGTAATAGCTTCTAACTGGGAACTACCCAAATACCCATGGATATTAAATGGATAAATTAGGGAACCAGGGTAGCTCAGTCAGCGTCTGACTAGTGATTCAGCTCTGGTATGTCATGGGTCTTGAGATTGAGCCTCCTATTGGGCTCTGTGCTCAGTGGGGAGTCTGCTTGAAGATTCTGTGCCTTTTCCCCTCCCCACTCTCTCTTTCTAAAATAAATAAATCTTTAAAAAAATGGGTAAATAGCATACTATACAACAATGAGAACAAATGATCTACACAGAATAATATAGATGATTGTCACAATCTAATGTTGAAGGAAAGAAGCGAGACACAAATGAGTGCATATTGTAAAATTCCATTGATATTAAGAACAGAAGTAGATAAAACTAATCTTTAGTCTTAGAAGTAGATAGTGGTTAGTTACCATAGATAGTGGGGACAGTAACAGGAAGGAAGCACAAGGCAGGCTTTTGAGGCACTAATAATGTATTTTTAGTCCTGGTTACCAGTTACCCTTGTTTTTTAAGAACTGTATAATTTAAAAGTAACTCCTCTTAGAATAATTGAATAAACTATTGTACGGCAACCCAAAGGCGTATTACACAGCTATAAAAGAGAATGAGGAAGATGTCTACGAACTGGTATGGACTGATTTCAGGATAAACATTTTAAGTGTAAAAGCAAAATACAAAAGGGTATTTACTTCCATGTAAGAAAAACAGGAAAAGAAAATACATCTGTATCTGCTTACTTGTGGAAGAGGGATAAAGAGGAGGAGGAGGAGGGATAGAAAAGGAAAAGGGGAATGGAAGTGAAGGGAAGGAAGGGGGGAGAGGAAGAATAAACCAGAAACCAGTGAGGTTGGTTACCTACAGGGAGTAGATGAGAGCAAAGTGGAAAAGATGGAAAAGGAATAGGAACAGGGTAAAAGGATTGAGACGGTACTGATAATTTTGTAGGTAAACTTCCTAGGATAGCACCAACTTTTAAAAACATGTTCAAGTTTTACATTTGCAAAAAATAAATCATCTAATTCAATCAGGATGTGAGAGGCACCAAAATGGAATGCGGATAGTAACAAATGAACCCAACTATGTAACAGAAGTATAACCTAATCTCACTGAAGAAAGGAGGACAGACAAAAACTCATCCAGGTAACTGTGGACATCAATATTTTGACTACATTTTCTTAGGCAGTGTTTGACCAATTAAGGCCTATGGACCACATCCAGTCCTCTGGCTACTTTTGCAAATTAAGTTTTTTTTTTTTAAAGATTTTATTTATTTATTTGGTAGAGAGAGAGAGATCACAAGTAGGCAGAGAGGCAGGTAGAGAGAGAGGGAGAAGCAGGCTCCCTGCTGAGCAGAGAGCCCGATGCCAGGCTTGATCCCAGGACCCTGAGATCATGACCTGAGCCGAAGGCAGAGGCTTAACCCACTGAGCCACCCAGGCGACCCGCAAATTAAGTTTTATTAGACACATCTACACTTATTCATTTATATGTTGTCCATAGCTGCTTTTGCAGTACAATGGCAGGCTTAAGTAGTTGCAACAGAGAAGGTAAGACACCGGAAACTGAAAGTACTTCCTATATGGCCCTTTAGAGAAAAAGTTTGCACGACCCTGCACTAAGGCTAAAAAGAAAAAGAACTATGCATGAATATTGTACTATAGTCAATAATTTTGTTTTTTAGAAGGGAATGAGTTAGAAATTCTGAAACTACTTTATGTCTATCATGGGATAAAGCCAATAGGTAAATATATTGGTAATACCGAGAGCAAAATTTTATATAGTAATGATGTCAAGTGATTCTGATTTAAGCTATTATTTTTTTAAATTAATGGATTAATTTTTTTTTGAGCGAGTGGGAGAGAGAGCATGAGAGGAGGGAGGGTCAGAGCAAGAAGCAGACTCAATCCTGGGACTCTGGGATCCTGACCTGAGCTGAAGGCAGATGCTTAACCAACTGAGTCATCCAAGGTGCCCTTAATCTATTATTTTAATGAAAGTTTTAAGAGAATTTCTTTTTCTCTTACCTTTTACTACAGAAAATTTCAAACACAGAGAAATAATATAATAAACTCATGAGGCAGTTTAATAGTTATCACTATTTGCTGATCTTGTATTACCTATTTACATCCTGCCCCCGTTTTCCCTCTTTTGGCTAGTGTGTTTTAAAGCAAATCTTACTTTTTGCCTCGCTGCCTCCGAGAGAGCAAGATGGGCCACCAGCAGCTCTACTGGAGCCATTGGAGGACATTTAGCCAGGGTTCTCATTCTTGCTCAGTCTGCTCAAACACCCTGGTCTGACCTGGAAATACCGCCTCAATATGCATCTGCCAGTGTTTCTGTCAGTACGCCAAGGATATCGGCCTCCTTAAGTTGGATTAAGTGAATTTCTTTCAATGGGTCATCCAAGATACTTATCTTAACTGCAGATATCCAAGATACCTACCTTAATGGCAACTCCTTGTACATAAAATAAAAATACTCAAAAAAAAAAGAAAAAAAGCAAATCTTAGACATGTCCTTTCAAATACTTCCAGAATGCAACTTTAACTTATAAGGACCTTTTTCATGGGAACTTTTCAAATCTTTAAAAATGATGTTTAAATGTATCTGAATGATTAATCAATAAATTTTTTTTTAAATTTTTAAAAAAGAAAAAAATATGGGGGAACTTGACCCTCCAGATAATGAAAATGTATTATTATTATTATTATTATTTTAGAGGTTAGGGAAGGGCAGAGGGAGAGGGAGAGGGAGACAGAGAATCTTAAACAGTTTCCACACCCAGTGCAGAGGCTAAGGAGAGGCTCCATCTCACAACCTTGAGATCATGACCTGAGCCAAAATCAAGAGTCCGATGCCTAACTAAACCGTTCAGGTGTCTCAAAATGTATTATATTTTAAAGCTATAGTAATTAAGACTGTATTTGACCAGAAATGGAAGGATAGGTGATAGGGAATAAACAGTTTCATATGCTGTTAATAGGTGTATATTGGTACAATTTTTCTGGAATGCATTTTGGCTATATGAATTAAAAGCCTTTAAAATCTATACCCTTTTACGCTAAGTGAAATAAGTTGGTCAGAGAAAAACAAAAACTGTATGATTTCACTCATATGTAGAATTTAAGAAAAAAATAACAAGTTGAACAAAGAAAAAGAGACAAACACAAAAATAGACTCTTAACTATAGGAACAAACTGATAGTTACCAGAGGGGTGGTTAGTGGGGGGATGGATAGAATAGATGAAGGGGATTAAGAGTATATTTATCATGTCCACAATAGCCAAACTATGGAAAGAACCTAGATGTCCATCAACAGATGAATAGATAAAGAAGAAGTGGTATAAATATAGAATGGAATACTATGCAGCCATCAGGAGAAACGAAATCTTGCCATTTGCAATGACGTGGATGGAACTGGAGGGTATTATGCTAAGTGAAATAAGTCAGAGAAAGACAATTATCACATGATCTCTCTGATATGAAGAATCTGAGAGGCAGGGTGGGGGTTTGTGGGGGGTGTGGGGGAGAGAAATGAAACAGGATGGGATGGGGAAGTAGACAAACCATAAGAGACCGCTAAACTCACGAAAAGAACTAAGGGTGGCTGGGAGGCAGGGGGGTAGGGATGGGGTGGCTGGGTTGTGGACATTGGGGAGGGTATGTGCTATGTTAAGTGCTGCGACATGTGTAGGCCTGACGATTCACAGACATGTACCCTGGGGCAAATAGTACATTATATGTTAAATAAAATAAATAATAAAAAATAAAATATGAAAAAAAAAGAGTATATTTATCATGAGCACTGAGTAATGCCTAGAATTGTTGAATTACTATATTGTACACCTGAAACTAACACTGCATGTTAACTCTAGTGGAATTAAATTTTTAAAATGACTATAAAGTGTACAGCTTTTTATTATATGCAAATTTCTCTTACATGATTCAGAGAAAGAAAGAGAAAATAAATGTGGAGAAAGTCAATAATTGTTGCACCTAGGCTTCATCTGTACTACTCATGTAATTTTTCTGTAGATTTGACCATTTTGATACACAAAGCCTTGTTTTTTATTTTTATTTTTATTTTTTTTTAAAGCCTTGTTTTTTAAAGTGCATCTACTTGGGGCGCCTGGGTGGCTCAGTCAGTTAAGCGTCTGCCTCTGGCTCAGGTCATGATCCCAGCGTCCTGGGATCGAGTCCTGCACTGGGCTCCCTGCTCAGCAGAGAGCCTGCTTCTCCTTCCCCCTCTGCTACTCCCTGTGCTTGTACTCTCTTCCTCTCTCTCCCCTGCTGTGCCAAATAAGTGAATAAAACCTTTAAGAAAAAAATAATAAAGTGCATCTACTTGACCTGCAAGTTCTAGGAATTTATTCAGAGAACTAAAGATCCATATGAAGATAAACATACAATGAAGAACACGGAAGGATGTTCACAGCAATGTTGTACATAATAGTGAAGAACTAAAAACAGCCAAAAGATTTAAAAAGACTGTGAGTCATTGGGGTATAGGTATATAATTAAGTACTGTTCAACCATTTGAAATCCTCTCAGAGAATGTATATATTGCCATGCAAAATTTGCATAAACTATTGTGGTTTTTGTTAGAACGCTTTGTTTGCAAGGGACAGAAAAAGATCTGAGCTGCTAGACCAGTTGTCCTCTGACTGTCTGTGCCTCCACCTCACCCCTCCTTAGTGTGCTTTGTGCTGCTGGGGCTGGGACCTTCAAAGCATTTCTACCTGGTTCCTCCTCCAAGCTTTCAAGTTTTAACAGTCCCAACCTCCAAACCTAATGGTGGTATCTACTTCCTGAAGTTGCTATCTCCGTGATGCCTTATTTTCTTTTTGTCTTTTCATTTCATCAATACTTGGTTAGCAATTCTTTATATAAAATTATTTCTGTAAACATAACTGGTGCGGTGTCAGCCTCTTGGCAGCTGGTTGGAGGCAAAAAGGACTCAATGTGTCTTCTAGAATCTGAGGGTATAGGGGCGCCTGGGTGGCTCAGTCGTTAAGCGTCTGCGTCTGGCTCTGGTCATGGTCCCACAGTCCTGGAATCGAGCCCTGCATCGGGCTCCCTGCTCGGCGGCCGGAAGCCTGCTTCTCCCCGCTCTCCCACTCCTCTAGCTTGTGTTCCCTCTCTTGCTGTGTCTCTCTCTGTCAAATAAATAAAATCTTAAAAAAAAAAAAAGTTTGTATTTAAAAAATAAAAAGAATCTGAGGGCAGAGGTACCTCAGAAAGACCATGAGTTATCAAAATGGTTAGCAACCAGGAACCCAGGAAATGCCTTCTCATAACCCGTCTTGACTTCTCTTGTTGAATTGTCATTTCTCTGCCTTCCAACTGTCTCTACTGCTCAATTCACTCATCAGATTACAACTATACTCCAGCTTTGAAGTTTTAAACTTTCCTTCACTCAAGACAGTGCGTCAGTCTGAAAAAGAATGTTACGGCCCCAATTTCAAATTCCTGGTAGAAAACATTGGATGGAGCAGGTTTGGGTCCGATTTCTACCCATGATGTGATTCTCTGATCAGGGAATGAAGTCATACAAGTAGAGATATGGTCGTCTGGGGCCCATCTTCAAGAAGGAAATTAAACTAGGTCATTATGAGATGAACTAACACCCAAAAATAATTGAATACATTTGTTGAGTAGAAACAAAAAAGACCCATGTATAATACAATCCCAGTTCTGTAAAACAGAACCAATCTACCTTTATATAAAATGTCTATTACTAATACATATCTTAGAAGAATCTGGAAAGATTTTGGTGAACAGGAAAAAATTTTTTGTTTTTTAACTTTTCATTATGAAACTATTTCAGCCTTACAAAAGAGTTGCAAAAATAGTACAAGGAATTTCTGTATATCCTTAACTGAACTTCTCCAAATGCTAAATGTTACATAATCACATTAAAATGATGAAAACTGAGAAAATAATACAAACAAATACCACTAACTAATCTACAGACCATATTTAGTCTGGGATAGTTTCTCAACTTTCCTTTGTCTGTCGTGATCTTGACACATTTTCTCTTTGCCATCAATAAGTATTTTCTGGGGAGATATTTTGACTTTACGTAAAAATCCCATTTCTCTATACTCTAGCCCGCTACTCTTGGCATCCATTAATGATTCTTGGCTGAAACAATGTTTACTATGTGTTGGGCAAATGGTGATTTCTTACTTGTCTCACTTCTTCAATATTTATTTCTTGAGATTCTACTGTAATGAAGAGTTTCCCTACTCCACTAATTGTTTTTATTCAATTTTTTATGAGATTGCCTTATGGACGTTATTTTTATTCCATGGGTTATAATATGTTATTATCATTATTTATTTATTTTTTGCTTAAATCATCCCAGATTTGTCCATTGGGACCCCCTTCATATTGGTTCCTATGTTCTTTCGTTTTTTGACCACCTACTCTTTGACATTACAAGAGTGTTCCAGGATCCTCTTGTTCTCTTTCTGTTTCAGCCCTGGAGCTAGCCATTTCTCTAAGGAGCATTGGTTTCTCTTTATTTTTTGGAAAAGTGTATTTATTGAAAAAAATCTGGACACCAAGTACATTTGTTGCTACTGAGGTATCACTGCCTCTCAGCTGAAAGAGTTAGGAAATATATTTATACACATATACATTAATATCTATATGTATATATGCACATACCTCTATTTATCCGAAACCATTAGTTCATACTGATACTTTTTAAAACCAGTTTTATTGAGGTATAATTGACAAAATTATATATATTTAAGTGTACGACATGGTTTGATATATGTATGGATTATCAAATGATTATCATAATTAAGTCAATTAATACATACATTACTTCACAAAAATATCTTTTTTGTCTGTGTGGTGAGAATGCTTAAGATCTACAGACTTGGCAAATTTCAAGTATATGATATAGTAATATTAATCATAGTCACCATGGTGTAAGTTAGATCGCCAGAACTTGTGCAGATAAAGTAAGACTGTTCTTCTTGCCCTCTTCATTGTGTCTATTCTCCCATTTTTTGTTCCAGTGAAGTGCTAGAACTCCTCCAATGGACTGCTAGGCACCACAAAGATATCCTCACCTATGAATGATTGTCAAAACTGATTCTGTGGAGGAACAACAGTAGAAACTCCTGTTTCACTGTCTTGCTCCTGATACCTTTTATTCTCATCCAACATAATAGGGGTCATTTCAGGCGTCCTTCTTTTCTATTTGCAATTCCTTCTGATGCTGCTAATACTAATAAAAGAATTAAAACTTACTGAGTACCTACTTTCTATCAGAACTGTGCTAAGAGCTTTACATCCAGATCTCATTTAATCGTTATGATAACCCTACGGTAGGTAATATTTTTAGCTGCACTTTACAGAGAAGAGACCGAGATATCAAGAGGTTAAGTAATATGGCCACTTATTGGTAGAGCCAAGATTGGGACCCATGGAGTCTGACTCCAGAATTCATGTACTTGACCACTATGCATAGCCTATTAATAAAACCTGAAGAAGGTAGCACAGTATAAACCAATCTCACCCATGCATAGAGATATGATAGTTTAACCAGAGGGATTAAACAATTACATGTAAAATTTCAAGTAATAAAACTAGAAGAAAATATAAGCAAACATTTATTCAATCTCAGGGTGAAAGAGAACTCTGGGACCTTGTAAATGTGCACTCCCTAGCTGCATCAGTTTCTTCAGGATATACCAACACTTTCAGCAGTAACCACATTAAAAAAGAAATTGTAGCTGTATATACTCTCTGTCAGAGATCATTCTTGGCTCATCTGCTTTCCTCCCTGTTTGAACTCTCTTTGCATTGCCTGCTCTGTCAGACAGATCAGCTTTGAACCTGAGATTCCCCTTCTCCTCGTTCTGATTTTGGCATCCTGATCCCAGACTATTGGTCTTGGCACTACTGACCTGGTAACTCCATAGGAAACTGACCTGGTAATTATCCTCTTGGCTCCATTTATCACAGCCTCATGCCCGCTTCCAGCCCAGGAACTCAGGGCTCTACCATGCCCCTCAGCTCCCATCTGTCCAAGTAAGGAGTTCTCGCCAAAATACACATGCAAACAAACAAGAAAAGATGGACAGATTTGACTAAACAGTGGCGTGTAAAACTTCTATTCTTCAAGACAACTTAAAATTCCATGATTCTATATACAAATATGTCCATACATGTATGCAACAATTGATTTTTAAATTGCTAACATCTTAGTACTTAGCCTTTTCCTAATACTATCTGTACTTTTTTTTCCAAATTTAGATTTTGAAAAATTTCAAACCAAGGAACCTTGACAGTACAAACACCCATATACCCTTTACTTATATTCAGCAATCAAGAATTGAATTTTCCAGGGGGTGAGGGGAAGGGGTAACCGGGTGATGGGTATTAAGAAGGGCATGTGTGGGGATGAGCACTGGGTATTATATGCAACCAATGAATCGTTTAACACGCTGTTGAAAACTAATGATGTACTATATGCTGGCTAATTGAACAGAATAATAAAAAAAAAGAAATAAAAAAATAATAAAAAATAAAAGACTTGGAATTTTCCCATCAGATCTAAATATTTATTGTCTCTACCTCCCACCAAAATCAAATGCCTTTTGAATTTTGTTGCATGCCATATGTTTCAGTGGTCCCATGACCACCCCATGTTTGTCAATTCATTAGAAGGATTTATAAGACTATCAGGTTACACTCATGGCTAAGATTTACCACAGCAAAAGGTACAGAGCACAAGTAGCAGGCAAGAGAGAATGCATTCGTCAGAAACCAGATAGATCAGACATTGGCTTTCGAGTCCTTCCTTGTTTAGGGCCACAGAGGATGTGCTTTCTCTCCAGCAGAGGACACGTGCAAAATGTCTTCATTCAGGGGAGTTAGTTCAAATGTCAGGTCTGAGGTTTTTATGAAGGTCTGGTCACATAGACACATTCTGGTACATGACCGTACGGAAACTCAGGACCCTAGCAATGAAATCAGTGCACACCAGCAACCTTAGCACTTGTGCAAAGCAATTCTGACAAGCTGGTAAATCACGGGCCATTGTTTCACGTTTATACAAAAAAATAATCAAAATTCAACATCAACTTCCAAAGAGCATACATCCAGGGATTCATTATGGTCGGTTATGGGTCTAGGTGAGGAGAAGGTTGACAGACCTATTGTATTAACTCCTCATATCACACCTGTGCTCATGCAGTTCCTGCATTTGAATTTCCTTTCCCAGATGCCTGGCTCAAGTCCCACATTCTCTGCAGCACCCGCACAAGGCCTTTCTTGGGGCAGGTATTTTGTAAACATGTGCTCAGGGAAGGAAACTTGAGTGAAACCTGCCCAGATCTATTCAATCTAGTGATCTCTCCCTCTCCACTGACTTTTCCATTTATTGTATAATCAATCGTATAATGCCTAGAGATAGCTCTTCTACTCCTCTCTGATACTGTCATTAAGTTTTTCAAGTTCATCAGTTCTCCTTGACCATTTTGTAAAATGATGATCATGTCTTTGGCCCTTTATATATATTCTGCTGCTCCTAGAACAGAGTATTGGTTGTAACATACACTGTTTGTTGATGCTGATTGATCACTGGTTCAAAAAATACCTTCCCACAATTTAATTTTTAATTAATGTATGAATAGTAAGGAGTGAATGGGTTAGGATTGGCTAGAACACATGCTGAAATGGTTTTGCCCTGGTACTAACCGACAGAGGAAATTCAAGTCTTCCAGTTTGGTGAAAAAAGTTAAAAATAAAAATGAATTTTAAAAGAATACATGTTACAGAAAATAGATGCTTGAGGAGTGTTAACTGTTAGAGGCAGCATTGTCTCTATATGGCATTGGTTAAAGATCCTGGAGCTTAGAACCACAGAGGTAAAAGCAACCTGACAAGTTCTTGTGGATGAGTTACAAAAAAGGAGGCAAATGAGACTATTTCAACTCATCTAATGTGTATGGGGGGAGGTTTAGGTGAAAGAAGTCTACATCATCAAGTTCTAGTACTTGGACAGTGGCAGGCCATCAGGAGAGTGCTCATCACTAATCAGGATGGTGCTCCCCAGCTTTAGGGTGCACCAGAAGCATGCAGAAGCCTTTAAAACACTGGCCCAGCTCCCAGAATTTTTGTTTCAGTGGGTCTAGATTAGGGCCAAATCATTTGCATTTTAAACAAGCTCCTGGGTGCTGTTGCAGGACCCCATACTATACTTTTGAGTATGCAGGTGCTATAGTATTCATGCACGCAAAACAGTATGCATTTTCAGTATCCTAAGTGTAATTCTCAGCAACCAACTAGGTCCTAAGTAGCAGAAGTTACACGTTATCACTTGTCCCTCCATTTACATTTTGGTCGTATCCACCTACATGAAGCCACTGTCTTTCATATAAGAATAGGAATGCCTTTTTGATGCAGTAGCACTGCTCTTCAGAATCTATTTAATAATAGGATTTCATGCCAGAAAATTGCAAAGAATGACATCAAAGTGTTTCTGTTAACACTTAAAATCGCCAAATTTGGTCAAATTTTAATCAACACTGCTATAAATTAGTTATGATATAATGGTCAGGTATCTCATCACAATTTGTTGTTTGAATAGTGTTGCAATTTATTCTCTTTGTTCTTCTTTGAAGCTTCCCAGGAACAGAGAGAAGTGGAAAAATAATGGTGTCCACATTGCATGTGGTCAGTTTTTGACCTGGCACATGATACCTGACAGACATGATGTGGAGTGAGCTATTACCAGCAATCTGTTCATTCTACCCTCCAGTAGACACAGCAAATAGGATGTGTTCCAACTAGGCCGTAGGTCTCCTTGAGAGCTAAATACTGCATATGGCATTTGTTGAATCATTTTATTGTCCACAAAACAGAGAGATATTTATCAGGAGCATCAGTCACCAGGAACACCCAGGAGCTTCGAATCTATAGATGATGATTAAATGTGCAAACAGACCATCTTAACCAGTTCCCGATTCAATTAATTTCAATGTTTCAAGGACATATATTTTGGTTATGATATTTGCTGCTATAGTATATTGGCATTCCCGCCCCCCCCATCAATGTTAGCCTATCTCTGCTTATAAAAACCTTCAGACTTCCATTGTAATGGTATCATGGAGGGGGAGGGGCAGGAAATTCCAGAAAGTTCTCAGGCCAGCTGTTCCACATGGTCTCTGCTAGCAAAAAACAGGAAGTGGATCAAAGTTTATGTGCTACAAAATCTTAAGACATAAAAGCTTTGATTTTTCTTGTTCTTCATAATATCCAGTTTAACACACACAAGCCAGGGAAAGCAGGCAAAGAATAGGGAAGGTGGAGGAGGTTGCAGCAGGGAGAGTTTTACCCAGTTTGGCTCCACCCTTTCTTTGATAACAGTCCCCTCACACCTACGAAGCACAGGACATGTGACCCAGACTTAAAGTACCTCAACCTCCTGCCAGAGGGATTAACCCAGGTTTATTAATCAAAGTAGGTGACACAAAATGAGATAATCCATATCTTTCCTTATCAGGTACTCAAGATCAAGCCCCCAGTTGGTTCCTCGCTCACCAGGGAGTCTGCTTGAGATTCTCTCCTTCTGTCCCCCACCCCCTAACTCTTGCAGGTGTGTGCTCTGTCTCTCTCTCATATAAATAAATAAATCTTAAAAAAAAAATTAAAATAGAGGGGCCCCCTGGCTCTGGGGTCATGGAGCTAGAAGGAAGTGAAGCTAAAGGGGCTGGCATGCCTTGTAAAAAGTCTTCAGAAGTAGAAGAGATGGGGTGCCTGGGTGGCTCAGTGGGTTAAAGTCTTTGCCTTCAGCTCAGGTCATGACCTCAGGCTCCTGGGATCGAGCCCTGCATCGGGCTCTCTGCTCAGCAGGGAGCCTGCTTCCCCCCTCTCTCTCTGCCTGCCTGTCTGCCTACTTGTGATCTCTTTCTCTCTGTCCAATAAATAAATAAAATCTTAAAAAAAGATTAAAAAAAAGAAGTAGAAGAGAATGGGGCCAACATATAGAGAAATAGACCTGTGAAGAAGAAACATAATGCAGAGGGAGAGAGAAAGAAAGAGAACGAGAAGAGATTTCAATATCCTCTGAGACCCTGGGTCTAGAGTGCCTCTGGTTGGATCCTTCCCTATTCTTGCCAGGACCACAATCTGCTAATGTCTGTTCTGCTTAAATTAATTTGAGTAGGATTTCTGCCCCTTGACTAATAGTAAAGGCACATTGCATTTTCTCCATCTCTGAGTCATGGTAACTATTTTTAAAATCAATCTCACTTCCAGCCCAAGAGGAAAAAAAATACTGTGAGAAACAAAATTAGATTTAAACGTTATTAGTTAAAGGTGTCTGATATTTTGTCTGGAATTTGCTTAAAAATAGTCTGATGGATAGGTGTTCGTATATTAATCTACATCCCAGAGGCAATGATTTAAGGTTTGTAACAGTCTGGACAGGAGTCCATGCACCAGGCAGAGGTGATCAGTTAACAGATCCAAGGACCTTAATACTAGTCTGTCCCTCAAAGGAGGCAGGTGCAGTACTTTACACACTCCTATCCAAACCTGCACCAAGAGATAGCAGGTATTTTTTTTATAGTGAACTATAACTATGGGCATAACCGTACTACTGAGTGTAACTATACTATCCAGGTATGTCCACTTTGCATAAATGGAGGGTACGCACCTGGCAGCTCAGATGCCCAACAGCCCTTGAGGTTCTGGAGCCTCTAGTGCTAACTTGTTTCCTTTCGTGTCACCCTTCTTAATACAGAATTCTTGTCCTTGAGCTGATTGGAAGGTTGGCTCATTCTGTCAGCCTACAGTGTGTTGGCTTCCAAGTGAAACTTCCCGGCAAGTTATCTTGTTGGATTGCGAACAAAAAGTGCGAACTTCACCGAGTTTAGAGGGACTGTGTGAGCGTGACCACTCTCTTTAGCCGGTTGGCTAATACATGTTGGTATCTGTGGAAAATTTAGGTCTGAGACTAGGTTGTGTCATAAGAAATCATAGTAACGATGTTGTAGGAGAGGGAGCATTATCCTAAGGAGGGTCCTTATCCACCTTCAGTATCTGGAATCTACTGTTATTTTTACTAGAAGAAGCTGACAATTCCTGAATGTACAAATTGGCTTAGATCAGATCAGGTGAGGGAAGTTGCTCCATTCCCCCCGATGTCTTAGATTCTCAAACTGTCTCTGGGATTTTATCCAGTTTGGTTTCTTGACGTCTGCTTCTAGTTTCATGCTTCTGTGATCTCTTTTTCCTGCTCTAATCCAGTTTAGTTTCTGGCTGTTAGTTATTATGTTTGCTTGCAGTCCACCTCTGGTTTTTCACTTAGACCAACTCACATATTCAAACGCTGCATTGAATATGGACGGATCCACCTGAACCCTTCTAGCCCCAGACCTGTTTCATCTAACACAGAAAGAGTTTATTTCTACTTTGAATGTGGAAAACCTCTATCACTATACATATCACAAGCAATAATCTGTCCATAATTAGAGTATCCTGCATTTTTACATAAGAGCAGAATTTATATAACTAAAAAAAGTCTTCAGTCTTTTTTTAAAGATTAATTAATTCATTTTAGAAAGAGAGAGAGCATAAGTGGGGTGGAGAGGGGCAGAGGGGAGGGAGAGAGAGAGAGAATCTCAAGCAGATTCCCTGCTGAGCTCAGAGCCTGACTCAGTCCGCAGTCTCATGACACTGAGATCATGACATAAGCCAAAATCAAGAGTGGGATGTTTAACTGACTGAGCCACCCAGGCACCCCCAAAAAGTCTTCAATCTTAAATACTATTTCACAATGTAATTTCTTGAGCTTCAGCTGTAAATAGATGTTCCTGAAGCAAAGACCTTTTTCTTTGGGTGCAGGCTAATTTGTTCATATAGGAGCACCTTCTGCCCAGTACATAGCCACTTGCTTTAAGAGACCGCAAAGAATAGAAAGGTTATTCCACTTCCATCAGGAAAACTACATTTGGACTCTTCTCACCTATCGGAGAGCATTTCCAATGTCTTTGTATTGGCCTGAAGAAAAATACACAGGGACCTAACAAGCAGTTAAACTGGAGCTGCCTGCAAGGAGATGGGGAGGAGGGTTTGATTTCGGCAGACACCTGTGTCCCACATATACACAATGTGTAGATGGAGGGATGTCGGCATGGAGTTCCAGAGGGATGTTTGATATTAGATGCCAAGGCTTGGGAGATTTGCCCACGCCCAAGTTTGGCATGAAGTGGAACCACCTGCTTCCAAGGGACTGTTCCTGATTATGGAACACCTAAAGTGGTAACCACACTAGCCTTCCCTAAATGTCCTAGACTTTCTAATTCTGCCCCCCTCGTTTCCAGTATTTACCCCCAGGATTGTGGCAATATTTATTGTACAATTGTATCATGGAACAAATTCACACGTATCATGAGTAAATGCACAATTTTTTTTTTTTTGCTTCCTGAAGATACCGTCTTTAAACATTATGTATTACAGAAGGTTGCAACTACATGAAGTAGATGGATACTTTGGCTACATCAGAGATTTCTGTGCTGCAGGTTTGGTTCTAATTGAGATACTGACTGCTCTAAGTCCTTGGAACAGCTGGTCAGAACCCCTGGCTGCTTATCTTCAGCTGTGAGGAGTCTCTTCTTCTTGCCCCAGTATGCCATGCGAATACTACATTATCACTTCTTTATGTGCCACTTTGTTGAGAAACATTGGTTCATACAATCCTATAATGGTTTGGTGCAAGGGGCAATGATGTTCTTTAGCTGCAACTTGTACTGACCAAATAATTTTAAATAGTTGCTACCTGAATTCAAGAAATACTTTATCAGATGGACGGGCAGAGCCAGAATAAAAGTAAGATTCACCCCAGGAGTTAGCTATGTTCCTATGGAATTCGACACCCAGTAAAGTTTCTGGAGAGCACTTCTGTCCAGATATAAAGGTGTCAAATGGTATTTCAGGAAACAGTTTTTTCCCCTAGTTCTATAATCATAGAAAAGTAGAGATTAAAGGCTGATCAGAATAAAATTTAGAAACTCAGCAGAAGTAAAATTTAGGAACTGAGTCCAAACATTCTTTTCCCACCATGGAGGTCAAAACTATCAGAGTCTCTGATTCACCCTGGGACTCTATCTGACATTTTTTCCTTCTTCCCTCCTATTTTGTCATTCAATCGAAGTGCCCTGATTCAGGAGGGTTAGGCTTTCTCTACTCTCTGTCTCTCTATAATTAGAGAGGCAAGAGTGTTAGGGAAGTAATTTTTCTATCCTGGCTGTATCCTGAAAATGACCTGGAGAATTTTTTCCCCAAAAATCTATTACTTGAGTCTTAGCCTAAATCAGTAGTTCTTTTTTTTTTTTTTTTTTAAAGATTTTATTTATTTATTTGTCAGAGAGAGAGAGCGAGAGAGAGAGAGCACAAGCAGGCAGAGAGGCAGGCAGAGGCAGAGGGAGAAGCAGGCTCCCTGCTGAGCAAGTAGCCTGATGCAGGACTCAATCCCAGAACCCTGGGATCATGACCTGAGCCAAAGGCAGCTGCTTAACCAACTGAGCAACCCAGGCGTCCCCCAAATCAGTAGTTCTTAAACGTGGCCCCCAGACCAGCAGCATCAGCATTACCTAGGAACTTGCTAAAAATGCAAATTATTGGACCCCACCTTAGTTCAATTGAATCAGAAATTTTGAGGTTGGTGCTAATTTATTACTTAGAAATAAATTCAAGCAAGAAGAAGCAAAACTTACTGAGTGAAAATTATAAAACACTGCTTAGAGAATTTACTTAATAATTAAGTAACTAATTAATAAAAATTAAGTAACTAATAAGAAGTTACTTAATAATTAAATTAACTAAATAATTAAATAAATGAAAAGATATCTCATATGTATGGATTAAAAGACTTGCTATTATGATGACAATACTTCTCAAAGTGATTTACAGGTTCAATGCAATCCCTATCAAAACTCCAAGCCTTTTTGCGAGAAATAGAAAAGCCTCAAATTCATATATGATCTCAAGGAATGCCAAAGAGCCAAAAAAATCTTGAAAAAGAACAAATCTGGAGGACTTACTTTCCAATTTCAAAACTTACTACAATACCACAGTAATCAAAATACTGAGGTTTTTGCATAAGGAGAAACATTTAAATCAATGAAATAGAATTGATAGTCCAGAAGTAAACACATATATCTACAGCCAACTGATTTTTTACAAAGGTGCCAAAACCTTTCGATGAGGGAGAGAACAGTCTCTTCAACAAATGAATTTGGAAAACTGGATATCCATGTGCAAAAAAAGTGACGTACATTTATATACAAAAATATATAAAAATGTATTCAAAATGGTTGAAGGACCTAAATATAAGAACTATAAAACTACAAACAACAAAGCTCTCAAAACAGGGGCACCTGGGTGGTGCAGTCGGTTAAGCATCCAACACTTGGTTTCAGCTCAGGTCGTGATCTTAGGATTGTGAGACTAAGCCCTGTCTGTGCTCAATGTGGAGTTGGCTTGAGATTCTTTCTCCCTCTCCCTCTGTCCCTCCTGCTCATGTTCTTTCTGTCTCTGTCTCAAATAAATAAATAAATAAATAAATAAATAAATAAATAAATCTTTTTAAAAAGTCTCAGAAGAAAACATAAGAGAAAACTTCACACCATTTTCTTAGTTAATTCAGATTGCTATAACAGATATCATAAACCGGATGGCTCATATACAACAAACACTTATTTCTCATAGCTATGGAGGCTGGGAAGTCCAAAATCAAGCTGTGGGCAGATTAAGTGTTTAGCATTCATTTTAAAAATGAGCAACGGCTTTGAATGAAATTTTCTCCAGAGAAGATACACAAATAGCCAACAAGCATATGAAAAGATGTTCAACATCATTAGTCATTAGAGAAATACAAATTAAAGCCACAATGAAATACACTCCACTCTAAGGTTGCCATATATTTTTTTATTTTTTTAAAAGATTTTTTTTATTTATTTGACAGAGAGCGAGAGAAAGCACAAGCAGGGGGAGCAGCAGAGAGAGGGAGAAGCAGGCTCCCCATTGAGCAGGGAGCTCTAGGCAGGGCTCAATCCCAGGACCCTGGGATCATGACCTGAGCTGAAAGCAGACGCTTAACCAACTGAACCACCCAGTGCCCCATTTCTTCTTTTAAATAGGAAATAAGTGTTGGGGCACCTAGATGGCTCAGTTGGTTAAGCAACCAACTCTTGATTTTGGCTCAGGTCATAATCTCAGGGTTGTGAGACTAAGTCCTGTGTTGGGCTCCATGCTCAGCAGGGAATCTGCTTGAATCTCCCTTTGCCTCTCCCACCCCTGTCCCTACATTCTCCCTCTCTCTCAAATAAATAATCCTTTAAAAATCTTTTTTTAAAAAAAGAAAATAAGTGTTGATAGGGATATAGAAAATATCTTGTACACTTCTGGTAGAAATGTAAAAAGGTGTAGCCACTGTGGAAGACAGTTTTGCAAGTCCTCAAAAAGTTATACATAAAATTACCATATGACTCAGAAATTCTGCTTCCAGGTAAATATCCAAAAGAATTGAAAACAAGTATTCAAACAAATACTTGTACATAAATACTCATTTTATAGCACTATTCACAATGGCCAAAGGGTGAAAACAACCCAACTGTCCACTGAATGATGAATGCATGTAGTATATCCATACAGTGGAATATAATTCAGCCCTAAAAAGAATGAAGTATTGATACATACTACAGTGTGGATGAACCTCAAAAATATTACACTAAGTGAATGAAGCCATACACAAAAGGCCACATACCATACGATATATGAAACATTCAGAATAGGTATATCGATAGACATAGACTCTCGGTTGTCAGGGCTGGGTGGAGTAGAATATAGGGAGTGGCTGCTAGTAGACACAGGGTTTTTTTGGTGGGCTGGGTAACGAAAATGTCTTGGAACTAAATGGTGGCGATGGTGACACAATATTGTGAATGTACCAAATATCACTGAATTGCACAATTAAAATGGTTAATGATTATACTCAATGGTGAAAAAAATAGAGATTGTTCCTTAAGATCAGGAACAAGACAAGAATGACCACTCTCACCACTTTTATTGAATAGAATATCAGAAGTCCTATCTACAGCAATCAGACAATTAAAAGAAATAAAGGCATCCAAATTGTTAAGAAACGAGTAAAATTTTCATTATTTGCAGATGATGTGATACTGTATATAGAAAATCCTAAAGATTCCACCAAAAAACTACTAGAGCTGATATATGAATTCAGTAGGGTCACAGGATACAAAATCAATACATAGAAATCCATTGCATTTTTATAAACTAATAATGAAGTAGCCGAAAGAGAAATTAAGAAAATAGTCCCATTTAAAAATCCACCTAAAATAATAAAATATCTAAGAATAAACTTAACCAAGGGGGTGAAAGACCTGTACTTTGAAAACTATAAAATATTGATGAAAGAAATTAAAGATGACACGAACAAAGGAAAGATACATTCCATGCTCATGGAAGAACTAATATTGTTAAAATGTCCATATTACCCAAAGCAATCCACAGATTTAATGTAATATCTATAAAAATAACAACCACATTTTTTGTAGATCTAGAATAAATAATTTTAAAACTTGTATGGAACCACAGAAGACCCCAAACAGCCAAAGCAATCTTTTTTTTTTTTTTTTAAAGATTTTATTTATTTGACAGAGCGAAACACAGCGAGAGAGGGAACACAAGCAGAGGGAATGGTAGCGGGAGAAGCAGGCTTCCTGCTGAATGCTGGGATCATGACCTGGGCCGAAGGCAGACGCTGTCGACTGAGCCACCCAGGTGCCCCTGGCCAAAGCAATCTTGAAAAAGAAAAATAAAACAGGAAGTATCTCTATCCCACATTTCAAGATTTATTACAAAGCTGTAGTAATCAAAATAACATGGTACTGGCACAAAAAATATATACATAGATCAGTGTAAAAGAACAGAGAGCCTAGAAATAAACTCATGATTATATGGTCAGTTAATCTTCCACAAAGTAAGCAAGAATATACAATGGGAGAGTCTCCTCAACAAACGGTGCTGCAGGAAAAAAACCCTAATCATCCAATAAAAAAATGGGCTAGAATACATGAATAGACTTTTTTTTTTTTAAAGATCTTATTTATTTATTTGAGAGAGAGATAGTGAGAGAGAGAGTCCCAATGTGACGGAAACAGCCCTGAAAAAAGAGTGCCTTCTCACCAGTGAAAAGATTATGGGGGCACCTGGGTGGCTCAGTGGCAGATTAAGCATCTGCCTTCAGCTTGGGTCACGATCCCGGGGTCCTGGGGCTAAGTCCCTTGTTGGGCTCCCACAGGGAGCCACAGGGCTTGATCCCAGGACCCCAGGATTGGGACTGTTGGGCACAGGGTAATGTATGGAATTGCTGAGTCACTATATTGTACACCTGAAACTAATATAACACTGTGTATGTTAACCATAGAATTAAAATAATAAATACATTTAAAAATGGTTATTAATTTTGTTATGTGAATCTTACCTCAGTTAAAAAAAAACCTTTCAGGCAAATAGATTATCAGGTAAGAGATGCAAAAGTGGTTGGAGGGAAATGCCGGACGCCATAAGGTGACTATAGTTCCGCAGTTGTTTGTGAGTATATGGGCTCCTCATCTCTGGACATGTCCAGACAGAGGGTTATGCAAGGGGAGATGGCTCATACATATTCAAGTGGAAACACAAACAGGAACATTGTGTTTTGTAAGGTTCACATGACAATATTTGTACTCTGAAGCTGCCGAACCTCAAGTCACATGAGATGAATAAAGGCTGTGATGTTGTAAGAATCTTCAGACATTTGTAACTGAAGTTCCATAGGAATAAAAAGGAAGAAACAATTATGTCTGGTTTGGTTTTTTTTTAAGATTTTATTTATTTATTTGACAAAGAGAGACCGACAGAGAGCAAGAGAGGGAACAAGGGTGGGGAGAGGGAAAGGGAGGAGAGGCAGGCTTCCTGCTGAGCAGGGAGCCTGATGTGGGGCTTGATCCCAGAACCCTGGGATCATGACCTGAGTTGAAGGCAGACACTTACCAACTGAGCCACCCGGGCATCCCAGTTATGTCTTTCAAGGAAAGTCCAAACTAGTCCAAACTACATCAGAAGGCAACTTTCAGTGAATATTGGTTATACAGTTCATTTCCCCCAATCCTGAAGGTTTCAGCAGTAGGGATCCCTAGTTGGTCTTGTTTGGGTACTTCTCCCCTTTTGTTATGCCGTTCAAAATACCAAGTCCCTGATTGCACAACATTGTGAATGTACTTGATGTCACTGAATTGTGTACTTAATAATGGTTAAAATGGTGGGGCCCCTGGGTGGTGCAGTCGGTTGAATGTCCAACTCTTGGTTTCGGCTCAGATGGTAATCTCAGGGTCGTGAGGTCAAGTCCTGTCTTGGGTGCTCTTTCTCTCCCTGTGCCCCCCCACCCCATGTTCTCTCTTTCTCTAAAATAAATAACTAAACCATTAAAAAATGTAAAAAATGGTTAAAATGACAAATTTTGTTATATATACGTTACCACAATAAACAAAAAACAATAACCTAAAAATAGCCAAATATTGAAAATTTCAGTAAAGTAATTTTAGAGCAATGAAACATATAGTTTTTAATCTTTTTTAAAGATTAAATAATACATGATATATATAGACTTAAAGTCTATATATATAAGGCATATATATATAGACTTAAATAAAGTTTATATATATATATAGATTTATATATATATATATAGACTTAAATAAATCTGATCAAGTTAAATAAAACTGATACAACTGTGTTTGACTTTGGGAGTAACAGAAAGAGACAGAGTTAGAAAAAGACAGGTGACCAGAACTTGACATTTCTTCTTTCCTCCTGCGAAGAAAATGCTTTTTTTCAGGTGTTGTCAGTTTCAGTACTAGGCACTGAAAGGACTTTTAAACATATCATTTCTAGCACGAAGTAATATTTTCATCAAACTAACCTATATTAGTCTAATGGCTTATATTAGCAATACAGGGAAAAATATTCCTTAATATTATATCTGTAAGATTTGCTTCAAAAAACCATGGAGCCTGGAGGAAATGGAGAAGTGTATAGATCAGCCTGAATAGCTATGTATTAATCATGTTGAGAATGAGTTTGAGTTTATGGGGATTAACATATTGTTCCCTCTACGTTTGCATATGTTTAAACTTTCTACAGTTAAGAATTTTTATCAAATTAAAAAAAGTTTCAGAACAGAAAGTATAGCTGCTCTAGTTTATGTCTCATGCTCACACTTTGACTACACAGGGAGGTGAGAGGGAAACTTAGGGGAAGACATAAGGGGCTCCTTTGGTTTCTGTACCAGCGGAGCACTTGAATTTATGGCTCTGTCAGTGAGACACAATGGGGAAGAGGTAATTTCTCCCTCTCCCTCTGCCCTTCACCCACCCCACTCTCTCTCTCTGAAATAAAGAAATAAATAAATCTTAATAAAAAAAGAAGAGTCACCATATTTTGCTGTTTGCTTGTCACCGTCCCAGTTTACACATCCTGTCCTGGTGTAATTAGTATTTATAACACTTTTCACTTGTAAAATTGTCATGGTTTGGGGTCGCCTGGGTGACTCACTCAGGGAAGTGTCTGCCTTCGGCTCAGGTCATGATCCCAGGGTCCTGAGACTAGGCCTGAGTTGGGCTCCCTGCTCAGCATGGAGTCTCCTTCTCCCCCTCTCTCTGCATTCCCCCCCCCGCATGCTCTTAATCTCTCTTGCACATGAATTTAAAAAAAATCCTAAAAAAAGCAACACCCCCCCATATCCTGAGCCTTTAAAATGTTCCAATACTTAGTTGTAGTAATCATATTTTAGAAAACAAATGCTAGGGTTATAATCCAAAATGGTTATAATACTTCAAAAATATCTAATAGTAGAGAAAATTTTAGAAAATTTTATTTATGAGGTGGTTTAAGAACATGGGAAAATGTTATAATATTAAGTAGAAAAGCAGGAGATTAAGCTTGAATATTTATTATGATCATAACTATGCAAAATAAATTTATTATGATCATAACTATGTAAAATAAGCATTTCGAATACTGCAAAACCTCTAAAATGCTAGCCTGGTTATACTCAAAGCATGAGAGAATAATTTTCTCTTTCCTTTCTACTTACTTGTATCTTCCAAATTTCTTTGAGACTGAGCATGCATTACTTTTATATCTAGAAAAATAAAAATACATAAAGACTACTTTAGTTGAAATTCACAGAAACACAACTCAAACTAATTTAAGCCAAAAAAGGAAAGGATTTGAACGGAGAGGGAGAAGGAGGGGAAGAGAAGTTCATGGAAGGATCTGGTTTCGGGCCCAGGTGGAAATTATATCATGAAGCCTCTTTCTTCAACCCTCCCCCCAAATCTCAGCTCAGCTTCCTCTGTGTAGTGACCTCATTTTCTTCCCTCTTCCAGACTGCCAGAGAATTAGGTTGCCCACAGCTCTAGGCTTATAGCATCTGCTTTAGGAGTCTCATTGCGAAGAGACCTCTCTCCCCTAACGTCTAGGTATCAAACCCGGGAGGGACTAACAGCCTCTGTTTGGGTCACATCCCTACTTCTATACTCATCACCATGTTGGGGAATGCAAGATCAAGACTGGGTGGGCTTCTTTTTTTTTTTTTAATATTTTATTTATTTGACAGAGAGAAACACAGCGAGAGAGGGAACACAAGCAGAGGGAATGGTAGCGGGAGAAGCAGGCTTCCTGCCAAGCAAGGAGCCCGATGCGGGGCTCGATCCCAGGCCCCTGGGATCTGACCTGGGCCGAAGGCAGACGCTTAACGACTGAGCCACCCAGGTGCCCCCCTGGGTGGGCTTCTGACATGTACCCATATCTGTTCCAGAAGAGAGGATCTCGTACTGCAAGCAAGAAATAGCATGATGACCAGCCATTGGGCAGCACAGTATGCCATCACAGTTCACTGTTACCGTTCACACTTTTGCCTTTTTGAAAGGCAAATTCCCAAAATGCCCCACACTGAATTTAACGTAACAGCCCCACGTACCGTTCATCTCCCAACAGGACAACGTAAGGTCTCATCCAGTGACTACCTTGTCTTCAAGACTAGTATCTCTAGTATCTCTACTACTTCTCTAGTATCTCTAGTATCTCTACTTCAAGACTAGTATCTCTGTGGCCATGTGCTTTCCTCCTGGTCAGGTGGAAACAGGGCTCCTCCTAGGCCTGCAATACAAATAGCATCCCAGTTGCTTCCCTTGCAGGGAACTAAGTTCTTTAGTGATTCAATCTGGCTGCCCCTAGGTCTGCACATGTGGGAAACAAGTCTCCCTTCCCCATCATATTCTTGGATGCCACTGCCTTAGCCATCAACTTCTTGTTGCTCTCATTAAGGAGCCTGGGTATTGCTTTAGGCTTTGAACTTTGTTTCCAAGTTGGGTTTTTTGGCAACACAATTCTCTTCAGATCTCAGCTGGCTTTTTCCCAATTTCATAGGTGAAGATTTCATAAACTAAGCACCAATCCCAGAAATGTTACCCTGTCCTCATAGTTTCATTCTCTTAGCAACAGATCTCAGCTTTGCCCACCCTATAGGCTTGATCCCATGATGGTTCCCGAGGCTGCAGTCCAGTGGATGGCGTTCTGCCATGGGCAGGACTTCTAGTTACACTTGGCAGGGAAGGGCACCGCTGTAGATGAGAAAGGGGCAAGGGGAACAAGCTTCCCTAATTTTTACCGAGTCTCTGGTGTGTTTCCTGCCTCACGCTTTTGTACTGATTTTAGTAGAAGGAGCCTCCCAGTCAGCTGTTGCCTTCAGGCTTTCAGACAGGTGAGCTTGAATTCAAGCCTGTCCCTTCCTCTTAGCCCAGCGGGGTTCTTCCTCACTCTTCCACGCTCGCATCATGCTGGTTTGTTGGCATGGCCACAGAAACAGGGCTCCACGTCTGACTGGCCTGGGTCATGTGCACACCTCCGATCGTACAAGGCCCCTGGAGAAAGGGAGGAGGGCTGGAAATCTATGCTGAGGTCGACTCCCAGCTACCATTTTACCTTTATTTTTAAAACAGGTTAGCACTTCATATAAAAATTAGCCAATTTAAAACTGAAAATGTATGAGTAGAAAAAATTCTTAGGATCACACCCTTATGCTTAAAAATTGCAGGGTGATCTCAAACAGAATGAGAAAAAGCCAGAGCCAGAGAATGAGGAAAACAACAGAAGACTTTGTCACCCTGTTTCACAACATCAGAAATACAAGAGCCGATTCTGTAAATATTCAGCGACTGCCTCAGCTTTCCACAACCGACAGCTTCCACATGTTTGACAGGGACAGTCTAAGTTTCAAAAGTACTTTTCAAAGGTGCATCCATCAGTGCTAGATCCATCCTTCTCATCTACATATATGTTTGGTATTTATAAAATATTGTTATTAAAATCTTGCTTCTAGATTATATTAGCATTTAGTGACTACCTATACCGACAACCTAGAGGATTTCTTCTCCAGTCAAGAGCCGTCTGTGAGCTTTGAACCTCCTCACCCAGAAGCTCTTTTGGTTCCAGCCTTTTTGGTTTTGTAACTTGCTTCTTTGTCTTGTTTTTCCCCGTAGTCCCGAATCAAATGTGGACCCCTGACTTGTGGGTCTGCCCCTCTTATTCATGGAGATAGAATGGAAAATATAACTTCAACATTCTACTAAAATTTTTTTGAGTTAAAAAAAAAATCTTTTTATTGCAGAGCAATTCCAGTTTTACAGAAAAGTCACGAAGATATCATAGAGAGTCCCTGCATGTCCTTCATCCAATGTCATCTAATGTTAGCATCTTACCTAGCCAGGGTGCATTTATTTGTCAGAACTAGGAAATTAACATTGGTACATTACTATTAACTAAACTCCAGGCTGTATATGGATTTCACCAGTTTCCTACTAACGTTCTTTCCCATTCTAGGATCCAATCCAGGATAGCACATTGCATTTAATCTCCTAAATTTTAAAATAAGCTATTTTTCAGGTCATTTCCAGTTAAGCTATGACAATTACGAGGAATGTGGCATTTTAATACTTAAGATAAAATGTTCATCAGCAAAAACAACACAAGTTGTCAAGATGCCACTTGTTCTGTGATTATGAGCTCTTCTAGGGAAGAGTCTCTATTATTTGTTTGGCATATTTTAGCTATATATAGTTTCATACATTCACTTCAGGATGTAGTTTTCACAGAAATGAGAGTTGAGAAAAGTACAAGAAAATTCAAAACATTCTAACTTAGTAGAAAACATTTTCATTCTTCCTAATGGAATTATTAGAGTTGGGATTTTATTCCAGTGACATGCTACAAAGGTAGCGGGAATATAATTTCTGAATACATTACGGATCGGGTCCACTCATCATAGTGTAAGCCACAGAAACCACAAAACATCACAGAAATCGATTCCTGTCCAACCCACTTCTCTGAGGGAAGAGCACTTGTCAACAAAACCCAAAAGTTCTCTCTAGGAAAAGAAAGCTCTCTCTAGGAGTAATATCTGGAATAATTTGGAGGAATATGCAATTTTACACAAAGATCTTTTCAGACCTGTAGAGGTTATCTTTATATAAGAACTTTGTTTTAATTTGCATGTGATTTTCATTTTAAGAGAACGATTTTGTAGGTATTATAACACAAGAGCTATAAAGAATTCAACTTGAGGTCAGTTCAAGGACTTTTCTAACCTAAGAGAAATATAGAACTTTGCTAAGTATATATTCCATCGAGTTCCTGCCATAATTAGTAGTTATTTTCAGATGTTGTGATCAATCACAGCAATCACATGTAAAATTCCTGTAGAATCTCTCTCTCCACCCCAGAAAAAAAAAATTCAAAACTTATTTAAATTATTTTGTAAAACCCAAAGAAAGCAAAGATAGGTGAGAAAATCAATGGGAAACAACAAAATATTTTGCCAAGTATTAGTCTATAAGGAGGCAAATGAAGAGATTATGTATTTAGATTTTCATTTAGCAATTTGTTTTCTGGAGGAATAGGAAATATAGTAATTTAGCTAATTAATTTATAAGAGAAAGAAAAACTGAACATTTACATAGCACCTTACTGCTCTTATTCATTTCTCATAATTTATTGAATAGTTAAGGGGAAACCTATAATTTAGGGTGAATTTGTAATTCACCCAGTGACCATGGGTGCTGGCACAACATATACAATGCCCAATTGTCCTCTGAAGCCACTTCAAATGTAACCTCCTCCACGAAGTCATCTGATTACTTCCAGACCCTCCATCAAAGGAGAATCTGCCTTCTTTCTTCTGTGCTCTCAAGATATGTGACCAACTTTACATACCTGTATGATAGCACTTATCACATTGTCACCTGTTTTAGGAATAGCATCTTATCCAATATTTTATCTTCATAAGTAAGTGCCAGTGTTATAGGCTGAGTTGTTTCTTTCCCTCTTCCTCCAATTCATCTGTTGAAGCCCTACCCCGAGTAACTCAGAATGTGATTGTGTTTGGAGATGGGGTCTTTAAAGAGGTAACTTAGTTGAAGTGAGGTCTTTGGGGTGGGGCCTAGTCCAATCTGTCTGTATAAGAAATCTGTGCATGCAGAGAGACATAGGGCTGAGCATGCACAGAGGAAAGAATGCATGAGGACACAGCAAGAAGGCTGCTATCTACAAGGCAAGGGAGGGCTCAGAAGAAACCACACCTGCCAACATCTTAATCTTGGACTTCCAGCCTTCTGAAATGTGAGAAAATGAATTTCTGTTTAAACAATCCAGTCTGTGGTACATTGCTAGGCCTAGCAAACTAGTACAGATTGTGACAGGTGAATGACATAGAGTAAGTGCTTTAAAAAAAAAAAAAAATATATATATATATATATATATATACACACACATACATATATATATACATATATATAAACTAACTGCTGATTACACATATTAACTACCATTTTTTAAGCACTTTCTCTCTCTCTATATATATAATATATATACTTCTTGTATATAGATTATTCATGCATGTGCTTGGCAAGTTTTAGGAATTTATGTGTCTCTGCATTCTTGTCTCCTTTAGGGTTGTCTTTAGGTTTTATGGGTGTCCGTTTGTGCATTAAGCAGCTGAATGAGTTATTTTTCTAAAGCTTTGCATTCAAGAAATTTGGAACGTATTCTTAGTCACTACAAAGACTTCTATCATGGGTAAAACAGATTCCCTAAGGTTAATAATTTTGTTCTGCAACTCAATTATACAAATATTTTCTTCAAGCAAAGGACACAGAAGGTTTTCAAGATTCCAATTAATTCAGGAGATAAGTAGCTCTGGATTTAATTTAATTTTTTCAATAATGTTTTCATAACTTTTTATTTAATTCAAAAATTAATTTTGAAAATTAATTTTTCATAAGACACATGGTAAGGAAATAAAGTAAGAGTCAATAATTTTTGATAAAAACACAAGAATAAAAATCCACAGAAAAAATTGGGTCATAAAATTTCAGGTGTTACCTGTATGATTTGTGCACTCAAGGAAAATATAAATGCGATTCTCAACACTGTAAGAGTTTCCACTCATCTTGAGGGCCTTGAACAATCGAGTTCCAGTCTACCTGCTCTGATTTCACCTTCTACCTCATTCCTGCTTCTCCCTGTTCTTCAGCGTCAGAAGCTTCCTTGTGGATCCTGAAACATGCTGAACTAATTCCATTTGACTGGAGGACTGCTTTCTATGCATCCCCTGTCATTCTCTTGTCTCCTTACCTCTGGACTCCCCAGCATCTATCCATATCACTGCATTATGTCTTCATTTACCTGCTTATTGGCTCTCTCCCCTCTACCAGATTTTCAGCTCCATGAGAACAGAGACTTTGTTGAGAAATGTTAGTTGGATTAGAAATTTATAGCATCAAACATTAAAGCTTACAATATTCCGTAATGATATAATGAACACTGCAATGAAGTAGTCAAACAATGCTGAAGAGATGTTTTCCACTATCGGTTGGGTACATTAGATTATCCCAGAAATCTATTATTTTGTACTATGTAGTTAACCCCTTTGAGGGTGTCTATATTCTCCTGAGAATTTTTGTCTAGTATCTTGGAACTGCCCCTGGTCCTCAGAAATGGATCCTTCATAGCTATACAGAAGAATGCTGTTCAGGAGAAATATAATGTGCACCACACATGTAGTTTAAAATCCTCCAGTAGTAATATTTTTAAAAAGTAGAAAGAATGATTAAAGGTAATTTTAATATTTTATTTAACCACAATATCTAAAATATCCTAATTTCAACATGTAATAAAAATAAATACAATTATTAATGGGATATTTTACATTTTTTTTCTTTTTTTTAACCTTCAAAATCTGATGAGTATTTTCCTCTGGCAGCACATCCCAATTCAGATGGTAAATTTTAACAATTAAAGTAAAAATGTAGTTCCACCCAAATAGTGAAGTAGGTAATGGAAATATATTTTACACTGCTCCAGTTTCAAAACTTAAACCAGTAACAAATAAAATGAAAAAGTCATTTCCTCAGCGTCCCAGCCACATTTCAAGTGTTCCATAGCTATACGTGGCTGGTGGCTCTGCCTTAGACTGTGCATATGCAAAGCAAGCAACCCGGTCTCCTGGCCATCCTTGATTGGAGCAGCAGCAGCCTTCTGACCACAGCTCAGCCAATCAGATTCTCCCGCTCAGGAATTTGAATTTTGAACTGAGATACACAGAGATCAGAGATGGTTGGCTTTGAGTCAAGTTCATGGCAGAATTCCAAAGGGAAGGTTTGTGAGCAGCTGTTGTCAGGGTCCCTAGAGCTTCCCTGTTTTCTGCCTTTCCAGAGTTCTGTTTGGTAGTTCAGCTCTTCTTGGATTCCATGAGAGAGTCTAATAGATTTCCAGTAAGTTTTTATTTTCCCTTGAGCCAGCTCTAGCTAGTTTCTGTTACTTGTAATGACATTAACAACAACAAAAAAATAAATAAAATGAGCAAAAATTCTTAAATTTCTTTAAAAGGAGATACATAAGAGAACATAATTACACAAAAGGGTATACATTTATGCAGAAGTGCTTTTAGTACCTTAGAAAAATCATAATTGTCCAGAGTGTTATCAACTCCAAACAGAAGGGAGGAGGGTACAGATAATTCAAAACAGTAAATTGTTACAAAAAGAGCATCTATTTGATTTTGGAATACATTTATGTGAATTGGGGGTGGGGATGAGGGCAGAGCAGAAATAAGATACAGCTTCCTAATTGTTTTTACAGAGAATTTAATCAGCATGAATTCTCCAAGAATGACGTTGATCACACAGCAGGTGCTTGATAAATGCATGTTGATTAATTGACTTAGAATACACCAGCTGTCGATGAAAGAATGTGATCCACAATCAAACCATTTGACAGAAGAAAGCCAGGATGGCTTTTAAAATTAGTAACAACATGGAATTCTATATGCAAATAATCCCTTCTTTGGTTCCCCTCCTTGATGAGAACAAGATAATCATACTCTGCTTTAGGAGGAAGGTGTTTAGTATTTAAGGCTGTAAACCTAGGTAAACACATTTTCCAGTTATTTGTTCTCAGTTTCCATTAAGAATTTGGAAGGCCTTTCAGTTGTATGTACAAAGTCTGTGTGTGGGTGTGTGCAGAAGGGGTTTGAAGGCTGGGGGAAGGAAATGCAATCATAAATGATCTCTCTTGATCATGGGAAGCTTTGATTTTATCTCTTGTTAGCATCAGATAATCAATATTTAAATTTCACAGTGTAAAAAAAAAAAGTAAAAAAGAGTTTCAGAATAACAGGTTTAAGTGGGTGAAGATGAATCTAATTTTTTAGCATAGTATAACTAGCATACTAGCTATACACTAGTATAACTACCAGTTTACAGAAAATATCAGAAATAAGAATACACACAGGGACACAATCAGTCAAATCCAGAATATGGGAAATTCTTTTTTTTTTTTTTTAAAGATTTATTTATTTGACAGAGAGGCGAGAGATCCCAAGTAGGCAGAGAGGCAGGCAGAGAGAGAGGGGGAAGCAGGCTCCCTGCTGAGCAGAGAGCCCGATGTGGGGCTCGATCAGCAGGACTCTGGGATCATGACCTGAGCCGAAGGCAGAGGCTTTAACCCACTGAGCCACCTAGGCGCCCCCAGAATATGGGAAATTCTACAGAACAAATGACCTGGCTTTTTGAACAAATAAATATTCTCTAATTATGTTGTAAATGCCACAGCTACTAGAGGATAGTGCCACCTCTGGTAGAACATAATTTTATGGTTAGTTCTTTGCGTACAAATTCCGGGGTGGGGGAGAGTTGCATGCAGAAATTTATTGGAAAGACTCCTCTGAGGAAGTGAAGAAAATAAGACTAGACAGTGGAAAAGCTGACCTAGTGAAGTTTCAGCTGAGGCTTCAGTCATCCTACGGGGAGTTCTGGAGCAGAGATGACTCTTCAGAGTTGTTCCAAATTGAGACAAGGAGACCACGCTTTGTATTCCCGCCTCAGCCAGTCACTTGATGGGCTCCCTCTTAGGAGGGGCTATAACTTTAGGAGGAAGTTCTTTGCGGCCAACAAGTGATCCTAGTGAAGGATGTGTTTGTGGGCTAATGGCAGTTGATATTCCCAGGAATAGGAGAATAGGAGTTTTGGTCCTGAGGAAAAACTCTTGATGGAGCACAATAGTATTCACTACAATCACGTCAACTAGGGCACTGGCTAGGAGATGTAGAGTCAATAGACGATTTTTTTTTTCCCAAATGGGAGATACTACAGAATGTTTGATACTAATGGGAATGACTCAGTAGGGAGAAAACATCAATGATGCAGGAGAGGGAAAGAACAATTGCCGGAAAGAGAACCTTGAGCGTGAGGAAGGGAGTGCGCAACTACAGGGGGTGGCTAGAGAAGGAAGAACCAATGTCATATTCAGTTACAGGAAAGAAGGCAGAAAATGTGAAAACTGATGCTGGTTGACCATGCTGGTTGCTGTGGAAGTTCTCTTCTCAGTGAGGCAAGAGGCAAAATCATCAACATCAGGAGATGTTGGAGGTTGAAGAGAGAGGAAAGAAACGAAACAGCCCTTTAGGAAGGGCAGAGCGGAATGGGCATTTATTAAATGCCCATTAGCAGTTGAGGCCATGAATTTACAGTGAGTATCTTCTGCGGGGTTGTTTCTCTGTAGTCATATCTAGCTGCCAGGTGTGACACAGGAAGACAGTTGGTTTGAACTGGGGTGGGAGTTTGGCCATGAAGTACAGTGAAGGGAGAGAGGAGTAAGGGATTTGAGTATGGAAATGAGTAATTACAATGATGGAGCATGGAATATAAACTGAGGAAGGAGAGAAGAGAGGTGAAAAGGTGCTAATGGCCTGTAGGTTTCAGGAGCAGAAGAATTGTGGGAATCAAGGTATAGGGAAAGTGGTGGTACATATAAAGCAAAAATATAGAGTCAAAAAATCAGGGAATTGGGAAAATATGCAGTCTTAAGCACTGATAGTGGGAGTGTGGATCTGTATCCCTTTTCTTGCTGGTGGTGGTGGGGGTAACATTACAATATCTATCAGAATGTTAAATGCCTTTGACAGAGCAATTTTTCTTCCTGGAATTCATCTAACAATTATAGCTGCACATTTGCATAAAGATACCAGGGTGTTCTTTGTAGCATTATTTGTAAAAGCAACATACTGGAAACAAGCTAAATATCCATCAATAGGGTACTTAATAAATTAATTATGATACAATTCTAAAGGCTGGTATACTATGCAGTCATTACAAAAGAATGATTTAAAAAGTTATAATTTGGGACGCCTGGGTGGCTCAGTTGGTTAAGCGGCTGCCTTCAGCTCAGGTCATGATCCCAGGGTCCTGGGATCAAGTCCCATATCTGGCTTCTTGCTCAGCAGGGAGTCTGCTTCTCCCTCTGCCTCTGCCTGCTTGTGTGCTCTCTCTCTCTCTCTCTGACAAATAAATAAATTTTAAAAAAGTTATAATTTAAAAATCTCACTGTAAGGGAGGGATGCCTGGGTGGCTCAGTTGCTTAAGTATCTGCTTTTGGCTCAGGTCATGATCCCAGGGTCTTGGGATTGAGACCCACATGGGGCTCCTTGCTCAATAGGGAGCCTACTTTTCCCTCTGTCTGTCACTCCCCTTGCTTGTGCACTCTCTCTCTCTCTCTCTCTCCCCAACATATGAATAAAATTTTTAAAAAAAAACCTCAGTGTAGGGGCGCCTGGTTGGCTTAGTTCATTAAGCATCTGCCTTCAACTCAGGTCATGATTTCAGAGTCCTGGGATAGAACCCTGTTTCACACTTACTTCTCAGCACAGAGTCTGCTTCTCCCTCTGTCCCTCCCTTCCCCCAGACCCCCTTGTGCTGCTCTCTCTTGCTCTCTAATGAATAAATAAAATCTTTATAAATAAATAAAACCTCAGTGCAACTGATTCAATCAAGGGTCATCAATGGATGCTAATATCATCGAGTCAAAGGTGATTGGGGAATAGGATATTTACATTGTCTTGAAGAATCACCCCATAGACTATTTGTTTTTTACAAAGGGGAAGGATACCTTTGCACCGGAGACATTCTAGCTGATAGCATCTGAAAAAGATGATCATTAGCATCATCCCCAATGAGATGAACTGGCATTTTCTGTCTTCTGATGTGATGCAATGAGAAGTGCATACTTCTACTATGATATTCTTACAAAAAATGTTCAATCTTAAGAAGCTAATCATGATGAAGGACTTAGATAAATCCAGAATGTAGGGCATTCTTCTACAAAGCAATTGCCTGGACTCTGCAAAAGTGTCAAATGTACTGAAAGATACCCTCCCCCCACTCCTGCAAACAAAAAGCAAGGGACAACAAAGGAGACTAAAGAGATATTTCTGTTATATGTAATGAATGAGTGTTGATTGAATTCTGGATAGGATATAAAGGTCACTTTATATTGAAATCTGGATAGGATAAGCTATAAAGGTCACTTTGGGGGATAACTGGGGAAATTTGGATATGGGTCATGTCACAGTATGTTAATAGTAAATTCCTTGGGTCTGATAATGGGATTGTGGTTTTGTAAGAAAATGTCCTGTTATAGGAGAAAATGCAAGTGGTGAATTGTCATGCCGTCTGCAATGTGCTTCCAAATGACTCAGCAAAAACAAAAGAGAAATAAAGCAAATGTAGCAAAAATTTTTAACCATTTATGAATCTAGATAAAAGATGTCCACACATTTATTGTACTAATTTTTTTCAGCTTTTTCTGTAGGTTTGACATTTTTGAAAATAAACTTTTGGGGAAAAGAGAGTAACATAGAGCTCTAAGTACTGATTGTTATGTTATTATCATTGGAACCAAGATTTTCAACCTAAGTGAAAAGAAATAGAAATATAAAATCAAACCAGCCAAGTAAAACTCCCATCTTAAATTTGAACAGTCTTTTACCTGATGTCTAAAGGCCCCTGTGGAGAGGAAAATGAAATCTTAGTATCTAATATTTCCATCAATAATATTTACGTAGTTATAATATTTACATTGTTATGTTATTATTGTTAGTGATTTTCAATTTTTAGAGGCAGCCTATGAACCAAACAGGGAAAATTTAAATATGGATACTGGAGAAAATATAAATGCCAACTTTTATAGGGAAATTAACCTTCTCTCCTAATGTAGTGATTTAGCAGTAAGTCAAGAAATAGCAGTAAAGGCTCCTTATTCAGATCTAGGGAAGCAGCCACCAAAAAGCTTTGAAACAGAAACAATGAAAAGTGGTTCCTGTTGGGAAATCAAATTAAGGGTGGGGGAGGATGGGGCAGTAGACAGTGGTTTTCATTAAAAGCCCTATTATATTATTGTTTTTTTCCCCATGTACAATTATTGCAATAAAATGTTTTAAAATAAGAAAATTTTAATAAACTAAGGGGATGGCCTACAATTTATAGCGCCTGTACGGGCATAAAAACCCGATATTTAAATTTTCTCAGTTTCACAGTTTCCAGGTTGGAGTTGGTTATTGGAAGATATATATATAAGCATCCGGGGCAGAGGAGCTTCCAGTAAAGGAGGGGAGGGGGGGCTGGGAATGAGGGGAAGGGGGAGGGGGAGGGAAAGGGGGGAAGGTGGGGAGAGGGAGAGTGAAGCTTTACTGAAATGTTGGCTGTCAGAGTAATTTTGAGTATTAATCATATTATTCTCCATCCCGTGGTGTCCCAGCAACTAGAAACTTGAGCCAAGGCTCTGTGGAAAGATGGCTCTTAAGGTGAGCTATGCTAAGCAGCTCTGCTCTGTAGACATCTGGAGGTGGCAGGGAACGCTGCTCTCTTCTCAAAAGGGTAGGACGGCTGCACAGGTCCCAGCAAGGATCCTCCTGGGCACCATTGGACTCCTTGCAGAAACACATGCAGTGCCTGGTGAGTTTTGAGAGAGACATGAGGTCCTGCATTCCTGGGAGTGCAGGCAAGCTAGAAAAACACTGTTTTCCTAATGTTATTATAAGCCACTGTAGCCACAGCCATGTGTGGCCTATAAAAACATGATCAGCACAGCTGATTTTATAGCAAAAAGCATTAAGGGAGACAAACAGCATTATAGCGTGATTAAAGATACATTAAAAAGGGAAGCATAAACGCTGTAATGGTTAAGTCTCAGATATAATCCAACAATAAAATAGAGTTTTGAATTGACAGAGATGCAAGGATAAACCCTTCTGGTTGCAGCATTATGGGAGTGAACACGGGATAGATTATACCACTGTTCCCTATTATCCGTCCCTCTGCCTATGAATGGATTATGTTCATCCCTGCATAGCTATCAAGCTTAAGCCTTATGACTTGCTTTGTTTATGGAATGTATGTCGAAGTGATGCCCCCGCTCTGAGCAGAAGCTTTAAGAAACATGGTCGAGTTTAGCCATGAACCAGTGGGTCTCACATAGAGGGCTGCTTCTTCAGTCCACATCCGGGAATGAAGATCCCGGAACAGAGCTGTAGCCAATATGTGCAGTGACTAAGTAATAAACCTTTGTCGTCGTAAACCACCAGGAGGTGGGTGGGTGGTTGTTCATAACCGAGTGAAAGCTAACTAATGTATCACAATCTTCAAACCCTTTTGCTATCAACACCTACAAAAGCTAGCTGAATTATAACAAATATAATTTTAAATGCACGTGTAAACTCCTCCAGGATCTCGAAATTAAGGGACACTGAAACAAACTATAAGTGTTCGAAATAATGCTGCAGCTATAAATAGCAATAAGAAAGAAAAGAGAGAGAGAAATGAAACAAATTAACCTAGAGAGTCTAGAAAAGGAAATGGGTAATATCTCAAAACAAGAAAAAGGGAAATATTAAAATTAAAAGCAGAGATGAACAAATAGAGTAATAGAAAAGCAGAACACTAAATACATGTAGCCAATGACTATTCATTTAAAAATTGCTTCTAGAATGTATCCCTTCCCTGTTATAGTCCTTCTCTCTGACTATTAGGCTTCATTATAAACTATCACGGCCCTCTTCCTCTGTCTTTAAAGTCATCAACATTGCATCTCCTCTCACCCTTCTTCCATAGGCTCATTTTCTCTGATCCCAGCTGGGGAAAAGTTGGCTTGGAAAGATCCATGTGATTAGACTGAGCTCACTGGAAAATCTAGTATAATCTTATTTCAAGATTCTTAATCACATCTGCAAAGTCCTTTTTGCCACGTTAGGTTACACTTTCACAAGTTCTAGAGGCGTAGGGAGTAGACATCTGTGGGGACCATTATTCTACCTACCACAATGGGTATGGACATGTTTCATTGTTTGAACAAACAGCATAGCCACACCTGTGCAGATGGCCTGAATGCAAGTGAGTACCAGTGGTCTGTGAAATGGACCCCCTTTGGGTCTCTATAGAGTACTGTAGGATTGTGTCTTGAATGTTCACCCTACTGCCTCAAAGAGGAGAGAGGGGGAACGTTTAAATTACGCACACCAATATAACTTAATCCACTGCTTTTACCTTTCCAGTATTTTCCTAGGATTCATTATTAAATGAATCGATTACTTCAGTTCCATAAGAACTGGAAGAACACTGTGCATAAACTTAAGAAAAGTACCTGACTGAAATATCTTTCCTTTTATCACATGTGAAAAATTTAAATGCACATATAAACTTACTTTATTATTTTTATATTAATTTTCATTTGTTATATAATACGTATTTCATGATGACAGCAAGTGGCAGCTTAAAAAAAAAAGTAGTTCCAGAAACCCATTCCAATTTTTATAATAATAAAATATTTCACAATTCTGAAAGAAGTCTCTAGAGCAACATTTCAGATTGGTACCGCACAAAATATAGTCATTAACTTAAGGAGTCTGTACTTGTATTTATACACTCTGGCAAGGAGCAGACAAAGTTCATTTTAAGGGCTAATGTTTTAAGTTCCCAAGATTCTAAACATTAAATGTACTTTACTAAAAAGAATTTTCAAACAGTCTTTGAAATGATCTATACATTTTTACTCATAGAATATCATCCTGTTCAGCATTGCTCATTGAATATTTTTTATGCCAACTAACAAAATAGGAATGAACTCATTTTTGAGTCAGAAAAGCCACAAAATCCCAGTGAACTCCAACAGAGCATTTTGTGAATCAGAGTGAGGGTGGAGGAAATATAAAGAAAATTTTTGAATTCCACATCAGGTATCAACTCATGGTAACGTGAGCTTTTTACAAATGCTAGTAGATATGCCTGGGTGGAATATGAAAGGAAGCTAATTTGGGGACCTAACTTTATTATGCTGTTTTACTTAGTTATCTAAAAACATGGAAGGATGCTAATTTATGTAGCTTTTGTATTTTTGGTGACTCATTTTTGTTCTATTTTAAAGGAGACATTACATATAATTAGTGAGCTAGATTTTTTCTTCTTATGAAACTCATTGGCTCTTGCTATTCAGACAAAGGAAAAGGTTTTAATTGTTCTTCTACCTCAATCCTCAATTTTAGAGGCAAAATGTTTTCTAATTGGAAAGATGGATTCTTTTTCAAAATGCATTCTGGGGCGCCTGAGTGGCTTAGTGGGTTAAAGCCTCTGCCTTCGGCTCAGGTCATGATCTCAGGGTCCTTGAGTAGAGCCCCACATTAGGCTCTCTGCTCGGCGGGGAGCCTGCTTCCCCCTCTCTCTCTGCCTGCCTCTCTGCCTACTTGTGATCTCTCTCTCTCTGTCAAATAAATAAATAAAATCAAAATGTATTCTGGCCTTTCAGATTAATTATCCAGATGTCTGCCCCTGGACCTGTTCTGTCCTGTCCATTCTTCCCTTTCTCCACCATCCTTGGCTCCCTATCTGTCTTGTGGGGCTGCCACCTTAATAAACCTCAACAGCAAGATTTCTCAGGAAATTATTGGAAAGTGATTAGTCCTTTACACTTATCCAGTCCATTCAGAAGTAATTTTCCACCAAACATAAATGATTAAAAATGATTAGCATCTCCCTAAATCATGTTATTGTGCCAGATTTGTTTTTTTTTTTCCTGTTGGCACAATGCCATACTCTCCTTTCCATGGTCTACAATTGCAGGGGCTGGAAGCCTATAACTCCATTCCCCAAATCCTTTACCAACTGGTTTCCTGTCAGTTGGCCAATGGGAGTCACTAGTGGGAGAACTGGCCAATGGGAGTCTCTGGTGGGAGAAAAGAATAAGCTATTCTACTCTGGTCCCAGTGGTAGAAGTGTCTCAATGGCAGATTGGCACTGGCCACGGGGTGTCCCTTTTGTGAAGGTGGAGTTCAACATGGCCCACACAGTAAATTTCTGGCAGCAAATGCAGCTGGAGGGCTCCAGGTTGAGCGATGGTAGCAGCTTGCTCATCTCTGGGTGACATTCCTTTCTTTCTCTCCCTTTCTCCTCTAGCCCTTCCAACACCTTTGTAGCCATTTTCCAGAGTTAAATCCCTTTCTATTTGAACTATGTACAATGGTTTCTGTTTTCCTGACAGGACTAATTGGACTGATTATATATGCTATCAGGTAGTTTTAGATACTTCCTAATCTTAGGCACGAGGAGCTCCACCTAAAAGCGATGGATCATGGAGTTCAACTGAGTTCGATTTCAGGGGTACAGTTGAGATATACACAGTGTGTGGTCTGGACACTCTGAACAGTGGCTATGGGCAAGTGAAAGTCCTTGGCCGATGGGCAATAGAAATAGCCTGGTTGATCTACTGCTCAGAGATACTGCAGAATGAGGTTTCAGGCTCCAGTAGTTCCTTGAAAATGCACTGAGATTTTTGATCGGGATGACACTGAAAGTATAGATTGCACTGGGCAGTATAGACATTTTAACAATGTTTATTCTTCTGATCCATGAGCATGGAATGCTTTTCCACCTTTTTGTGTCTTCTTCAATTTCTTTCGTAAGTGTTCTGTTGTTCCTTGAGTACAGATCCTTTACTTCTTTGGTTAGGTTTATTCCCAGGTATCTTATGGTTCTTGGTGCTATAGTAAATGGAATCGATTCTCTAATTTTCCTTTCCATATTTTCATTGTTAGTGTATAAGAAAGCAACCGATTTCTGTGCACTGATTTTATATCCTGCCACATTACTGAATTGCTGTATGAGTTCTAATAGCTTGGGGGTGGAGTCTTTTGGGTTTTCCATATAATTCCACTGGCATTTTCAAAGGGCTGGAACAAACAATCCTAAAATTTGTATGGAATCAGAAAAGACCCCGAATTGCTAAGGAAATGTTGAAAAAGAAAAACAAAGCTGGGGGCATCACATTGTCTGATTTCAAGCTTTACTACTAAGCTGTGATCACCAAGAGAGCATGGTACTGGCCCAAAAACAGACACATAGACCAGTGGAACAGAATAGAGAGCCCAGATATGGACCTGCAACTCTATGGTCAAATAATCTTTGACAAAACAGGAAAAAATATCCAGTGGAAAAAAGACAGTCTCTTCAATAAATGGCGCTGGGAAAATTGGACAGTTATATATAGAAGAATGAAACTTGACCATTCTCTTACACCATACAAGAAGATACACTCGAAATGGATAAAAGACCTCAACGTGAGGCAGGAATCTATCAAAATCCCAGAGGAGAACATAGGCAGTAATCTCTTCGACATCAACCACAGCAACTTCTTTCAGGACAGTCTCCAAAGGCAAAGGAAACAAAAGCGAAAACGAACTTTTGGGACTTCATCAAGATAAAAAACTTCTACACA
>CM053610.1:61240872-61267184 GCA_028646535.1 Procyon lotor
ACCAATAATCACATCAAAAAATGGGCAGAAGATATGAACAGACACTTCTCCAAAGAAGACATACAAATGGCTAACAGACACATGAAAAAATGTTCATAATCATTAGCCATCAGGGAGACTCAAATCAAAACCACATTGAGATTTGATTCTAACCTTACATCAGTTAGAAAGGCCAAAATCCACAAGACATGAAACAACAAATGTTGGAGAGGGTGTGGAGAAAGGGGCACCCTCTTACACTGTTGGTGGGATTGCAAGCTGGTGCAGCCACTTTGGAAAACAGTGTGGAGATTCCTCAAGAAATTAAAAATAGAGCTACCCAATGACCCTGGAATTGCATTACTGGGTATTTACCCCAAAGAAGCAGATGCAGTACAAAGAAGGGCCACATGTACCCCAATGTTCATAGCAGCAACGGCCACAATCGCCAAACTGTGGAAAGAGCCAAGATGCCCTTTAACAGACGGATGGATAAAGAAGCTATGGTCCATATATATAATGGAATATTATGCCTCCATCAGAAAGGACGAATATCCAACTTTTGTATCAACATGGACGGGACTGGAAGAGATTATTCGGAGTGAAATAAGTCAAGTGGAGAGAGCCAATTATCTTATGGTCTCACTTAGGTGTGGAACATAAGGAAATACATGGAGGGCATTGTGAGAAGGAAGGGAAAGGGGAATGGGGAGAAATCAGAGGGGGAGATGAACCATGAGAGACTATGGACTCTGAGCAACAAACTGAGGGTTTTGGGGGGGCGTTGGTTGAACCTGATGGTGGGTATTGAGGAGGACATGTATTGCATGGAGCACTGGGTGTGATGCATGAACAATTAATCTTGTAACACTAAAAAAATAAACATATTTGGGAGGAAAAAAGTAAGAAAGAAAGAAAGAAAGAAAGAAAGAAAGAAAGAAAGAAAGAAAGAAAGAAAGAAAGAAAGAGAAAATAGACAACAACGGGTGCTCAGCTGGTTCGAGTCCCATGCTGGGTGTAGAGATTACTAAAGAATAAAATCTTTAAAAAAAAAATAGACAACAAAAGAAACCTCCATTTTGTGGAGAAAAATACAGAATACTTTAAAAGTTTGGGTAAAATGTTTGGAAATATATAAAATTGAAAGAATATTCACATGTACTAACAACACTTAGTTTGAAATATATAATTAAAAAGGAATCCTGATTTACAAAAGCAGTAGATATGAATATATGTTAAATGATCTTTAAGGAAAAATATATCACTAATACGAAGAAAACTAGGAGATTTGGGGAGCCTGAGTGGTTTAGGTTAAAGCCTCTGCTTTCGTCTCAGGTCCTGATCTCGGGGTCCTGGGATCGAGCCCTGCATCAGGCTCTCTGCTCAGTGGAGAGCATGCTTCCCCCCCCTCTCTGTCTGCCTCTCTGCCTACTTGTGATCTCTCTCTCTCTGTCAAATAAATAAATAAAACTTAAAAAAAAAAGAGAGAGAGGAAAACTAGAAGATTTTCCTGAAAGATTAACTATAAAGAAAAGTGATATATTAAAGTAATAACAGAAGACTAGTATTTTAATACTGTCATTTTTCCCACCAATTCATTAATATACTTCAAGTTATTAAGCAAAATCCCAATAAAAATAATTCTGGGAGAACTTAGCAAAATACTTATGAAATTTACCTGAAAAAACAAACAGGCAAAAGCAGCTAATATTGTTAGCCATTATAAAAAATAATCTGACATTACATTCATTTTTAAAATGAAGTAATTTGGGGTGCCTGGGTGGCTCAGTGGGTTAAAGCCTCTGCCTTAGGCTTAGGTCATGATCTCAGGGTCAGGGTCCTAAAATCAAGCCCTGAATTGGCTCTCTGCTCAGCAGGGAGCCTTCTTCCCCTGCCTGTCTGCCTCTCTGCCTACTTGTGATCTCTCTCTGTCAAATAAATAAATAAAAATCTTTAAAAAAAAAACAAAAACATTTTTTATTGTTTTGCAAAACATATTAAAACAGATTCAAAGAATCGGCTCATGTTTTTTATTATTTCCTGTGTTCACACTATTATTTTGTGAGATTATGACCTGAGTCGAAGTCAGAGGCCTCCTCCTTCTCCTTCTTCTCCTTCTCCTTCTCCTCCTTCTCCCCTTCTCCTTCTTTTTTTTTTTTTAAGATTTTATTTATTTATTCTCCTTCTCCTTCTTCTTTTTTTTTTCTTTAAGATTTTATTTATTTGACAGAGAGAAACACAGCGAGGGAGGGAACACAAGCAGAGGGAAATGGCACTGGGAGAAACAGGCTTCCCACTGAGCAGAGAGTCCGATGCGGGGCCTCAGGACCCTGAGACCATGACCCTAGCGGAGGGCAGACGCTTAACGACTGAGCCACCCAGGCGCCCCTTGGCTTCTTCTTTTAAGCATCCAGACAGTCCAATATTTCAAGGTATTCAATATTTGGATTCTAGCCATAGGTAAATTCATTTAAAATTATCTTTTGGTTTTTTATATTTAGGTAGCTACCATTATTCTCAACTAACTGAAGATTATGACTTGAATGACGAATTAATTTATTAAATGCTGAAGCTTAGCTTCAAATGAATGATTGTTCCAACCTCTCTAAAAATAGTACCTTGCAATCTGTTAATGAAAAGATAATTCACTTAAATAATTCCTTGATCCTATTAGGTCATTTGGAGCCATAAAACTTTTTCAATATGTGTTCAAAATGCTCCTACAGAAATATAAGAAGTAACTCAATGCAGTACTGCTACAATAATGTAACCACCAAATCTTAAAATTTTCATAATAATGGAGCTGGGTGTGGAGGCTATGTGTTAAACTGGTGTATACCGGTACAGATTTTTAGCAAGTTTAAAGTGTAATTACAGTAATGGATTCAGTAAAAGCCTTCCTCTTTGAAAAGGAGTTCAATGGTATGGCTGTAATTTCCATATTAAAGTGCCAATTCTATTCTTAAGTTCTCATTACATTTTTTTGCCAACTCTTCTTGATCTTTTTTTTTACCCACGCTCAGTTTATTAATATAATTATCCATCATTATATATGTCATATCCATGTTCATGTCAGTATTTAAACCCAATCGCTTTATGTAAAGAAACTAACAAAAATTCAGATGCGAAATTACAAAGACACCTAACAGCAGAGCTGAAAGTATGTGAACAAAGAGGAACAACAATAGCAAAATGCCAGTAAGAGGAAAAACAGATACTTTTCCGAATGGCAAAAGGTGTCTCAGACAGAAGAGAAGTATTAAACCAAATTTTTTAAATGCAAGCTTAAATGATTTTGGAGAAGAGAGCAGAGACTGATATTGATTTTCAGTTGTCAAAATATTGGCAAGTGAAATTTATTTATGCATAATAAGGGAATAATGAATGTTTCGTGCTGAAAACATTCTGGGTCCTTAATGTGTCCATACTGATTATATTTCATGCTTTGAAGCTGCGTTGTCCAAAATGGTAGCCACTAGCCATATGTGGCTACTTAAATTTAAATTAATTATGATTAAATAAAAATAAAAATTCAGTTCCTCATTGGCACTGGCCATATTTTAAGTCCTCAGAGCTACAGAAGACACAGGTATGCACTATACACACAAAAATAGAACACTTCCATTATGTCAGAAAGTTCTGTTGAACAGTGTTGTGATTCATCATGTGAAGGGGCATAATGAAGCTTTATCAATATTATTCATCTGGAAGTTTACCATAACTACTTTATTATCCAAACCATGACTTACTTCCAGAGGCAAGTCACACAACTAGATAAAACAAGGGTCAAATTCTTTAGTGCTTCTCACCCCCAACCAAGAAAGACTTCTTGGAATATTGTTATCCACAGAACCTGAGAAATGCAATAGCTTCTTGTGAAAACTATAAAGGCAGCAACTTTTGACTTAGTATAATATTTCAGATGCTGAATCACTAGGCATAATTTTATTCTTTCCATGACTGAGCAGAACAGCTGAGAAAAATAAAGGATCTTGTCCACTTTATATAACAGTGTAACCAGTAACACTCAGACAGAAGTAATCTTTCATAATGGGTCTGGCAGGCATTTCTTTAACATGTTGGGATGGGGGAAAATAACCTTTATTAAAGGTTTTGAATTTAAGGTTTTGAATTGTAAAGAATTGTAAAAGAATTGTAAAAATGTCTCTGTTGTAATGCAAACATTTCTTTATCTTCATTTTTAAAATTTAAAAATAGTGTTCTTTCTAGAACTGCTTTAAGAACATAATAATAATAAAACAGATAAAAATCATTATATATTTATTCTGGAACATAAGACACAAAATTATTGGATGTTATCCAATTCTTTTATGAACTAAACATAGCTCTAACACTGTAGTCCAATAAAGATACAACACACACTCCAAAATTTACAGGCAAACCTTACTTATGAATATCAGACACAAAAACCTGACACTTTAAGGAAACATTAATAAAATAACCACATAAATTGATTAAATAAGAAAAAAGCATGTGATTCTCTCATTAGATGCAGAAAGGCCACTGGATGAAATTCAATACCCATTTATATTCTTAATAAAAACATACTATTGGGCGCCTGGGTGGCTCAGTGGTCTTTGCCTTCGGTTCAGTTTGTGATCTCAGGGTCCTGGGATCAAGCTCTGCATTGGGCTCTCTGCTCAGTGGGGAGCCTGCTTCCCCCTCTCTCTCTGCCTGCCTCTCTGCCTACTTGTGATCTCTCTCTCTCTGTCAAATAAATAAATAAAATCACTTAAAATAAACATCAGTATCTTTTCCAAATAACTATACATAATGAAGCTATTTAATTTATGATTACTACTAATTTTTTTTACATTTTTATGTCATTTTTAGCTAATATAATGACATATGAAATACAAAGAGAAATAAACAGTGGAAAGGCAAATAGAAGAATTTTATATTTTTCAGATTACAAAACTGCATAGCAAGAAAACCACATAGAGCTCATAGCTACTTTTAATAAAAACAGAAATTAAACATTTAATCTGCAAATCAGTATATTTCTGTAAAATCATCAAAATCCACTGAGAATATACATAAAATAAACCCATCCCCAAGTAAAATTTGTATTTATTTGACAGAGAGAGAGATCACAAGTAGGCAGAGAGGTAGCAGAGAGAGAGGGGGAAGCAGGCTCCCTGCTGAGCAGAGAGCCTGACCAGGATGTGGGGCTGGATTCCAGGACCCGGAGATCACAACCCAGCCGAAGGCTTTAACCCACTGAGCCACCCAGGCTCCCCTCCAGGTAAAACTCTGAATGAGTGATATGCATGATCTTTATAAGGAAAACTGCGATCCTTATTAAGGGATACAAATGGAGACCTAAATAAATGGGGAAAGCATCATGTCCTTTCATGAGAAAATGAAATAGAAAGAGCTTGATATTTTTTTTCAAATTAACTTATAGGTTTGGTGCGATTCCAATTAAGACTTTATTTTTGGTGGCCTTAAGAATGAAAATAACCTTTACAGGGGAAAAAAACATAAAAAATATTTTATCTGATAATAAAATACATCATATAATAAAGCACATTACTATCAGATAATTAAGTACATTACTATGGTTTAAAACAATGCCTCTGACTAATCTTCCCTGCCGTGCCCTCCCATCACCCAGGTTCCATAGTTATAGGAAACCAAGTTCTCTAAGACTTCTTGGTCATCCTGGAGCTGGGTTTTGGTAGGTGTAGATTTCTTCCTCTTCTTTTTCTTTTTCTCTGTGGTCTGCCATCTGGTGGCCTGAATCAGTAACTGGGTTTTCATTGCTGCAGGACACCTAGGGTTGGCTCTCACTACTCCTTTACTTTGCACTTTTTCTAGTGAGCTAAGGAATTAGAGGTGAGGGTCTGGGTCAAAGGGCACTAAATGACATCTTCCAGTCTTACTTGAAAGCACTCTTTTTTGAAATGACATGGCGGAAAAAAAAAGAAATGACATGGTGTCTGAGTTTGGTAAAAATGTCAACTGTTGAAGCATGGTGCTTCTTTTGTGTACATTTGCAAATTTGTACAATAAATGGTTAAAAATAGAAACAAAACAAAGAATCATTGCTCTCACAAATATAAATGGCTGGCGAATATTTGAAAGGATCACAGTCTCATTAACAATAAAACACAGGCAAATTAGAACACGTAAATGAGGCACCTGGGTGGCTCATTCAGTTATGTCTGCCTTCGGCTAAGGTCATGATCATAGGGGTCCTGGGATCTGAGCCCTGTGTTTGGCTTCCTGTTCAGCAGGAAGTCTGCTTCGCTGTCTCCCTCTGCCATTTCCTATGCTTGAGCTCACTTGCTTGCTCTTTCTTTCTCAAATAAATAAATTAAAAAAAAAAAAACAATTTAAGTATTTTTTAATTTTTAGAGTGAAAAGATCACCAAAACACTAATAGTTTTGTGTTGAAAAGGTGTGGAAAAATAAACACACAATTTTTTGACAGGAGTATCAGTTGGTATTGCCTTTTGCAGGGCAATTTGGTAGTATGGATGGAAAATTTTAATGTTCCACACAAATGTTTCATATCCGTACACCTGGAATTCCACTTCTCTTTTCTGAAACTACTCAGGCATGAATGCAGAAATACATGTCCACTAATGTTTATTGTAGCGTTGTTTATAAGAGCAAAATATTGAACATGAGCATAGATACAATATAGAGATATCCCTATATAATGGAATACCATGCATCCATTTAAAGAACGATGTCTTTGTATTGATAGTGAAAGAGATTCTTGGAAAATGAAGTAAAAACTGTTGTATAAATAGGAATGGTCTCATTTTGGTTGAAGAAGACTATAATACATGTTAACATGTGCATTTAAAAAATCTGGAGGCCAATAACCACACAATTACAGTGGTTTTCTTTAGGTGGTAGGAAAAAATAGGAGACTTTCACTTTCTTCATTGTGTAATTCTGTAACGTTTGAGCATTTTTCAATGCATACATTTCTTTTCCAACAGAAAAAGCAATAAACATAAAATTTTTAAATGAATAAATAAAAGTGTTTCCCTGCTATCTTTAAAAAATGTTACATTATTACTTTCTTTTTAAAGATTTTATTTATTTATTTGACAGAGAGGGAGAGATCACAAGCAGGCAGAGAGGCAGGCAGAGAGAGAGGGGAAAGCAGGCCCCCCACCAAGCAAAGAGCCCAAGGCAGTGCTTGATCCCAGGACCCTGAGACCATGACCTGAGCCACCCAGGTGCCCCAAGAAATGTTACATTGTTAAGCTAATTCTCTACTGCCTCCCAAATCAGCATGGTTCCCAGATTGGATGGTTCTACCTATTCTGACGGTGTAAGAGGCATTGATTAACCTTTTTGTTAGAGAATCTTGATCTCAGTGTGCTGGGCTCCAAAGATGACTCCCAAAATTGTCTTTATTGCTTATCCCAGAATATTCTAAAAGGGAATAGCGCGAACATAATGCTCAGTGGCTTCCTTACAATGAGAAGACTAAACAATCAAGTTTATCAAATCTAAAGTAGGGGCTTCTACAGTGGGTGAACAAGAAGATCCACTGGCGCTCAGGGAAAACATGTCAGAATTTCAACTATATATTTTTATCTCACCCTTTGTTAATCTCAATTTTTTTCAAGTTTTGTTTTTAAAATTCTCTATTATACAATTGTGTATATTCATATATGTGTTTGTACATATATGTAGTTCATTGGTAAATATATATTTACATATTAAGGGGAGTATTCAAAAATTTTTTACTGGTTAAAAAAATTTAGAGGCCATTAACCTAGGCTGCAACTCCTTTTAGGAGAACAAAAATCAGGTATAAGGTGTATATAAACATATTCTATAAATTAGTTACTCTCCTCAAAGTCAGTAATAGGAGAAAACAAAACAGAAATAGGTGAGTAAATACATAGGAGATAAATGTAAGAGTCAGCTTAGTAGGTAATAAAAGGTAGAAGGAAAGAGAAGAGAAAATGGGAAAATTACTTATACACATACAAGTAAAACAGTGGAGAAAAACCCCATAATGAATAAAGAAAGGGAGGTGAAATAAAAAGAAGAAATGCCACAAAAAGACCCTGAACATTTAGAGATGAAATGAAAATAAGCCATCTGTCATGCACTTGGAATTCAGAATGTACCAAATCCAGAGCTCTTTATTCTGAGAGTTGCGCACAGTGGTTGGCACACATTATGCACTCCTTAAGTAAAGAAAGGTTTTTAAGCTATCCCATTTTATGCCAAATGTATGTATTTAGCAATTATTTGAAAAGTCATTGTGATCGCTTCTCGGCCTTTTGGCTAAGATCAAGTGAAAAGTCATTGTGCTTTTGTTATTTCTTTGCTGCTATTTTATTAAAAAAAAAATTTTTTTTTTTAGGTAGACAACATACCCAGCCTAACATAGGGCTTGAACTCATGACCTGAGATCAAGACCTGAGCTGAGATCAAGAATCAGATGCTTAACTGACTGAGCCACCTAGGTACCCCTTCTTTGCTGCTATTTTAAATCAAGCTGCTGGGTATTTTATAGATTAGGAGGAATAAAAAACCAAAGACATTGAAAAGAGAAGGAAAGTTCTGTGATGCCACATCTGCACATGCAATAAAAATCTATGGATTCATTGGATAATTTGAAGATATGGCGGGTAATTATTTATTTGCCAACCCATGGAAACCTCCTCTATCCCTTTGCTGTTACATAGACCAAATAATCAGGAAAATATATTTGCAAAGAACCTACAATTTTGAACTTCTAAAAAGTTTTCTATAGTCAGGAAAAAAGCAATTTATAGGATTAAAGCAGTGACCATTTTTCCCACCTCTCTTTGCTTGAAAGCTGAAATCATACCATTTAGAGTAGCAATTAGATAGTTCATTGGTGATGTTTTAAATGTTCTATAAATTACATATGAAGATGGCATTTCTGTTGCAAAGGTATTTTTTTTTTTTTTAAAGATTTTTTATTTTATTTGACAGAGAGAAACACAGCGAGAGAGGGAACACAAGCAGAGGGAATGGTAGTGGGAGAAGCAGGCTTCCTGCAGAGCAGGGAGCCCGATGTGGGGCTCGATCCCAGGACCCTGGGATCATGACCTGAGCCGAAGGCAGACGCCTAACGACTGAGCCACCCAGGCCCCCCTGCAAAGGTATTTTTAAGCCTATTGCTAATAAAAACTTTAAGTCATCTGATTTAGAATGGCATGTTTCATTAATATTTAAAAAAAACAACAACACAAAACCTCCTCTGTCAGTAATCATACCTTTACTCTCACTCCCAGGGTCAGAAAAAAGAAATGGATTATTTTTAGGCAAATATGAGGCAATATATATTATGATCATCATTCACATATTCATCAAATAAATATTTACTGTGGATCTCTTAGCACCAAGCATTGTGTTGGAGATTTATGAAATTAAAGAGCCTGCTTCCTCCAGAATTCACATTTCTCTGGTCATACTTTGATTAAATTAGGAATTTCCAAAGTATCTGAGATATATTTGTGCACGTGTATGGATGTGTAGACTCAAGGATGTAAAGGATAAGAATTACTTAGCATTTAACCATGATTACTGCAGAATGCACAATACTTTCTCTTAAAAAAATCCTTTATAGGGGGGCGCCTGGGTGGCTCAGTCGTTGAGCCTCTGCCTTCGGCTCAGGTCGTGATCCCAGAGTCCTGGGATCGAGCCCCGCATTCGGCTCTGCGCGACAGGAGCCTGCTTCTCCCGCTACCATTCCCTCTGCTTATGTTCCCTCTCTTGCTGTGTTTCTCTCTGTCAAATAAATAAAATCTTTAAAAAAAAAAACAAACAAAAAAACCTTTATGGGTACAAATGTCTTTAAAAACTGCAAACTGTGTGATTTAGCAATTCTATTTGTAGAAATTCATCTTCATAAAATGATAAAGATTAATTGCAAAGACTTAATTACAAGGATGCTCACTACAGAATTATTTTCTAAATAGTGCAAGATTGTTTAATTAAACTGTATTATGTTTACACAATGGGAAAGCAGGTGCCATAGACTGAATTGTTTGTGTACCCCTAAAATTCATATGTTGAAATCCTAACCCCTAATGTGATGGTATTAGGAGGTGGGTCTTTGGTAGGTGATTAGGTCATGAGGGTGAAACCCTCCTGAATGGGATTAGTGGTCTTATAAAAGGGACCCCAAGAGAGCTCTCTTAGGCCTTAAACCTGAGGGCACAGCGAGAAGACAGCTATATATGAACTAGGAAGTGTGCTCTGGCCAAAGACACCAAATCTGCTGGATTTCCTAGCCTCCGGACCTATGAAAAATAAATTTCTGTTGTTTATAAGCCACCTAGTCTTTGGTGTTCTGTCATAGCAGCCTGAGGTAAGACACTAGATAACATTAAAAAGAATCATGCAGAAATATTTCCACTGATATGGGAAATTTTCTGTGATACATTATAAAGTTAAAGTTGGAAGGTATCTTGTTGCTTAAGTATCAAGTACAGGGAAGTGTAAGCCCTGACTTTTCTCTGAACCTGGGTAAGAAATTTGACCTCAAAAAGTATCAGTTTTCCCACCTGTTGTGGGTTGAGTTGTGTTCTCCCTAAATTCAAATGTTTAAGTCCTAGCCACCTATATAAGAATTTGACTGTATTTGGAGATAGGGCCTTTTAATGGGGGTAATTAAGTTAAAATAAGGTCATTATTGGAGAGGCCCTAATCCAGTAGGACTATGGAGGGAAGGAAAAACCTCTTACTCTACCTTCTCAGGTTTAGTAGCTGGGGCCTGAGAATTGAAATGACAAAAGAGTAACAGGAGAGAGTAACAGGTTAAGAAAAATACTTAACTTTAAGTATTAATAAAATTGTATGTGCATGGATGCTTCACAGAAAATAAGTGAAAAAAGTCAAAGAGCAGACAGACTTGGGGGCTTACAAAAGGTGATAAACTGTGGAGAAGTGACTAGACGAAAGAGGATTTGGGCTTCTTGAGTACATTAATTGTGCAAGAGTGAATAGGAAATATGTGTGGGGTACAAAGATCTTTTAATGCAAGGTAAGGGTTATTTTAGTAAAGTCTGTTTATGCAAACTCATCTCATCATTGGCTCCTTGTCTGCAGTGATAAGAGTGCTCTCCTCACCTCTTCTCTTCCTGGTACTCTCCCAGGGAAAGTCTCTTCTCATGGGAAATTTATGCCCTGCTTGTATGCAGATGGCGAGAGAGCAGACAGTTCTCAGTTGCCTTCATTTCAGCTCAAAATAATCAATATTCTGAAAGTGGCATATTTTGGAATATCACATTCTGACTCCCCTTCAACTGATGTCCTTATAAAAAGAGGAAATTTAGATACAGATGGGCAAAGAGGAAAGACCATGGGGACACAATGAGAAGGCAGCATCTAGGAGCCAAGGAGAAAGGCCTTAGAAGAAACCAACCCTGCTGACACCTTGATTTCAGATTTCCAGTTTCCCGAACTATGAGAAAATAAAAATCCATCATTTAAGCTACCTAGTCTATGGTACTTTGTTGCAGCAACCTAGCAGTCCTATAAGATGGGGGAAAATCTTAATACCATTTTTATTTAGCTTTCAAGGTTGCATTGAGTCAAACAGATGTAAATCCTTTGTAAACTACAAAGCACTACACAAATGTGAGCAGTTACTCACATGGTCCCTGAAAAACCTGGAGGAATGCAATCATCTTTGTAAGACTGGACTTTATAGGGGTACTGGATGGCTCAGTCAGTTGCGCGTCTGACTCTCAGTTTCAGCTCAGGCCATGATCTTGGGGTCACGGGATTGAGACCCACATTGGGCTCCACCCCACAGAGTCGGCTTGAGATTCTCTCTCTCCCTCTCCCTCTGCCCTCCTCCTTGCTTGCGTGTACTCTCTCTCTCTCATAAGTAAATAAATCTTTAAAAAGAAGAAGATTGGATTTTATAATCTTTTTGTAAGGCAGAGGCTCAGTTCCCACACCGAGGATGGAAAGAAGCAGATTTCAGCAGAACTGTCATGAAGAACACAAATGACTTGGCAGTGAAAGGAGAAAGGCAAAATAAAAAGAATGGTTTCTTACTTCCATGCTGCAAGTTGTTAAAAAACAAAAACAAAATTAGGCTATATATATATCAGTAATAGCTAATATGTACTGAGCATTTATTAACTACTAAGCATGGTTCCAAGTGCTTTTTATAAGTGTTCCATAATTAAACCCCTATCAACACTATGGTAAAAGTAATGTCGATGTGTATGTTTACGTGTATATGTGTGTGTATATGTTTGTTTGTGTGAGAGTGTGTATATATATGTTTATGTGTATATGTGTTACTTATTTTGGTCTGTTACAACACATACCTTCAATACAAAAATCTGTTTATATGTAGTAGATAAAAAGTAATAAAACTGCCAAAATAAGAAGTCATGATTTTTTAAGAGATGGCTCATGCTTTGCACTACTGTGAAATGGGAAAAACACTACCTGACTGAACAAAGTGACCTATGGTAAAATGCATGACACATATCCATACTGTCTTCTTACTCTTACCCCAGCACACCCACATGCATTGCCCTGAGTACATGTACTGTTCTGTTGAGTTTGTGTTATTTCATGATGAACATGTAGAACACATTTTGTTAAAACTGTATGAGTACACTGGTTCTAAGATCCCAAGTAGTGAATAAAAAGAAAAGCCTTACATTTTGAGGTGAAAGTTGAAATATTTAAATGTTTTAAAATAAATAAGAAAAATCCAAGGCCTGAGGAAATCCACACTGCCCAAATTCGGGAATAATGCTGAGAAAATAAACAAGAGGGGAGCTTGTGCATCCCAGTTACTGTCTGCTCCTAATGAAATGGGAAAGCACTTGGAAGAGACTGAGGAAGACTCTGATGCCAAGTAATCCAAGTGCAGTTGAATAGCATGCTGTGGCCTCTAGGCTCATTAGAAACCATACAAGCAACTTCTTTATAAAAAAAGAGGAAACCGGTAGAACAGAAGTGGGATTTCTATTTTAAGATGGTTTAGGAAACAGAAAAACAGAATAAGAAACTACAGAAATCCACCTCTGGTGTCACAATAGGTTAGCCTAAGAATGATGATGTCCTTCTTTCCTTTTACCTCTACTCAGTAATTAAAAAACCACAATACTTTATCACAGCCATTTCCAGCAAGTGGTGTTTGGAGCATAGCTATCTACTAAGGAAAATAACTTATAATCTCCCATTTAAAGTCTACATGGAAAACACAAAACTTCCACATAGCAGAAGGCACAATGAACTAAATTAAAAGACAAATGACAAGCATGTCACTGCAACATGTGTCAAAGGGTTAAAATTCTTATAATAATATATAAAAAACTCTTATATATCAATAAAAAAAGAACATCCCAATAAAAAATGGTCAAAGGGGGGACGCTTGGGTGGCTCAGTGGGTTAAAGCCTCTGCCTTCCGCTGGGGTCATGATCACTGGGTCCTGGGATGGAGCCCCGCATCAGGCTCTCTGCACAATGGGGAGCCTGCTCCCCCCCCACACCCCCGCCTCCTTGTGATTTCAATCTCTCTGTCAAATAAATACATAAAATCTTTTTTTTTTTTTTAAAGATTTTTTATTTATTTGACAGAGAAACACAGCAAGAGAGAGAACACAAGCAGAGGGAATGGTAGCGGGAGAAGCAGGCTTCATGCCAAACAGGGAGCCCGATGCTGGGCTCGATCTCAGGACCCTGGGATCATGACCTGAGCCGAAGGCAGACGCTTAACAACTGAGTCACCCAGGCGCCCCAATAAAATCTTTTTTAAAAAATGGCCAAAGGATATGGAAAGCTAACCCAAGAATAAACACAAAGGCTAATCCATGTCAAATAATGCTCCATTTCAAATTTAAAAAGGAAACTAAACCTATGTTTTATTTTTAACCTAGTAGATTGGCAAAGACATTTTTCTAAAAAGATTTTAAAAATAAATTCAGTAATTTTCCATTTGGGAATTTATTCAAAGGAAATAATGAGACTTGGGTTCAAAAATATATGTGAAGTATGTTCATTGCAGAACTGTTTGAGCTTTAAAAATTGAATTTAATCTAGCAGTTGAAGATTAGTCGAATAAATCAAGACATGTATACTTTCGTTTAGCAACTTCTGCTGCAATCTACCCCCAGAATAGTCCATAAAATCAACAGCTTAGTGACACAAAGATGTTTATTTCAGCAGTTTGTAAGGAAAAAAATGGTAGAGTATACCCACATCAGAAAGGGAGAAAAAAACTGCACAGTAATGATCACATTTCTGCATCCACTAGGATATTGTGTGTGTATATATATATACACACGAAGTAAAAATAAACTAAATGGTAGTTTATAGAATACTATGCAGCTGCAAAAAAAAAAAAAAAAAAAGAGTTCTATATTTTCACAGGAAAAGTGACCTCACAGTGAAAAAAGTTCCATGACTGTACATATATGATCTCATTTATATAAATACATTGTTAAAAAGAAAACCACAGGCCCAAAATGGTGTCACTTAGGTTAAGGCCCGGAACCAGTAAACCAAGACTTAAAAAAACCTCACCTGTCATTTTGGCCTAGAAATGTAACCTCTAACCAGTCAACATAGGGATTTCTCGGTCAGCATTAGGAAAGTTACTGATACACCCTTTCCGTCCCCCTCAGGAGGGTGACCTTGCCTCAAACAATGGATTCTTCGTTAACAATTTCCTTTTATCCACACCTTTAAAAAGCCACACTTTTAAAAACCTTTCCTTTCCTGTAGCCCTTTGGAGCTCTCCTCTACTTGCCAGATGGGATGCTGCCTCATTCATTAATTGATATAGTTAATTAGATCTTGAAAACTTGCTGTAACAATATATAAGTCTGTTTGAAGAGATTTGGGGGCACCGAAGACCTTGGCGAAGACCCATTCCACAGCGGACCCGAATTTAAAAATTTGAGTTGGTGTTGTCTGACATAAGATTTGGTTTACAAGAGATGTAAACATTTATTTAAAGGAACATTAAATTTGATTTTGCCCTTGAAAATCTCCTAATTCTAGTTTTTTCTGTCTACCCATGAAAGGTTAAAGACCCGCCTGGAGCTATGAGATCACAAAGATAGAGCCGATCAGCAAAGCTCGGCTTTGTATTTTCAAACATCCCTTTTATTACAAAGGTTTCTGGGTCAGTGGGTTTGAAAAATGGTTGGCACTGAGGTGCAGGGTAAAAACGGTGAACTGAAGCTCTTGAAGCCCTTACAGAACTAACACCCGTCACGCCGCGTACCTCACTGCGCCATTTCTTGGCTCCCACGCACTGCTCCGAAGAAGAAACGTCGAGTCCTGCTACGGCTTCCAGCCAATGGCTACACTTTTGCTCTCAACCCTAGCAACTCCGGGCCAATGGGCGGAAGGCTATCTTTTGATTCGGTGCTGTCCTTTTCCAGCCAATCGGAAACGTTCTTCAAATGCGCCTCTCTGAGATCGCAGGCTCCAGCGAAGCAGGCTTCACTTCCGGGAGGCTGTCAGGGGCGGCTGCGCGTGTTGCCATAGCGACCATTTTACGTTAACTGGTTTGTAGATTTTGTCCAGGTACCAGGGCGACTGCGGGGACCACTCTTTCTTCTCCCATTCTGTCTCGGCCTCCTGCGGCCCAAGGGCCTTACGCAGGCTCCGGGTGTCTGGCCTAGGGTTCTGCGGCGCCCGGATGAGCGGGATGGCTGCGGAAGAAGAGGATGAGGTGGAATGGGTGGTGGAGAGCATCGCTGGGTTCCTGCGAGGCCCGGACTGGTCCATCCCCATCTTGGACTTTGTGGAGCAGAAATGTGAAGGTAAAAATCAGTTCCCGAACCAACCATTCTTTCTCGCCTCTCTCTCACCAGCGATCGGCAAGAAGGTGGTCGCCACGAACGGTCCCTCATCTTTCAGGTCTTTACCCCTGTCGGCCAGGTTCGGAGCTAGTTTATTGGAGGTATTGCAGTCACTGCGTCAGTGTCTTCCTTCATGGAACTGAAGACAGGGACTCCCCTTTCCTTGGGCCCAAGCACACGTCCGAAAATCATTAGACTTCGATACTATGTTGGGTCTCTCACCTTATCCTGTACGTTTCTTCCTTGGGCAGGTGCACTGTTTGGATGGGCTTTTGACAATTTCCGCAGAGACTGGGGAGGAGAGATGTCAGTTTGCCTAGTGTTCCTTCTGATCTAACAGTTAACCGCAAAGGGAGAGCATGCTGTTACTCCAGCAGGCCCAGACCTGGCGACCCAGTGGCCTGTTTGCCTTTACTGAGCACTCAGACTCTCGGATATACCAAAAATGGGGAGTATCTTGTAACAACTAAGGTATATAAAGGTAGCCTAAAATTCTCTGTGAGGGCAAAGGACCTCCGGGCCCTGATCTTTCACGCTTAGATTCTGCGTTCAGTTCTCCGAGACAAATTGGAGCCCAGGTATGAAAAAGGAGCTAGAAGCCATGTCATATGAATGAATGCCCAGCTGATACCATGAGTGTTTAGCAGGCAGGACTTGTAGGGTTGTAATATCCATCATTCATTTGAATGTCTGCCTTATATTGGAGGGTTTAGACTTGTTTTGTAAGGTTCAGTGGCATAGAGCTAGGGTCAGTGAGTAAAAGCCACAGACAAATGTCTGCGAAGGAAGTGCAGCACAGCAGAGTGTATCCCAGTTAGTCTATCTCAGAAGGTAATGAGTTCCCAGAGGGTAGCAGTGTTTAAATGGGTTTGACAGCAACTTAATGGAGATGTTATAGAGGGGAATTCAACCATCAAATGGTTAGTTATCCTGGATGACCTTTTAAGAGTCCTTTCAACCCTAAGGGTCCGTGAATCTGGTAAAGATAAACTTTGGTTTGAACACTGAATCTTTTCATTACCATAATCAAAATTATGCCACAATCAAAATCCAGATAGTGTTTAAGTATTGTTTTTATGTGTAATTTCTAAAGAAGTTCAAAATAATTTTTATTTGTGATCTTTTTAAGAATTTAAAATTGTGAGATGGATGAAGCATGTGGAATTCTGACCTCCTTTGGGAGAAAAAAATAATTATGTCACTCTTTAATTCTATTTACCCCTCTGAGACTAAATGCTAAAATGAACAAAAAATCAAAGCATTGCTCTTTTTATCCCCAAATGTCAAAAGTGGTCGCATCTCAGTAGTGATACATCTGACTGTGTAATTTCACAGGGAAGCAGTATCATCTTCAGCCTTATACACATGTAATGTAGTAATCTGATTTTAGAACTAACTAGAAACAGTTTAAGTTACTGCTGTATTGAGTGTATGCCCAGTGTTAAATAGAGCAGATGCAAGTAGAGGTGGAAGTAACTTCCCATTGTCACTTGAAATTAAGTGTTAATACTTTAGTGACTTTAGGTTGTCAGTGTGCTAGTCTTTAAAGATTAGTTTTGTACAACCTGTGATATCAGTATTTATTTTATTAAGTATTTATTGAGTGTCTGTGGGCCAGAAGCTGGGGATAGAAAGATGAATGAAACAAAATCTTTGTGGTTGAGAAGTTTATGATTTAGTGGGGAAGACAGGCAGGTAAATGGAATTTAAATCTAAATTGGCGGGTGTTATTATAAAGGAAGGCATGTGGCACTATTTTGAGTTCAGAGGAAGGGATCTAACCAGCCCAGGAGGTGGTCTTGGAGAATGTGCCATTTGCAATGTCTTGAAGAATAGTTGGGAGAAGAGGACTGGGTAAAGACAGAAAACTCTAGGAACACCTGAGCAAATGTACAGGAGTTTGAAGCACTGTGCGTGTTATGTTGGGTGGCATTCCAAGTACTGGTGCATGTTAAGAGTGAAAAGTTTGGGTTTTGGAGTGATAGGAGATGAAACGTGGAGGTTTTGTCTGGCCTTCTAAGGATTTTGCGTTTATTATTTAGGCAAAGAACAGTCATTGAAGAGTTTTAGGTAGAAAATTATGGAAGTTAGTTTTGCATTTTAGATTATTTAGAGGGAATTTTAAAAAGTCTATTGTTAACAATTTGTGAATTTGGCCTGGTTCCCTAATTAGATTGTCACTACTTGATGGAATATATATCTTCTAATCCACATTATTTCGTAGATATCATCATTGAGTAAACATTTATTTTGGTTTTATTTATTTTAATGTCATTACTGATTTATATAAAGCAAAAATGGCCTAGTCACTTTCAGTAAAATTTACATCAGCAAATTATGATAACATAATCTGGAGCCTGTTGTAAAAAGAATTAATGTTTAAAAACTATTAATAATCCATTAAAAGTTTATAAATTGTTGCCTTTTATTATTGAAAGTAGCAAATTAGTGTTTGTCTTACATATGAAATAGATCTTAAGTAGGAAAAAACTTGTTTACAGTTAACACTGTTATATGCTATACATATAACATATTATTACAAATATACATATATGTATATATCGTGTATATATATAGAGAGAGTTTTTTTAATTCAAGAATTCAAAGCTGAAGAACTAGGTTATAAGAATGAGAAATCTATTGTAAGGTGTAAAGAGTGCACTTTCATATTTGCATTTATGAAATGCTTTGTTTTTGTACACTATACAATAATATTTTCTTTTAAATTTAGTTTTTGATGATGAAGAAGAAAGCAAATTGACCTATACAGAGATTCATCAGGAATACAAAGAACTAGTGAGTATTTTTTTCATTGATTATTAAAAGTAATTAAAATAGTTTTAGCTTTTCTAAATTAAAAACATGGACTTTTTCTCTTTTAAAATTCTTTAATTAAAAAAATCCATTCTTGGTAAATCTGGCTGGCTCTGCTGTAGAGCATGCAACTCTTAATCTTGGGGTTGTGAGTTCAAGCCCCATATTAGGAGTCGAGCCTCCTAAAAAAAATAAAAGAATAAAAAAAATCCAATCTACCCTAATAGTAATACCAGTTCCCATCAGGCCCTACGGCTTCTCTGAGCATTTCATCCTCTTGACTTCTTATCTCTTCTACTCTAGAATCTAAGAGATGAATTGAGGACAACTGTTTTAAGGGATCTTGCATCTAATCTTTAATTTTATTCTTAATCTTCTGCTTATGCATCTAGAGAATTATTAGTTATTAATTTGCCATGGTTGTCTTGTGATTTTTAAAAATGCCTCTGAGTAGCAGAAGAGTTTTACCACATTGACTATCATAACCCTGACTTCAGTTATTTCAAGTAGAGGAAATAAAATTTCATTTGATTCTCTGCAAAAATTTTAACTTTTCGTTATTTGTGGATTTTTTGGTGAAAGATATTGTCATTGCCATATAATGTAATTTTATGTAGATTAATAATTGCAAGTAAGCATTTGATTATCCTTTCCTAACTCAACACTTAACATGAAAACTGTCATTTGGAATTTTTCTATGTAAATTAGAAAAGTTAAACTTTCTCTTTTTAGGTTGAAAAGCTGTTGGAAAGTTACCTCAAAGAAATTGGAATTAATGAAGATCAATTTCAAGAAGCATGTACTTCTCCTCTTGCAAAGACCCGTACATCACAGGTTCTGCTTTTGTGTCATTCTGCTAACATATAGTTTTAATAAAAATGCCTAGCGTTTCACTTAAATTTGCTATATTTGATTGTCGAAGGATACTATTTTAGACATCACATGAGTGAAAAGCTAATTCATCACATGTGGGTTCTTTTTTATAATTACCTCAAGAAATGATAATTTGTGGGGCGCCTGGGTGGGTCAGTTGGTTAAGTGTTCCACCCTTGATTTCAGCCCTGGTCATGATCTCAGGGTCATGAGATCAAGCCCTGTGTGGGGCTCCCTGCTGGGCCTGGAGCCTGCTTGGGATTCTTACTCCCGCTCCCTCTGCCCCACCCTCTCCTGCCTCTCTCCCTCTCTTAAAGAAAAAAAAAGATAATTTGAGGTATTAATGAATTAATGCAGTTAAATAGGAACTTTCTGAATGCAGAACTATAACAGATCACAGTTTTTATTTATATATACTGTTCTATTGCTTCATTTATATATTACTGTTTTCTTTTCATAGACCTCTGACAGTTTTATCAGTTGCCCCTTTTTTAATCTTAGCAGTTTTACAGTACACAGTTCCTGGGGCTTCCTTCTCTTGGAACTATTTTTATTTTTAAAGTTTCTTAGAGATCTGTTTATTTCTTGAGAGAGAGAGAGAGAGAGAGAGAGAAAGAATGTAGGGGGCAGGGGTAGAGGGACGGGGAGAGAGAATCTCGAGCCGACTCCCTGCTGAGCATAGAGCCAGACACGGGGCTCTATCTCACACCCCTAAGATTATGACTTGAACCGAAACCAAGAGTCTGACGCTTAACTGAGCCACCCAGGTGCCCCTGGAACTACTTTTATTGTCTCATTAGTTCTGCAGTGCTGGTTTGATTTAGATATTATGTGTATTTATAAGTGATATTTACTGAGGGATCTTGTTAGCCGCTGTTTTAGGCACTTGACATGTGTTACCTCATTTAATCTTCCTGCTGTTCCTTAAGAATTTGGCACTATTTTATTTCCACTTAGAAATGAAAAACGAAATGCCCAGATATGTTAAATGACTAGTGCAAAGTCCGCTGCTAAGTAAATAGTAGTGCAGGATACCAGCCCAGACTCCCAACTGCAAGCCCTTGCTCAGAAGTTCAGGATAGGGATATGTTACTACTACCCAAATAGCCTTCTTCCCAACAAGTTGCTTTAGCTTTCCATCTTCTCTAAATAAACTGTAATTCCTTAGCCAGATGATAGTGATTATTGTCTCTGATGTGATCCTAAATTATATTTTCAGTCTCCTCCTACTGTAGTTCCCTGATACATTATGTACTACTGTCATTCCAGGCCACTTGTTCTTGTAAGCATCCATGCATCTGGCTTTGCTCATGCTATTTCCTAACCCTGGAATGTTTGGCCCTCACCTCCCCACCCCAGTATCTTTTCCTTACCAAATAAATCCCTCTTATCATGAGGGCCTTGCTAAAATGTTACTTCTTGTGGCAGCTTTCCTGATCTCTGCTATGCTAGGGTGGACTAGCACTCATTCTATCTCACTGGATGATTTTCCATTTTTGGTACTCTGCCCCAAATTACAGTTTCTTAGAAGTCTGTTTGTCTTACTAGATTCTAAATCCTTTGAGATGTTTTTAGTAGTATCTTTGTATTCCCAGTGTCTCATCTCACAGATGCAAACCCAGTTACTAGTAGGTTCATAGTTACTAGTATAGTTCTTAATGAATGTTTGTTATCTTCGTATCTTGGTCTAGAAGAGGGTGCTTTGACTATTTAATTCAGTGCTTCCTACTATATTTCTCTACTGTGCAAGTTTTTCTTAATTAGCGATCATCTCTAATTCTAGAGATAGAACATCTTTAATATAACATGACGTTTTGAAAAATCTGTCTAAATATTATTGGTATGCCCCAACTAATGTAAATAAACATTTGATTTTATTAGTTAATAATGCTATAAAGCGAAAGTTGTTTTACAGTTCACCAATATCTTTTATTTAGTTTAGTTTAAGGAATAATAACTGACATTATTTTCTCCTCTTAGGTGGGCAGGAATAATTTGAAAATTATTAACTAATATTTAGGTTTCTCTTTTTTTTCTTTAAGCTTTTATTTACTTATTTGACAGAGAGAGATCACACATAGGCAGAGAGGCAGGGTGAAGCAGGCTCCCTTCTGAGCAGAGAGCTTGTGGGGCTTTAACCCATTGAGCCACCTAGGCACCCCTTAGGTTTCTTTTAAGATGTTGATATTTGTTTTTATTTTCCTTGTGTTTCAGGAATATTTTCTACTTTGGTGAATATTTGTCAACCTCTTAATTAAGTCATTGTGAATGAGCCTGAATTACTTCGTGAATAAAGATGTTCATGCTAATAGCAGACATATCCACCTTTTGTTTTCATTATTCAGATAACTTTAAATTGAATGAAGATGTTCAGAATTTTAAAATATTGTTTTCAGGTCAAGAGTCTTTCTCTTTTGTTCTGTCATACACCTTTTGATTTATTTGGAGTTGATTGGTGATACGGTCTTGCTATGTACAAGGAGGCAAGCCTTTTGATACCGACAGACCTAGATTTGAGTCCTAGATCTTTCATTTACTAGCTGTAAGTTTGTTGTGCTGTTTCCCTTTCTTATCCATTCTGATTCTCAGTTTCCACATCTGTAAAATCTGGATAGTATCTACTTTGAAAGGTTTTTGCAAAATTTAAGAGATGATGATCATAAAGCATTTAGCACAATACTTGACATTTATAAGGTGGTCTATAAATGGAAACACCTCCTAATTAATACTAGCTATTTTGGTGGTTGATTAGCAGTGTGCTAATTAGGCCAGGGTCATTGGTTCAATCCCCATGTGGACTAGTTAGCTGTATTCTCTTGTGGAGCAAACACTTAGCATCTGATACTGAATAGCAACATGACTGAATTAGCACGGGGCCATCACCATTACCAGAAAAACAGCTTAAAACTAGTTTAGTTACTGCTTTGTAGCAATAATCTAGTCTTTATACAGAAAGATCAGAATGCTGATTCCATTATGACAATATAGGGTGCTTAAGAATTAACTCAAGGGGGGCGCCTGGGTGGCTCAGTGGGTTGGAGCCTCTGCCTTCGGCTCAGGTCATGATCTCGGGGTCCTGGGATGGAGCCCCACATCGGGCTCTCTGCTCAGCAGGGAGCCTGCTTCCCCCTCTCTCTCTGCCTGCCTCTCTGCCGACTTGTGATCTCTCTCCTCTCTGTCAAATAAATAAATAAAATCTTAAAAAAAAAAAGAATTAACTCAAGGAACCAGTTGCTTGCCCTGGGTTATTGAGGAGGTGATTTTTATTTTGTTTTGGTTTGCTTGGTTTGGTTTCGATTGTTTAAACCAGCTCCCATTGAATTATACTGCCGAAGCCCACTTAACAAAATTCTTTTCACCTGGTTTGGTCATCATTCTACTTAGGCCACTGCTCCTGCCATAGTCTGTTTATTGAAGTCAGCAGGAGTAGTGAATACATCAGATGAAGAACTCTGGTTTAAGACAACAACAAGGGGCACCTGGGTGGCTCAGTCGTTAAGCGTCTGCCTTCGGCTCAGGTCATGGTCCCAGAGTCCTGGGATCGAGTCCCGCATTAGGCTCCTTGCTCGGCAGGAAGCCTCCTTCTCCCACTCTCATTCCCTCTGCTTGTGTTCCCTCTCTCGCTGTGTTTCTCTCTGTCAAAAAAATAAAATCTTAAAAAAAAAAAAAGACAACAAAAAACCTGTAAGAGCATGTTTTTCTGTTGAACCTGTGATTTCTCAAAACAAGCTCATGAATTAACTGTTCAGAAAATATGATACTATAATAACTACTGAGATATTTATTATTTCAGTCATCTTCAGTTGAATTTTGTAATTTTGTGGTGTTTTCCGACTGAAGTAAGCAAAAAGGCTTCCTTCAGTGTGACTTCCCTGTGATTTTTTGTTGAGGGTAAAGTTCATCATTGATTTCTATGTTCTGTATTGCAAAAGACTTCTATATGGTAAAAGACAAACAGTATTTTTTGCTTTTGTTTCTTACTTGGTTTGCTTTGACTTTAATAACATAAATATTAACACTTTCAAAAACATTTGTGTTATGATAGTAATTTGGCAAAATTATGTTTTTCCAATAACTTGTATCATTGAAAAGATTACATATGTGGTGTAACTTTCATTTTCTAAAAATACACACAGGATAATTAACAATATTTTGTGTAAGTACTAGTAAGATTTTAAAAAATTAATAGGCTTTTAAAACTTTTTAGATTTTATTTCTTTATTAGAGAGAGAGAACGGAAGCAAGAGAGCAGGGGAGGGGGCGGAGGAATCTCAAACAGCTCAATTTCACGACCCTGAGATCATGACCTGAGCTGAAATCAAGAGTCGGGCACTTAACCAATTGAGCCCCATAGGCATCCTAAGAAGCTTTATTTTTTAGAGCAGTTTTAGGTTTACAGAAAATTAAGCAGGTAGTACAGTGTCCCTTACTATTAACATCTTTCATTAGTGTGGTATATTTTTTTAAAATTGATGAGTCAGCATTGAAACATTATTACTATTATTAACTAATGTCCACAGTTGACAGTAAGGTTTACTCTTCGTGTTCCACAGTTCTGTGGATTTTGCCAAATACACAATGCCATATATCCACATTACAGTATCTTACAAAATATCTTTACTGTCTTAAAAATCCCATCTCCCACATGTTTATCCTTTCCATCCTTGCTCCTTGAAACTACTGGGTTTTACTGGCTCTCTCTCGGTTTTGCCTTTTTCAGAATGTCATATAATTGGGATCATATAGCATATACCTTTTCATACTGGCTTCTTTTGCTAAGCAATATGAACTTAAGGTTCTTTCATTTTTTTGTTATTGTTGTTTGATAGTTCATTTCTTTTTATTGCTGAGTAACATTCCATTATATGGATGTACCACAGTTTATCAATCTACCTTTTGAAGGACATTTTGGTGTCTTCTAGTCTTTGGTAGTTATGAAAAGGCTGCTACAAATATTCATATTTAGGCTTTTGTGTGGACATAAAGTTTTCAATTCATTTGGGCAAATAAATACCTAGGAGCAAGATTGCTAGGTCATACACTAAGATTAAGTTTAACTTTGTAAGAAATTGCCAAAGTCTCTCCTAAAGTAATTGTACCATTTTGAAAATGAGTAGTTGCTAATTTTCACCAGCAACGAATGGGAATTCCTATTGCTCCACATCTTCAGCAGCCCTTAGTGGTATAGTCAGTTTTTTTGCATTTTAGGCATTCTAATTAAGTGTATAGTGGTTTACTTTTGCCCATTTTAAAATCGAGTTGTTTTCTAGTAGTTGAGTTGTAAGAGTTCTTTGTATACAATTTTTGATACAAGTTTCCTTTATCAGATATGTGTTTTGCAAATATTTCACAAAATTTTCTTCTGTGGCTTGTCTTTTGCTTCTCTAACAGTGTCTTTTACAGAGTAGAAAGCTGTTTGTTTTTTAATGAAATCTGTGATTTATCAGTTTTCTTTCATGGATAATGCTTTTGGTGTTGTACCTTCAGAAATCATTGCCAAACCCAGGGTTATCTAGATTTTCTCTATGCTATCCTTTAGAAGTTTTATGGTTTTGTTTTTTACATTTAAGTCTGTGTTCCATTTTGAGTTAATTTTTATGAAAGGTGCAAACTCAACATATAGATTCTATCTTTTTTTTTTTTGCATGTAGATATCCAGTTCTTATAGCACCATTTGCTGGAAAGATTATCTTTTCTCCGTTGGATTGCCTTTGTTTTTGTGTTGGTTTATTTTCAGATTCTTTCCATTCCATTAATCTATTTGTCAACTCTTTCACCAGTACCACAGTGTCTTGATTATTGTAGTTTATAGTAAGTCTTGAAATCAGGTAGTGTCAGTCCTTTGACTTTGTTCTTTTTCAATGTTATGTGGCTATTGTGGGACCGTGGACTTTTCATAAATTTTAAAATCAGTTTGTTGATGTCTACAAAATAATTTGCCAGATTCTGTTTGGGTTGCATAAATCCACATATCAAACTAGGAAGAACTGACATGTTAACAATGTTGAGTCTTTTTATCTATGAACATAGAATATCTCTCCATTTATTTACATTACTTTTGATTTCTTTCTAAAGAACTCTAATCAGAGTTTTTTAGTTTTCCGCATATAGATCTTTTGAATATTTTGTTAGATTCATTCCTAACTAGTTTCTTTTATTTTGGAGTTAATGTAAATTGTATTGTGTTTTTTTTTTTTTATCTTTTCAATTTAGTGTTTCTTTTTTTTAAAATTTTATTTATTTATTTATTTCAGTGTTACAAGATTTATTGTTTTGCATTACACCCAGTGCTCCATGAAAAATTGTATTGTGTTTTGTATTTCATTTTCCCATTGCTCATTGCTGGTATATAGGAAAACTTTATAGTAACCTTGTATTCTGCAGCCTTGCTATAATTACTTATTAGTTCCAGGAGTTTCTTTAAACTGATTCTTTGAGATTGTCTTCAGACAGTCTTATCATCTGTGAAGAAAAACTGTTTTATTTCTTTTTTTTTTTTTTTTTAAAGATTTTATTTACTTATTTGACAGAGAGAGGAGAGAGAGAGAGATGACAAGTAGGCAGAGAGGCAGGCAGAGAGAGGGAGGGAAGCAGGCTCCCTGCTGAGCAGAGAGCCCGATGTGGGGCTCGATCCCAGGACCCTGAGATCATGACCTGAGCCGAAGGCAGAGGCTTTAACCCACTGAGCCACCCAGGCGCCCCTTTATTTCTTTCTTCCTAATCTTTGTACCCTTAATTTCCCTACCCCTCCGCTTATTTTTTTTTTTTTTGACAGAGAGATAACAAGTAGGCAGAGAGAGGGGAAGCAGGCTCCCTGTTGAGCAG
>CM053610.1:61267684-61323557 GCA_028646535.1 Procyon lotor
CCATTAGTGGGATTACTGGGTCCTATAATATTTCTATTTTTAATTTTTTGAGGACACTCCATACTATTTTCCACAGTGGCTACACTAGTTTGTATTCCCACCAACAGTGCCCGAGAGATCCTTTGTTTCTACATCCTCACCAACACTTGTTGTTTCTTATGTTTTTAATTTTAGCCATTCTGACAGATATGTGGTGATAGCTCATTGTAGTTTTGATTTGCACTTTCCTGATGATGAGTGATGTTGAGCATCTTTTCGTGGATCTCTTAGCCACTCTGTATGTCCTTGGAGAAATGTCTGTTCATGTCTTCTGCCCATTTTTAATTGGATAATTTGTTTTTTGGTATTGTGTAAGTTCTTTGTATATTTTGAATACTGCCTCTTTATTGGATATGCCCTTTGCAAATATCTGCTTTCATTAAGGAGGTTGCCTTTTAGTTTCCATATGATTTTCATAGTAACATTTTCTCTTGGGTAGCTTATTGTTAAGCATGCAGTATATAATACATATAACACATACAATATGTGTTAATGGACTGTTTATGAATTGGTAAGGCTTCTGGCCATCAGTAGGCTACTAGTAGTTAAGTCTGGGCCAGTCAAGAATTACATGCAGTTACTTGACTGCATAGGGGTCAGTGCCCCAAGCCCTATTCAAGTGTCAATTGTACTTCTTTTACTGACGTATTATTTAGAAGTGTGTTGTTTAATCTCCAATTATTTTAGGTTTTTCCAGTTATCATTCTGCTGTTGATGTCTATTTTAATTCCATTGTGGTCTGAGAGGATACTTTGTATGATTCCTATTCTTTTAAATTTATTAAGATGTGCTTTTATGGCCTAGATGTAGTCTTTTTGGGTGAATTTTTCATGTGTGCTCGAGAGGAATGTGTATTTTTCTGTTTTTGGAGAAATGTCATTTTGATCCAGTTGACTGAAGGTGTTGTTCAGTTCAGCTATGTCCTTTCTGATTTTCTGCCTGCTGGATCTGTCCATTACTGATAGAGGGTATTGAAGTCTCCAACTATAATCATGAATTCATCTTTTTCTCCTGGTAGTTCTGTTAATGGAGTAGCGTAAGTACATGAAATCATTGGTACTTTTCAAAACTATGGTATGATGAATTCTAAGCAGAGATAATAATAGGGCAATCTAAGGCTAAGTGTGAATATATTTGAATGTCTTATACACTCATGTAAGTCAGATTCCTAAATACTCAGTGTTCATTTTTTTGTTAATGGGCTTTTCTCAAACATAGATACCATCGCATTTACTTTACCTCAGAGTCTTCTGTCAAAGTAGTTTGACATTTCAATGAATTTAATGGATACTTAAGATTGTTGTTGTTTTTAAAGCATTTGCCAGTTTTTTTGAAGTAACTCTTGTATTTAGTTCCTCTAAGTGCCTTTATTAGAAGCTCTGTACATTTCCTTGAACCAGAAGAATCCCATTACTGCAAAGTTATCAGGTTTAGTGCACCATTTGGATATTAACCAGCCTCAACAGGACCAGAACAATTATTTTTATAGGTACTTTTCAATTTAAAAAGTGCCTTCTCATCTTAATTCCAACATCCGGACAGAAAGTTATTACTGTATTTCTTTCATGCTAAAATGCTAATTTTTCATATCATAACCCCTCTGAAATGAGAATATATTTTACACTCAATGACATGTTATAATTTAATTGGCAGGTTTTTTTTCTTTTCTAGTTGGTACAAGAAGTAAAGGCTAATTTTACTAATCTGGAGTCTTAGATTCAACAAAACACTGTATTACTTTTATTACTATTATAGTACCAATTTGCAGATGAAGAAATTTAAGCTCGGAGGGCTAAATGACATGCCCAGAGTCACACAGCTGGTACATAGTTAAGCTGGAAATGGCTTTTGGCATCAAGGGCTCATTTTCTTCCAATGTGTCAATGGTTCTCGAGCTTTAATGTTATAAGAATTATCTGTGGAGCTTCACGGGCACCCACCCTCTAGAAATTTAGATTGATTATGTTTAGGGCACGGTTTAGGAATACACATCTCTTAGAATGCTTCAAGGTACACATTTAAGTATCAACTCAAACTCTGACTTGCTGTTAGAAGCTCCAGTTGATACATTGCTTTTAATAGCACTGCCCTTCAAGTGTTTATTACTGATAAGGACAAAGTCCTTACTATCACTAATTAGAAGTCTAGGAAGCCCCAGAACAAAGTTACATGGGGGCATTATCCCATAAAGGTGTCTTGGCAGACATCACTAATCTATCACAGAGACCACCCACAAGCGTTTTCAATACTGAGCTTTGGGCTGCTACTCACAGCAAGCCTATCTGCTTGTCCCTCCTGTGGGTCTTTTGAACAGTGCTTGTGAATTTAGGGGGAAGAAACTTTCCATCATTTTTTTCTACAGCTGACTCCTCACGAATGTCACAGAGAGCTGCATTTTTTTTTTTTGAAGATTTTATTTATTTGCAAGAGAGAGAGGGAGAGAGCAAGTACAAGCAGGGGGAGTGGCAGGCAGAGGGAAAAGCAGGCTTCCCACTGAGCAGGGAGCTTGATGTAGGGCTCGATCCCAGGACCCTGGGACCTTGACCTGAGCCCAAGGCAGACGCTTAATGACTGAGCCACTCAGGCACCCCCAGAGAGCTGCTCCTGTGTTTTGTTTTGCTTTGCTGTATATTGGGGTTGTCTGGTGAACTGACTGCTGGGGGGAGGGTTCCTTCCTCTTTGCTTAGAGCTCTTTGACAGAGCTTTGGTTGATGTGTCTGACCTTATTGTTGCAGCCTGCCTGGTGAACAATAGCACACCCTTGGTTGCCTCTGCATGATTTTGTGTGTTCAGCTTTTACGTTAGTATCATGGAAAGCTTGAAATAAGATTTTAGTCAGGTGCATAAAATTCGAGTGCTTTCTTCTGGGTTTTCACACATTGCAAATACTATTCTACTTATTATTGATTAGCTTGGGAAGTGGTTTGTTCTTTAATACAGCAATAGTATTAAGGAAGTAGTAATAAGGGTAGTTAAGGAAGTGTTAATATGGGTACTCCAGGGTAGACACCTTCACTTTTCCCCTTATCACGTTTGCTGTTTCATCCAGAAAATGATTTCACATTATAATTTCTAACTTATCTCTTACAGGAAACTTAGTACATATAGGACAGTTGTGTTCTCCCATTACTAATATCTCATTACACTTATTTTCCAGACTCCATTTTTTTTTTTTGCATTGACTTTTATTCAACTTGGAACTTTTATTAATTAAGGGATAATTTTGTACTTACCAATTTATTATTCACAGTAAATTTCAAGTGACAGAAATAAAACCAAATAGATATTGTTATTTTGGCTGCAAAACAAATCCAGATACTGAAGTGGTAACCTTAAAAAAGTAAGCCTAATTTTTGTGTTGTTTTTCAGGATTACTCAGCACTGGCTCATTTGGAAAATATATCACCGTTGTCAGCCTTTAGCTTCTTGGAGGCCTGGGGGTTGGGAGAGTCAGCCTTTTGAGAACCTTACATTAAAGGCTTTTAGAATCTTAAAATTTTCCTTTTGAGTCATCTGACTATAAATAATAATACAGCATTCTTGAATTAATAGAAATGATTCGCCACAGAAATGATCTGAGTGTGTGGAAATAGTTTTAAAACTTGAATCTTCATTTAACTTCCAGATTTCTTTTCCATAGGCCATTTTGCAACCTGTGTTGGCAGCAGAAGATTTTACTATCTTTAAAGCAATGATGGTCCAGAAAAACATCGAAATGCAGCTGCAAGCCATTCGAATAATTCAAGAAAGAAATGGTAACATGTTGATTTAGAAATCTAAGTGCTAAATTTTTATTTTTGTTTTGCAGTTTTGACTATTTTGATTCTACTATGGTCTTAAATGTAGCTGCTTTGTATAAATGTATTTCAAGTTTGCTGACTGAAGAGATTCAAGAGTGTAAACTTCCTTGATCAGTTTGTTTGCCATCTCAAAGAAAGCAGACCAGAATTTGATTTAATGGTGTTTTAAGTCTCAGAGAGCTGGATTTTTCTTCCTAGCCATTTTGTTTATGAATTCAGTATTTTTTATTGGTCTCAGTTTTAGTTATTGTGGAGAGGAAGTGACTAGTCTTTTCCTACTGGCTTATGATTGTTAGGACCTTTGTAGAAGACAGTGGCTCTCCAACATTAGTGAGCTTTGGGAGTTATTGGAGGGCTGTTGAAACACATATGGTTGCTTCCCTCTTCTGATTCAGTAGGTCTGGGGTGGGACCGGATGCTTTGCATTTTTAACAAGTTCCCAGGTGATGCTGCTGATCCTCGGATGAAACTGAGAACTGTCCTAGGGCAATGGGCAGGTATGACTACACTACCGTCAGGGAAAGGAAAACCGAACTCAAAGCCCTCGTAGCCCTCTTTAGTTAATCTGGTCCTGGACTCTCTTGTCTAATTTCAGTTTGTCTCTAGATTTTCCTGCTTTTGTTCCCATCTTGTGTATTGGAATTACATTTGACATCTTAACACATCTGTGTTTCTAACCATACTTCTTATGTGTTCCTTTGCTCATTGGACTGTAACTGATATTATTGACTGTGCCTACATACTCTTTAATGGTTTGGCAGCAGGACCTGTTTTAAAATTACTTCTTGAAGATGTGAGAGCTATAGTTCAGTTGTACTGTTTGCTTTTAAGTGTCTGGAACATGCAACAAGAGGCTTCTATTGTTGCAGGGCAAGCAGGGTGCTTGTGGATTCTCCTCCCATTAGTATCATGAGAGTAGAGACGATCTCTTAGAGCCCAATCACCACCATAACTGTCCTGTAAAATCCTAGAATACTTTTCACAGCAGGTGAGAGAGCTGATGTCTATGGGTAGGAGATAACATCACCCTAACCCTGAACTATGGATGACACTGTGCTGTTGCTTTCGTGTAAGTAAATCTGGAAAAGTCTGTCTTTCTACCATGGTTTACTTTATAAAATCCTTTTCTCTGAATGGTCCTGAAATTATGCTTTATTCTAACCTATGGATTAGAGGATGTGAATAATTATGTTATAGCTAAAATTGTTTTGGGGGAATAAGTTTTGATAAAAGAGCTAGTGAACTTGATATTGGCTCTCCATATGTTTTCAGTTTGGAATGCAACTGGAAATTTGTTTAGATTTTAATATAAAGTACATATAGCTTGTGTCAGCTGGATATCACCTCAGGCTGCCATGAGCAGAAAAAGCCTCAGTGAAAATGTCCCAAGCAGTAAGAATCGATCCCCACAGAACAAGAAGTCCAGAGGAAGGAGGGAAGGCAGACAGTCCATGTTGGTTAAGTTAGTAACTCTGTGACATTATCAAGAGCGCCGACATGTTCCGTCTTTACACTCTGCTCTTCTTAGGATCTTCTCTTCTCTTCTGATTGCCCTCTAGCTGCACTGGATGAGACTCAACAAGGTCTCATGAAGAAAGGGGTTATTTCTTCCTGTATACCTCTTTTTGTTAGCAAGACAAAACTTGCATGGAAGCCCCCAGGAACTTCCCCCGCAGGTCCTATTGGTCAGGATCGGGGTCACATGCTTTTCTTAAACTCTCTGGCATGGAAAATGAGACCACTATCATGAATCACTCTCTTGTGGTGGGGTAGGGCTCAGTCTCTAAGAACTTGGCTGCCTGGTAATTAAACAAATCTGGCTTATATTAGCGAGGGAGGATGAGGCAATGATGCAGAATAGTGCTGGTATCAAACCACAGGGTGGAACTGTTGGCTTACATCTGAATAAAAGCTAGTACTTAGTTTCTGCCACAGCATTTTTAATCCTTGCATTTAAGTACCTTAGAGTAAGTACCTTAGAGCAATGTTGAGTGTACTTGAAACAGCAGACCATTTGAAAATTGTCTTGGTGGTAAGAATAATTCAAAGGCTTTCTGGATTCTTTGTTGTATTTTATCAAAAAATTTTGAAGAAATGCAAATCAGAGCATTATTTTGATGGTTTTGAAGTACTTCATACTGTTGCATCATTCTTTTCTTAGTTCTTTTAATTTTCCTCAGAAATGCTACCAGAGAATACTAATTGTGTATCTTTTGACTGGAAAAAGTGCAAAAATGCACTTGAGATTGATTGGTCTTATAGATGTCAGTTTTCTGGTGGTGATACCGTACTATATTTTACAAGATGTTACCACTAGGGGAAAACTGAGTAAAGGGTGCAAGCATAGCCTCTCTCTGTTTTATTTCTTAAAACTACATGTGGGGCACCTGGGTGGCTCCATTGGTTAAGCGCCTGCCTCTGGCTCAGGTCATGATCTCAGGGTCCTGGGATTGAGTCCCTTTGCCAGCTTCCTGCTCAGTAAGGAGTCTCTTCCATCCTCTTCCTCTGCCCCTCCCCCCCTCCTCCCTCTCTTCCATCCTCTTCCTCTGCCCCTCCTTCCTCTGCCCCTCCTTGTGCTCTCTCTCTCTCTCTCAAATAAATAAGTAAAATCTTTAAAAAAATTCTTAAAAAAGTAAATAAATAAACAAGTATTCAAGCATTCCTGGGGCGCCTGGGTGGCTCAGTGGGTTAAAGCCTCTGCCTTCCGCTCAGGTCATGATCTCAGGGTCCTGGGATCGAGCCCTGCATCGGGCTCTCTGCTCAGACGGGAACCTGCTTCTTCCTCTCTCTCTGTCTGCCTCTCTGCCTACTTGTGATCTCTCTCCACTCCATCAAATAAATAAATAAATAAATCTTAAAAAAATAAACCACATGTAAATCTGCAAGTATCTCAAAATAAAAAGTTTAATTAAAAAAGGTATTTAAATATCAAGGGGATTAGAATAATAAAGCTACTTTAATTTAGAGCAGATTGAAAATCCCATAGTCATCTGTGGGCAAAGAAATGGAAGATAAAAATTAAGAGACATGCTGCTGATGTTGTGGGAATATACTAATTGTAGATATGAACAGAACACTGATTACCAGTCTACCTGCTTCTAGGGAAGATGTAGGTAATAAAGTAAATTCAACCAATACTTAAAATTACTTGCCATGAATTATTATTTGCATTGGGCTGAGGTTAGTATTGCCCTGGTTTATAGTTATTGGCCCAATATCTGGATAGAAGCTCCAAGAGCAGAGATTGTTTTTTTCATCTTTATATTCCCCCTGAGTGCTTAGCATGGTGCTTTTTCCAATGTAGTAAGCAGCACCCTTCTCAGTAGCATTTGCTGTAGCATGAATGAAGCATATTAACATGCTATTTAAATTAACAAAGTATTTTATATTTTGTTTTGTAAACTCTTTTCACACTTACGGGATACTTCTGAGAGCATACTTTCATTATCAGGAGCTTAATGATTTCAGTGGTCTATCCTCAGACTGTAGATGATTAGGGGAGGTGATAGTTTATATTAACTAATTTTAATTGCTATATTATGGTCATTTTTAATGGGTAATACAAATAATTACTAAGAGAATTTCTAGGTAAAACTTTGGTGTTTGGATGGGGCTGATTCTGTAAAACAAGAAAAAGTAAAAAAATACGATAATTAGATAGTAGCTTAGAATATTTTTTAAGTGAAAGCTATTAATAAAGAGATTTAGTACTTCTCGATGAGTTAGAATAGTGAGCAATAAATGTTTTCAGTTGAGTTCATATTCTTTTGTGTGGTCTTTGATTTTGAACAGGTGTATTACCTGACTGCTTAACAGATGGTTCGGATATGGTCAGTGACCTTGAACAGGAAGAGATGAAAATCCTGAGGGAAGTTCTTAGGTATCCTTCTTTAATTATTTTTTGAATGAATCATTACTAATATTGTGACATGATCTGTATGTTTACTACCTTCATAATACTATGAACTCGTGGAAAGTAACTAAATTCTCTACTGAAAAACCATAAAAATGATGTATCATTGTATTTGTTTATAACTATGTATAACATTTTTTAATGCACAGAAAAATTGGTTTTCAAGTGCCTCATACCATATCAGCCTAAAAGGGAAGGGGCTTTTTCCCCTCCCATCATGGGAACAGGAAACCAGCCGGTAGACCCAGCCTGGTGAGCAAGACACTCTGTGGCTTCTGGACCTTGGTGTTAGAGGTGGCTCCTTCCAGGTGTCTCACAGCAGGAGGCTGGACATTCACATTCCACAGACCAAACAGCTGACAGGGGGGCGGGTAACCTGCAAGGGAAAAGTGGACAGTGGGACAGGCCCATCCCAGATGACTGTTTTACTGGTCTTTTCCTTGCCCTAGTTACATGATTCTCAGCCAAATGTCTAGCATGGAGTGTGCAGGCTGCTAAAGGAGCATTTCTTTTTTCTCTTGGGCCTGTCATCTCTTGACCCCTCTGGCAGCTTTGGAAGGGAGCAGCAGTTGCAGTACCTAATTTTTAAGTCTCCTCTGAGAATGTAGAGACTTAGGGCAGAAGGATACTTGCAGCCACTGTGTCACCTGCAGAATGGGGCCTTGTCCTTTGGGAGACCTTCCTTTCTCTTCAACTCTAACCACACACATGACTGTCTTCTACCCCTTTCCACCTTGTTCTCAACTCCAAGGCGGAGGGGAGGACAAGGCAGGATGGTGATTAGGGGGATGGGTCTAGTGAAGAACTATGGAAGGAGCTCCATGACTTAGTACTTAATTGCAGGCGATTTGAGTAGTTGTGGGAAGGGAGGCAGGTGGGCCTGTAAACCCAGCCTCTTCTGGCCAGATCCTATTTTCCACAGCAGGGGCAGATGGGAGCCTGAGACAACACAGAATGGTTTGAGTTTATAGGTTTGAAGAGTTAAGGATATTGTTAATAGGTTTAGAGGACTGGTAGTTTTGACTTGAATTGGTTGCTTCTGTTGATTGGTGGTCTGAAAATTAATCAGCATTGTACTTTTAGATTTTATTTTCTAAGGCTGTTTGAGGGGAATGTACTCTGTAAAGTAGTAAAGCTTAGTTATGGATGTGAGTTGACTTGGCTATTTTCCTGAATCAGAGGCCCCCAGTGAGCAGTTTATAACAACTGATAGGGCTTCGGCATAATGATATCAGGAGAGCTTTGTGTTAGCTCTCTCTGGTGCCACTGGAAAAACTGAAATGAGGGGAGAGATGGATCTTATCACTTCAAAGTGAGAGATCAGATTTGCCAGTCACAATGTCAAATCTGTAGGTTTTTGTTCAACTAGGGGTCATTCACATTTCCAGAAGAAATGTGTGAACCTGTAGTTTATGTTACTATATTATGCTGTATATGCCTATTACGTATCTCTTTCTTAGTTGATTCTAAGCTGCTTTAAGAAAAGCCTGATTAATAAAAAAAAAAAAGAAAAGCCTGATTATTTCCATCTTGGTTTCCAAGATTCCTTGCACATGTTGTGAGTTTAGTTTAGCATATTGCTTATTGAGTGTTTGTTCTTTGACCAAAAAAGAAAATTTACTTCTCTACCTTATTTTGTATATTTCAGAAAATCAAAAGAGGAGTATGACCAGGAGGAAGAAAGAAAGAGAAAAAAGCAGGTGCCCACAGCACATATTAGTATAATAACAGAAGTATTTCATTGCTATTATCCTTTTTCTTTTTAAAAAAAATTTTTTTTTTATTTGACAGAGAGAGAGATCACAAGCAGGCAGAGACAGGCAGAGAGAGGAAGGGGAAGCAGGCTTCCCGCTGAGCAGAGAGCCCGATGCGGGGCTGGATCCCAGGACCCTGAATGCATGACCTGAGCTGAAGGCAGAGGCTTTAACCCACTGAGCCACCCAGGCCCCCCTATCCTTTGTTTTTTAAGTAAACTCACCCACCATGGGGCTCAAACTCATGACCCTGAGACCAGGAGTCACATGCTCTACTGGCCAAGCAGCCAGGTGCCCCTCATTGCTCTTATCTCTTCATTTTACACCTAGGTTTTGCTGCTTATGTGGAACTACACAGTTCCTTAGAGTATCATTCTTTTCGCAGTTCTAGGCATTTGTATGTGACTTTATAACCATATTCACTTTATAACCCACTCAGCAACCTAAAGTACCCAGTAAGCACTGAGATTAGCTACAAAAAACTGTAATATCATTCATATTATGAGGGATTCCTTATAAAAATTTCCCTTAATTTTATGAATAAGAGACAATTAAGAATAATATTTTCCTTTCTCCTTCTCTTTGATTCCTTTACTGTTTTAAAACAGCAACTGCAGTTACTCTTGAGGGCCCCCTGCAGCCTTTAATGTTATCAGCCTCAAGCAGAATGAGTCGGTTATGTTATTCCCTGACGTACTGTTCTGCCATTAAGAACTATTTCCATAAAGTGCCTATCTTTCCTAAGGACAAATTAAACATGTATCTGGCTGAGGTGAAGGAAGCTAATAATTATTTTTTCCATCTCCTCTGCTCGAGTTGCCTCTCTTCCTGTGTTTTCCCAAATTTCTCTGAAGGGAAAGGGAAATAACATATATACTGTCTCTTGATCACTCGAAAGTCATTTTCCTTTTTTTCCTTCAATCACTACGATACATCCTTGTATCATGCACTGTCTTTGAAAAGCTTCATCTTACTGCAAGGTACCCCATGAAGAGCAGAAGAAATAGAGATGTTTTAGGATTAAGAGTTGACTTATGTATCTTTAAGTAAATGGAGATGCAATTCATAGATGGTGTATTTTTTAACATAAGAGTGTAGAACAGGGACGCCTAGATGGCTCAGTTGGTTAAGCATCTTCCTTTGGCTCAGGTCATGATCCCACGGTCCTGGGATCAAGTTCCACATCGGGCTTCTTTCTTAGCGGGGAGCCTGCTTCTCCCTCTGCCTGCTGTTCCCTGCTTGTGCTCTCTCTCTCTCTCTGACAAATAAATAAAAATAAAATCTTAAGAGTAGAACAGAAATCAGCTCAAAACCACTGTCAGTAGACATTAGTATTAACTCTCTGGTTTATAAGCAAACTATATTTGGCTTCTTAAATAATACTGTATATTAAGGGGTTATATGTATGGGTTTTTTTTAAGACTTTTTTAGAAGACTTATTATTATAGAAATTTTCAAACACACAAGAGTAGAGCTGATAGTATGATAATGAATCTTCCTGTGTCTTTTACCCAGCATGTAGGGGGCGTATGGCATGAGTTATCTAATAAGCTACATGTGATTAGATTTTCCTCTGTTTTTAAGAAAAACAAATTATCAGTTTACTAAGTTTTTTCCAAGATTTAATTGATTTATTTGGTTTAAATATACCATCCCATTTTAGAAATGGAAGTAAACCCATTTGTGGCTTCTTCAGGCATTCAGTGGTGTAGTGGTATATAGATTATTTTAAGTGGAAAAGCACCTTATATTTCAGTGGATTTCTTTCTCCCATTAGAGTATTTTTCCTCAAGGTCACATGAGTAGTAAGAGTGAAGCCTGGGGTTGAATCTAACTTCTTGCTAAGTCCAAAGTCCTAAACATAGTACTTACTTACTCTTAGCAGTGCATAATTTGAAATGAGAATGTTTATCTACCTCAAAAAAAAAAAAGATAAAAATACTGGAAAGATCTTAAAAACTTTGGAAAATCTCTTGTTCATTGTCTATTTAGTAGACAATATATGTTTTTTTAAAGGAACGTCTTTGGATCCCTTAAGTAGTGAATAGTCAAAATTAATCTAATTTTAAAAAATTGTATTATGTATTATGGATTCCTGAAGTTCTCAGAGGCTAAAACAGAAGAGCCTCCCGTGCATGCTAATGAAACTGCAAAAATGAAGAATTCCCAAGGGGATGGTGAACATTTTTCACACCCACCCTCAGGTAAGGTTGAATCTCTAACAAGATGGATATATAAACATTATAAAGAGTGTGTTACTTTCTCATACCTACTTAACCTTCAAAACCCCTGGGAGGGAGTGTTGAATGGCTACTGGTATTTAAAATTCTTTTTTAATTTAGCTATGGAGGTTGCAGGTAGGAAATACTCAGCTGACAGACAGGGGGTAGTCCCCAGGTTTCTAAGTGAAGCTTGGAACCCAGAGCAGTGAGTGAAATCCCTTGAGGGAGCCACCAGCCTTTGTGCCATGGCTGCAGCCTCTAAGATATGTTCACGTCGCATTTGTTTTCTCTTTTGTGACCACGGTTATATAGTGTTTGTGAGTTAGAAGTGGAACTTAGAAAGGTAAATTAAGTTAGCTTCCTAATGAATTAAAGCATAATTAGGAAACAAGAAGTAGCCAGTTTATCCAGATGTTTTGTCAGGAAATGTTGAAACTAAAATTGATGAGAATCCTTGTGGAAAAATGTTAGTGGATGAATTTGTACAATATATGGCAAATCCTATTTTCAATTTTTTTCTGATTTTCTTTATAAGAAAACAAGTAACTCTGAAACAGAACTCGATCTTGATCATGAATTCAGTTCATGTTATCACGCATTTCTCTGGTTTTAAATAAATGTCCTTTTCTCATTAAAAAAAAAAGCCACGCAACTGTGAGGTAGATATGATCCTTATTTTTATGTTTATTATTTTTGTTTTAGAAGAAATTCGAGGGAACTGAATGACTTGTCCAAAACCACTGAGCTTTTTTTTTTTTTGCCTTTTAAAAAATTAACATAATTAAATATTCAGGCATTCATATTTTTTGCTCATGCAGAGTTTTATTTCCGGTTTCACTTTGCTGTCAAGATTTTTAAACATTTAGAGACATGTAAATTATGTTCACCCATCCTCATTTTAGTTCTTGCTATTGTTTTTATCTGATGCTTTTCTTGTCTCACTCTGCTGTCTTTCATAGTTCAGGTACTTAACCTGATTCAACATAATTCACATATTGTCAATTCAGTAACAAGTATTATTTGCCCCAGGGTACATGTCTGTGAATCATCAGGCTTACACATTTCACAGCACTCACCATAGCACATACCCTCTCCAGTGTCCATAACCTAGAACCACTGAGCTTTTAAGTGGTAAAAGTGTAACTGACTTTGGTCTTCTGCCTCCAAATCTTGTGTTCTTTTACATTTTAGTTTAGAAAAATTTTTATAATTGAGATAAGATGAGCTTGGTGTTTACTCATTGATTTTAAGGAACTGTACTTAGTTGATATAACAATGGGGCATGTTTTGAATATGAAGCCAGTTTATGAAAGTACCTTGCTTCTTTCTTCCTAGCAAATTTAACCATTTTTTCTTTTTTCATAATAAGATTCTAGGTACAATAACTTCATTTGAATTATATTTATGAAAGCATCTCCTTTAGATTTGTCTGAGCTCTTTTTTAATTTGCTAGCCCAAATTTAACTTTCTGTTTTGTACAGACCTAAGTACACACATTTCAGTCTTGTGTCTGACATAATCTGAATACATTTGCTTTGTCTAGTTCCTTATCTGAATATTAAGTCAAACCACATATAACTCAGGTATGCACATAAGTGTCACCGAACAAATAGATAATTTCTAAAGTAGTGACTTTAGTTTTCAAAAACTATTCTGTTTTTTAAAAATGAGTATATCCGATATTCCAGGAAATCTTTTCATACACAGGGATGGAAGTCCATTTTGAAGGCCTAATTTGGGAAGAATCAAAAAGGAGTCTGACTTCCTTTTTAATTCCTTTTTTTTTATGTGTTTCCTTGGTTCCTGCTAGAAATGGATAGCATCTGTTCTCAGACTGGTGCAGAGTTGTCAGAGATAAGACGGTCTTTCTTTAAGCTTTCTGGTTTTCTGAATGTCTATTCCTAGAAATCAGAGAAGTTAAGTCTTTTGGTTTCAAGTACTTTCCTTTCTAGGTGTGAGTTAGAATATACATGTTGTTCATAACTAATAAATTCCAAGTAAGAACTGTCCAGAACAAGTACATGAATTGAATATAAATGCTTATGTGCCTGGGATCCCCCTCTTCAGAAATGAAGGCAATTGTCCCTTCTTCTGCTGTGTGCTTCCCTACCTGGCCGCTAAGCCTACCTCTGTGTAAAGTCACCATCAGTAAGAATGGCATGTTTACCTCTTGTTGGCAGCGACCAACTTGCTTGAGCGTTTCTTTATTTCCAAGTTCTGTAGCTCCGTCTAAGCTGGTTGGAGGTTAGCTATAGCCTCATCTCTTCTACGGAGACTTTCTTAACTGTCCCAAGAGCCTAAAGAGTGTTTCTTTTTCCAGTCTCCCTGGCACTGCCATCAGTGCACCCACTCTATGCTGAAGCAGTGGTCCTGTGGCAAATTTTTTGTTCATGCAGCGTTTTATTTCCGGTTTCACTTTGCTATCAAGATTTTTAAACATTGGAGGCATGTATATTGTGTCCACCCATCCTCATTTTAGTTCTTGCTATTATTTTTATCTGATGCTTTTCTTATCTCACTCTGCTGTCTTTCATAGTTCAGGTACTTAACCTGAAAATGTTTTATCTTAAAAAAAAATCACCTTGTCTTATAATAAAAAACTGCTCAGAAAAGCAATTAGCATGTTAATCTTGACTTTTTAGCACAGTCACCAAGTAACTGGACAATACTGAGTGCTCTGTTATGTCTGCTTCTAAGTTCTACTTAACTTTAAAATCTTTACATTTTCTTACAGTGTTAGTAGGTTTATTAAAGTTATCTTCAGTATGCATTACAAACAAAAATTATTGATATTCTTGGCACTACTTGTCCAGTCCAAAAAACTGTAGTTTTAACTTCATTGTTCTGAAAATATACAGGGTCATTTAATTTCTTCTGTAAGTAAAAGTTTGGCAACCAGTTACATTACCAATAAGGGATTTTAGTATCCTATTTATTTAGCTTATGTGGCAACCTTGTAATATAGTAGAGTGTAGTTCTAATCTTTAGACAAGAATTATATTTTTGAAGTTGTAGTGCCAAACAGCAGGAGCTTGAAATTTGTCAAAAAGCCCTTATTCATGAATAACAGTAGTTCAAGCTCCTTGTGGACACAGACCATGTTTATTGTTCTCACCCAGGGCTTGAAACAATATAGACATTGAATCAGTGTGTGTTGATTTAAAGTGAAGGGGGAAAAAACTGAGAGAAAAAAAACAAAACACTAGGCACTTTGGTGAACCAATACTTGATACTGCTTATAATATTCTAATTGGTCTCTATCTAATTACTGCCAGAAGTTAAAGTGCATTTTGCTAATCAGTCAGTACAACCTTTGGCAAGAAAGCTGGAAATGCTGCCTGAAACTTCCTCCTTCCCTCAAAAAGGCCTGAAGATCCCTGGCTTAGAACACGCAAGCATTGAAGGACCTATAGCAGTAAGTAAAAAACATTACTTTTTAAGAACTAGGAACAAAATGACAAAGTACTAGGAACAAACAATGTAAACAGCCCTACACTTGGCTTTTATTATCTTTTTTTTTTTTTTTTGGCTTTTATTATCTTGAACTCAAATTTTGAGTTGAATCAGCCAGTGGTTATGTGTGCCACTTATTATGTAGACTTGAATTTAAATAGTTCCTTCTTTTTTGACCCAGAATTTATCAGCACTTGGAACAGAAGAGCTCCGACAACGAGAGCGCTACCTCAAGCAGAAGAGAGATAAGTTGATGTCCATGAGAAAGGATATGAGGACTAAGCAGATACAAAATTCTGAGCAGAAAGGAAAACCTGCTGGGGAGGAAGAGGTATGGCTAGCTTTAGTGTGTCAAACTTTGCAAATCTAGAGGTGGAATTGTCAAAATCAGAATGTGTGCAAGACAGCCTTGATGATGAACGTTGCTTTAGTTCTTGCTATCAGATGCAGTCACAGTCGATGCATCTACCATGCATTTACATAGATTTTATTAGTACATAGTAGACGCATAGTAGATGCAGTCATAGTAATCTCCCCGCTAGTGTAGCACCTGGTCAGCTTTTTCTACGCAGTGAGGTGGTTGTGATATGAGGTTTTTGAGGTCGAAATGATAGCGGTTTCATTATACATTTTTTCTTTACTTGGCCGGCTCTGAGTACTGTAACTCTGTTTTACGTAAGACCTTTGAAATATTTTATCCACAAAGCAGCAACAGTACCCTCGCCACCATCTCCAAGAGGCTCCTTCCCTAAGAGATTTTTGCCAAGAAGAGATTTAGGGAACCCAGTCCACATGTGGCTTTTTACATTTTGATTTAATGAAAGTGCTCGTTGAGGCAGTATGTTGGGAATTTTAGACAAATGAACCCATCTTACACTATAGCCAATTTTTTTTGTTTTTTGTTTTGTTTTGTTTTTTTTTAAGGAAATGACAGAGAAACCAGAAATGACAGCAGAGGAGAAGCAAACATTACTAAAGAGGAGATTGCTTGCAGAGAAACTTAAAGAAGAAGTTATTAATAAGTAATTTTAAAGACAATTTAGCAAAACAGTTCAAATTTTAAAAATAAATTATTTAATCCTTAAACTGAGCCTGTTAGTTTCAAATACTTGTGTTTGTAAATGCAAATATAAGCTCATTCTTAATACTTAAACTTTTGAGGTAAAGGGTGGTGGGGAAGGCAGCTCCTTGGGCTGAGAGAAGAGAGGGTAGAGAAATCTGATTTATTCATTCCAACTTGGTTACTGTTGTGTTAAGCACTGGGTAGGTGTGGGGGAATATAGTCATCAACTAGATCACCAGAGTCCCTGCCTTCAAGGGGCTAATGAAGAAGGCCCGAAGAGCCAAGTGGACAAAGGGAAAAGCGCAGTAGAGAAAGCTATGCTTAACTTGATTAGAAGGCTAGTTTCAGGGAGAAATGGGAAGGAACAACTCAGGTCCTGCCGCAGGAAAGGAGGAGGCAGCCAGGAGGAGCGGGCAGTATGGCGAATATACACAGAATGAGGGCAGAAGGCTGGCCTATGAAGTTGGAGAGAGGTCGGGTACTGATTTGCAGGGCCTGGTCGGGAATGTGAGGAATTTAAATTTTATTATGGCAGTGGGAAGTCACTGAAAAGTTTTAAAGCTGGGAAGTTACATTATCATAATATTCAGTTAAAAAAAATGTGTGGCTGCTGTATGGAGAGTGGGTGAGTTAGAGTCATTGTGGGTGTACCAAGTGTAGGGAAATCCAATCAGAAAACCAGTTATTCTGGGCAGGAGCAAATAGTACTTGGAAAATGGATGTGAAGGATATTAAAAATACTCAATTACTCTTTCTAGAAAAGCTACCATTAAAAAAAGATAGAACCATTGAATACTGAGGGAAATGCAGCCACGGCTGTCGGTCTTTTTATGTGAAGTGGTCCTCGATGGTTTTCTGTGGTTGGCTGCCTACAGAAAACCAGAATAGTAGGAGAGACCCTTCTTTCAGAAAACTTCCTGTATTATGTCTTCCAGCAAGCACCCCCTTTTCTAGTTACAGGTTGCTCCTGAGGTTTAATTTATAATTGTGTCTTATCTCTTTAAATCTACAGTTGCAAACTTTTAGAAAGGGATACCGAAATCTGTTTAGCTCGTCTTCAACCTGCAGAGAAAAACCAGCATTACTTTATATTTTTCATGTTTCATCACTTAGATAGATGGACAAGAGGAAAAATTAGTGATTAAAACACAGAAATCTGTTTCATGTAACTTTTTATTAAAAATAGTTTTTATAGTGGATACATGTTTACAGATATAATTTTAAGAGAACCTCAGGCATACAAATGTGGGTTCTGGCTTGGTTCACTGAGTGAAGATAAAGAGATATAAAAATCCTGATCTGCCTGAGGGTAGTCATTAAGACAGCAGCTAACATGTAGAAACTTAATAGTTATTCTTTCAAGGGATATTGTAAGCCCTGTTCTCGTATCATTGTGGGTGAGCATATGTACCATGAAAACTGTTATCCTGTAAGTCAACAAAAGATTCACATTGCTGTGATAAGGTACCTAAGATGTTGATGATTTAAAGGTTTGACTCGTGGCGATTCTTCAGAAAGGAAAATTAAAGTAACTCTTCATAAGGTATAAAGATAATACTTCCTACTGGAAATTTAAAATTACTTAGCCAGGAAGAGTCAAGAGTAAATAGGGAAATGCTTTAGGCCTGGGCTTCCTAGATGACAAGAGGAAATTTATTGGGAGCTAAGAAGAGTAAAAGGGGCTTCACAGAACTTGCTTGAAAAAAACTGTATTCAGATGGTAACTTTACTAATCTTAGTTTAAATTATCCTGAGGCACTTGCCTTATAAAGTGGAAGGTCTTTTTCATTATGTGTACTTTTAATCAAAGAGGTGAGACTAGCCCCATGCTGTCTGTGATGTTTTGGTGCTGGGACTTCATTTGCCCAAGGCACACCTTCTGTAAGTAGAATCAGTAATTCTTAAAGTGCAGTCAACCTTCGTTTGTTTAGAATAATTTCATTCAGATTGGTGTAGGACTTAGTGGTTTATAATAAATATCTATGGATAATTTATTGGCTTTTAAGATACTATAAAATGGACAAATCTCAAAATGGAGTTAACTTATATTTACAACAAACCAAACAAAAGCAATAATCATAGAATTACAGGGTCACATTTTAATTCCTGAATTTTACAGTTCAGCATTAATATCACCACATGTATGCAAATGGTGTAAAACAAGTACAGTGGCATTTTTAATACAAAATAAACATCTGTTTTATGGAAAAACTATACTTCATATCTACACAGACAGCCCATCTTTTCCAAACAATAGCCAAAATTAAAATTAACTACAAAATCTCCAAAACAGGGGAAACTGCTTCAGTTTAAGCTATTCCAGGAAAAATGGACCCATAACACATTACAAGGGTGATCTGAAGATTGTAGCTGGAATTCCTGTTTTTATTTTTTTTTTTCCCCAATGCATGAAATTGTAGTCTGGGGGAGTAAGTTTTTCTTACTTCAGCATGATCTCAGATCATAGATGAGCAAACTAACATTAAAATATTTACAGTTAACTTGCTGTTCTAAAAATAAAACCTCTTAACTGTTTGCCTCAACTTATTTTAAATTCATTTACGTACATGGAATGTGCTTTTACTCTTTAAAAAAAGCAGCTTTCATATTACACCCTTGTTTGTTTATGGAAAAACTTCATGTGCTGCATACTGACTTTGATACTGAAGTAACTGCTTGGATCAAAATGGCCTCTAGATATTAAATGCCACTTAATTCAGCACTAATCTTTGTATGTGAGTCTTTATACTTTAAAACTTGCTTGCAGCTTTGGAGAGAGAGACAACTTTACAAACAAAGCAGAAAGTGACTTCAAGGTATCTTGCACAAAAGATTGTATGTACTACTGGGAGACATTTGGAAACGTTCTGTTCAATCTACTCCCAAGTTTCTAGAGAAAATCATTTCAAAATACTACTGTACTGATTCCTGGCATCAGTTATCTCTAAAAGTGCTGTCAAGTTATAGTAACAAGATTTTCCATTTTGAATCCAGCTTGTTTGTTTTCATCAAAATACATACTGAAAATTCCTGATGTAGAAAACTCAATAACTATAACACAGAGTGTACTTCCCTTCAAATACCTGTAAGGCTGAATTTGTTAAATCTTAAAAAAATGGTCCCAACAGCATAACTTCATTTTTATGATAGTTGAATTTGGTTTTCATAAAATTTTTTTTTTTTAAAAAGAGGCAACCGATTAAAAGAATAACATGGCCAGCACCATTATACAAGTAATGTTATTGGGTTTATAACTAAAGTTTTGTAATTGTTTCTAGATCGGATACCCCCCTGGAGCAACCCTGCATTTAATATAATTTTATCAACCTTCTTCCCTCCCACAAGCCATCCCCAAACCTGAGAGTTTCCTCAGGAAGAAGCTATCTCCCAGGTTCTTGTTACTAACATTTTTTTTTTTTTTTTGACAGCCTGAAAGGCAAACCCCTTAATTACTAGCAAGCAATCAAGTTCCTGGGAAGCCTGGTTTTTTACAGAACTAAACTCTCCTAGCTGATATACTGTGTATCTTTTGCTACTCCTCGTATATTTATAAGTTCAAGTGAGAAAGCTTTCTGATTCAGATTTTCAGCTCATTGAACAGTTGCAGCATTTTAGTAAGACCACGTGTTGAGGGTCCCCACTAAGTATTTTATGAGCCAAGACGAGGTCTTTTCCTGGGAGATGTTTCTTCTTCTTCGTCATCTTCTTCATCATCTGGGTAATCCACTAAACCAACCAAACTTCCCTATTGAAGAATAAAAAGAATTTAACATATGTAACTTAAGGAAAAAAAAAAAACTTATTAGTATAGTCACCTTTAAAGACATCACAAATAACTTTTCTAAACTATCTAATCATATATATCTCAAACAGATATATTGAATTTGATGAAGGAACTGCTTGAACATTATGAACACTTGGTACCACTGGTGGCACTCTAAGTTACCCTCAACTTTTCTATTTACTTCTTGGATTTTTAATGATACCTCATAATTCAATTCAGCAAAATTTCACTGTAGAAAAATGTATCTCCAAACAGCAGGACTCACAAATCATGACACGAGGAGCTGGAAGGGCCATGGAAATGAACTGGTTCATTTCTCCAGTTTAAACTAGAGAGTGTAGGGGCGCCTGGGTGGCTCAGTGAGTTAAAGCTTCTGCCTTCAGCTCAGGTCATGATCTCGGTCCTGGGATCAAGCCCCATATCGGGCTCCCTGCAAAGCAGGGAGCCTGTTCCCACCCCCCCCCCCGCCCCTCTCTGCCTACTTGTGATCTCTCTCTCTGTCAAATAAATAAATAAAATGTTTAAAAAAAATAGAGAGCATAGTCAGTGACAAGAAGCCTCCTTTTGTATCTGTACTTCACGCGTGTAGTATTTCATTACTAAGTGCCTACTATTGTTTTCATTATGCTTTTGAAATGGTTCCTAAAACTAACAACTAAAAAATTTAGGGCTACCTCTCTAACCAAAAGCAAAGTAAGGATGAGATAAATTCAGGTGTTTGGCCTCTGAGTCATGGACCCTTTTAAAAATCCTGGACACTATCCAGGAAATTAAATGTCCTCAGGTTTGCACTCATTTTGAATCTATCCCATGAAGTTTATACATAGGTCCTACAGGTTAAGAGCACTACTGTAAATGCTGGATTTAGTTCAAACCCTTCAGACCTCAAGGGGATAAACAAATACAACTGAAATAACTCATATTTCAAAGCTAAGCAGCTTCATATATAAAGAACCCAGACATTTGGCAGTAACACTTTGCCAATATATAATTGAACCATTGTAATATCAACAAAGGCCACTGAGCAGCTAGAAACTGTTATCAGAAAGCCTGGGAATTAAAATCAAACTTATTTATACCATATAAACTTATGTGAGAATCCTGCTTTCTCAACTTAATAACACACAAGTCTTAAGTTTGATAAGCAGGAAGCAGTATGGCTAAATTGGTAAGAATGTGTTGATTGTAGTCTGCCTGACTTCAAATTCTAATGCCACCATTTTTTAGGTGTGTGACTAGGCTAGTTATTTAGTATCTCTATGCTTCCTTATCTGTAAAAATTAGTATAATAGTATTTTAGACCTCAGTGAACTATTTTGAAAATAAAATGAAAATAAAAAATAAAAAGCATAGTGCTTGGTATGTAGTTAGTGTTCAATAATTGCTATTAGCTGCTATTACTAATATCATTCTTGTTCATTTGGTTTCTAAGCCAAACAAGTTAGACAGGAGGACAGAAGATGTAACTACCTTCTAAAAAGGCACCAGTCTGATATTCACAAAGATGACAAGTTATCAAGGAAACTTTATAACTCAAGGAAACTTATCAAGGAAAGTTTTAATCATGCTTAGGATTACAGATTATATATCATAATGTACAAACATTTTAGTTTCCACTGGGTAACATTTAAAATTACTTTGCTTAAGATTAGTAAATATTCTGTCTGAAACACTCAACTACACAATTTAACATCAATTTTATCTCCATTATCTATACATATATGCCATAAACAAACTCCTGTATGTTAAAACATTTTTATTGAAAATAAAAATATAAAATGTGGAATATTAGAAGTTAAAAGGCCTGTAATCCAGAGATGCACCCTGTAAAGAATCTGACAGATTCCAGATTTAATATACCAACATAAACATACTTGTTTTAAAATAAATATCAGATTGCAATTAGACCACTTATGCCAATTACCCTTTAAGAAAGTTTCCAATACAAAGGAAGGGATGGAAAACAAATGATAATGATTAACAAACACCTATGAAGACACAATGACATTTTTTCTGAACCAAACAGACCAATGAACTAACAAATTATGTTAGGAAACTATTAATTGATCACGTTAAAAAAAAAAAATCTAAGGAGAGAGAATTCAACAATTATCCTCTACTCAAAAAAAAGGACAGATCTTCCATAAACATGATTAATAAAAATTCTAAAAATCATCAGCAAAAGTGATGGTTTTTATATCTTCTAATTTTTATAGCTTTAATTTCTTTATTTTGCCTAATTGCATTGGCTACAACCCCAGAACAATGGTTAAATAATAGCAATCACAGTGGTATCCTATCTTGTTCCCAACTTTGGTGGGAATGCTTCTAATATGTCCATAAGTATTAAGCTAGCTTTTGTTATTGGCCATATATACTGTGTTAAGGAACTACCCATATATTTCCATTTTACTAAGTAAATTCAATAATCAAAACCGTAAATACATATTCTAAATAGAAATACGCATGTGTATGAAATATTTTGTGTAGAAAGTTATATACAATTGTTTTAACTGCAAAAAGCTGAAAACAACTTTAAAGTGCATCAAGAGGGTTAGTTATAAATTAAAGCATATCATACTGTGGAATTCTATGGAGGAAGTTCTTTTATGTTCTAATATGGAAAGCTCATCCAGGTTAAGTTTGTTAAGTAAAAAAGCAAGATTCAGAGTTCTTCTCTGTTAATCTGTGGCAAAAGAAGTATTTGTTTTAGCACCCACTAATGGTTTCTGATTATGATTTTGTAAATATTTTTCTTTTTTTGGGTAAGTATTCTTCCTCAAGGAAAATGTGCATATTTTACAGCTCTATAAGTTAAAAAAAAAAAAAAAATCCTTATAATTTCATTAGTGGCTAATGTCTTACCAGCCTTGAAAACTACCAAGTTTTCAAAGAATGCAAATTTTAATAGTATATTAGAACTTTAGAATGCCTTGCCAAGAAGGACAAGTTCACACCTGATCTATTTAATTTTAAGAACCAATCAGTTCAACCATGGCAATCAACAGATAGTGAATTTCAAAATTCTATCATAATCTAGAGTGATGAGCAACTTATTTTCCAAGAGCAATCACTGTTTTCTCCTTGTCCCCCCCAAAAAACATAATACAAATGTATTCAGTAATATGCTATTAGTGTCAAAAAGGGTGAAAAATGTGTTAGTGCTTGTACTTGATTTTGCTCAGTCATAACTAAAAATTATCTGGAAGGATAATAAATTAGAACTCTAAGAAATGACCCAGAAAATAGAACAAAAAGATTAAAAAAAAGAGTAATAGGAGAGAAAAATGATGAAAATTATAAGATCAGTACAGAGGGCCCAACATCCAAACAATAAGTTACAGTGAATATAAAGTTTTCAAACTGAAGGACATAATTGTTTAGCTACTTCCAAGAAGAAAATAACTCAAACACAAAGGATCAGAAATAAGAATGTAACTTTGGATTTCTTGGCAGCAATAATGTCCAAGTTTTAAAAGAAAATGATTTCCGATTTGGTTCTACATTCAGTTAAACTGGCAGTGAAGCAGGATGGAACCAACACATTTTCATAGATGCAGGGGCTCAAATTTTACCTCTCCTGGGATTCTTTTCTCAGAAAACAATTATTAGAGGATGTGCTCCACTGAAATGGGAGGGTAAATCAAGAAAGAGTACAAAGACATAAGACCTGGAAACATATAAGAAAAAGAGAGACAAAAGTAGTAGTAGGATAATGGCCTCGTCAGCCTGAAGGCAAGAGCTGTGCAGCAAGTCTAGAGAGCAAAGGATTATAGCTCGAACTATAAGACTGGAGACATCAAGAGAACATAGAAACTAATCTGAAAGGTACTGAAAGAGCTAGTGACAGGCACCTAACTATGGCAACAAATGAAAAAATGGTGGCAATTTTTACTCTAGAAAGAGAAAAGGTATCAAGAAACATGCAATATAGAAAAAAGATCGGGGAAAAAAGTCGTGAATAAAGAATATTTATGTTGTCATTATAGCTATAAAATTATCAAATGTTATTTTAACCAAGAATTGTGATATAGGGAAAAATAATGATAAGGATTGGTAAGGAGTGTTCACCTGTTAAATTCCTATCTATCATAACAAGAATTTAACAAATTAGGTCTAAACTTGATAAAACAATATGAAATATTAACATAATTATATTTAGAAACAGAAGAAACAGGTACAAGAAGAGTTCTAAGCTATCTATGGGGAGGAAAAGAGGATTGATTTTTCTCAACATTTTAATACTATTTTGACTTTTGAAAGTAAGTGTATGTATTGTTTTGATTAAAAAAAGCTAATATAGATAAGGTGCAAACAGTGTTCTAAGTTCTTTACATTTATTAAATAATTTCATATTTATAAGCCTATAGAGTAGGTGCTATTTTATCCTTGTTTAAAATAAAAAATAAGGTCCTGAGAAATAAAATAACTTACTCAAGGTCAAATAACCTACAAAAAGGCAGAGCCAAGATTTGAACCTCAACAATTTAACTTCACAGCAGATATTCTTAATATAGTGCCACAAATATTACACCAGATTATCTTATCAAGAAGTGAAAAAAAATTTTAAATTTCTAGTTAAAAAAGAGCTTACCTCAATACAACAGTGAATAAAGACTACATTTTTGTAAAACAATAAACTCAAATTGTATATTGTATTCAAAGAGAGGAGCATCCCTTCACATTAGGTTTTCTACTACTGAAGCGCTGCCGTCCTCTTGTCTTTCTACCCTTATGTTAACAGTTGTTTTTAGATTTATGCCTTTTTATTTTAAGCCACTCCTTTTTGGGGAAAGGATGGTTACACAGAAAACAGTGTAACCCAGAATAACAGTATAAATCAAAGAAGAAAGTTTTATGTAAAATTTAAACTTGTTTAAGGGCGCCTTGGTGGCTCAGTCAGTTAAGTGTTTGCCTTTGGCTCAGGTCATGATCTCAGGGTCCTGGACCAGGGTCCAGTGCTGGGCAGTGGGGAGCTTCTCCCTCTTCCTCTGCCCCTCTCCCACCTGCTTGTGCTCTCTCTCTCAAATAAATAAATAATAAATAAAATCTTAAAAAAATAAATAAAATTTAAATTTGTTTACATAAAAAAGTAACCAAGGGAAAATACATATTCTATGCAAATGACAAGAAGGCTAATATCCTTATAACTAAAGAGTCATTCATATTAAGAAAAACATAACCCAATTTTAAAAAGGCAAGACTATGAAAAACAACTTGCAGAAGAGCAAATTCAAAAGGCTAATATTTGACCTCAACTAATAAAGGACATGCAACTGGGAATGAGAGCTGTATTTTCTCCACTGCCTGATGGACAAGGATTAAAAATAGTTGTAGTAACCCTGGCAAAGCTGCAGTGAGTCAAGCACACTCATACAACGCTTACGGTAACGTAAACTGGGAGAAACTTCCTGGGGGTATTTGACAAGATATATAAAAATATTCTTCTACTCATCGTAAGTAATTTCAATTACTTATGAAATTAAGTAAATAACTTAATTTTTTAAGTTATTTAAGAAACTAACTTCAATGAAACATCAGAATCTCCTGTGCTCCAAAATATGACGGAGTAGATTTCTTACAAATATGATACAGGGGCACCTGGGTGGCTCAGTGGGTTAAAGCCTCTGCCTTTGGCCCAGGTCATGATCTCAGGGTCCTGGGATGGAGCCCCGCATCGGGCTCTCTGCTCAGCAGGGAGCCTGCTTCCCCTCTCTCTCTGCCTGCCTCTCTGTCTACTTGTGATCTCTCTCTCTGTCAAATAAATTGAAAAAAATATTTAAAAAAAAATATGATACAGCTAAATAAAATGAAATTCTGTAGTCATCAACAGTGTTTTAGTAACATAGAAAAATTCTTTTAACAAAAGCATACAAAACTATGTTTACAGAAAGACCTCAATTACATGTCAGATATACCCATATACCTAAAGAATCAATCAAATGTTATTAGCAGTCATGTTCTCTGATAACAATGTGTACAACTTTCTTTTCCTCTTAATTTTTTTTCTTTTCTTCTTTGAAATTACTTTTATTATCCAAATTTTCTTTAGTAAACATGAGATAATTTTGAAGATGGGAAAAGCAAAGTTCGTGTACAGAATAATTTCACATACCTTGGTGGCTGTTACTGATGTGGCCAAGTTTGTAGTTTTGGAAGAGGATCCATTAGAACTTGCTGGTGGTGTCTGGGCCACTACAGATTTACTGTTTGTTCCATTAGCAGCACTGGCAGAATGGGAGAAAGTAAATTTGAAGCCACTGGATGATGTCCTTTTGGGAAGGTTTTCCTTGTCTTCACTTTCTTTTGCTAAAGAGAAAGTAAAATTTTTCATCTTTTTCAGTAAATATTCCTAATAAGCAAAGCAACTGAAAAGAACAGTAACTTACAAACTTACAAAACATTGCCTTTGCTTCAAAAGAGCTAACAGTAGAGCATGATGCGTATGGTGCTAAGTCTTTAATTAGGGGGAATCTTAGACCCAGGATTCGAAAGGACCTTAAGAATCATATACCAGAATCTGTCAATCTACACTAGAATCCTACACTGTTGAATCTAGGATGCGTCAAGGATTCATTACCTGACTCTTCCTTTTATTGTTCCTCTGCAGCTTCTCTTCACTGCACTGACCCTATACTTCTACAGTCCTTGATAGACCTGATAATCTCTACCACAAGTCAGTATTTCAAATGCTTAAAGACAATGATATGATCATATCTATTAGTCTCTTATTTCCTAAATATCTCATGATCCTCTCTCTGTTTCTCTTACGAGTTAGGTATCTACTATCCTTTCAAATCTGGTTGCTACTTTTTTGTATATGATTCTTAAGTGGATGCCGTACTTCAAGTATGGCCTCATTGTTCCTTTTCACCATAGTCAGGACAATGCCTGTAATGAGTAAAGGTAGAAGCATTAGGCTATCTATTCCTTAGGACATTCTGACGGCCTATTTGCTCTGTCAGGCTGAAGTAAAAAGAACTTCGGGCATTAACTAGTACATAATGAGCGAGGCTGGGAACAACAGTTGCAGGAATAATGTAAAAAAAGGTGAAACACTAAGAAGAAATGCTTTTAGAAAATCTCACATTTAAAATCGCAAATGTTTTTGCCTTTCAAAATGTAAATTTTTAGTAACCATTTTTATGATATATGCAGGACAATACTCCAATAATTTTTTAGGCCATAGAATTAATGTGATTAATTCTTTTGAAAGATCAGATCTCAGTTTTATAAACAAGTTAAATATTTGAAAGGTGAGAAATGTTACTTCTCTTTATAGTGTATCTTTATGAAATTTTTACAATGACTTTAAAATTTCAAAGAGCAAAGTTAGTTCTTTGAGCTTAGTTTCCTTAAAGCTATAAAAGGCAGAGTGCTCTGGAAAGTTTCTATGTATCTATATGGTTGGAGATTTCAGTACAGAAATAAATCCAAGATTGTTCATTGAAGGCAATGTATAAGTAGACAGACAATGTAATTCTAAACAGCAAATGAAGAGCATCACAAAATGGAAATTTCAAGAAAAACAGTTTAAATGTGGAAACTCCCAGATCTGGAAAAAGATGTGGAAATTTTAAAAGGTTCCGATTCACTATAAAATTCATCTCTTTCATGCTTTATATACTATGACCAAACCTTCACAAGCAACTGATAATTTCTGTACTTAATAAATGATACATTATTCAAAAATTCAAAATTTTAATACCTTTTTTTGTTTCCATAAATTTTTCATAAGTATCTGGAAAATCATCTTCTGGCTTAGATTTTTCTACTGGTGCCACAACTGCTTTTCCTTCCTCCTCTTCATCTTCATTAAACCACATTTCTTCATCTTCTTCCAAGGCTTTTGCATCTCTGCGAAATCTGTTACTACGCAATATAGATGGTACACTGTAAGAAACATCACAAACACTGAGTAATGATTTTAAGTTTGTGACCAGATTGAGAATAGATATGCATAACCAAGAGGACCTAAAGTAATTTTAACCATGTATCATTTACATCATAATCACCTCAACTGTGCTATAAGATGTAACCCCAGAACACTTCAAAACACTGCAAATTAAACTAAAAATTTATTTTGAGTTATGACGAGTTCACATAAAAGATTCGGGTAGGGAGAATATCCTACCTTCTATACAACCCTGTACTATCTAATGATGGAAAGAATATTCCTGGGTAAAGTTCATATGTCAGATCAAACAAAAGATTTTGGATATAATTTTATAGACTATAAATACAATATATAAAAACAATACCTGTTCAGTTTCTGATTTTGTCTGTCTTTTTCTTGCTCATATTTAGTCTTCAATCCTTTGAATGTCTGAACATATTCAATTGATTCAAGTGCTTTATAAAAGTTTTCAACTATATGTGCAGTAAGAGATTTGATATCTTCCTGTATGAAGACAAAATTTACAATTCAAATATAATTCAATTACTGTTAGGAGAAAAACTTAAAGAACTTTTTTTATAGTTGCAAAGCTGATCAAAAAAGGTTTTTCAAAATCATATTACAAAAATAAACGTCCTAGTTTCTTTACACATAGGCCAGGGCTCCAGAGAAAACTTGGAATAAAAAAGGAGTTTTTTTGGGGGGCTACAAAACATCTGAAAGTAACTAGATTTAGTTTATGTCTTCTGTTTATTCTTTGCATTTACATAGCACTTTACAATTTAAAAAGTGCTTTAACATATAGTTTCACTTGATCCTAACAATTCTATGAAATAGGTTTTATTACCCCCATTTTACGGAAAAGGAAAATTGAAGATCTGAGAGGTTAGATGACCTGATGAAGAGCACACAGCTAGTTAGAAGGCAGACAGTGAAATCCCATTTTTAACAAATTTTAGGTCTTACTCAATAAGTGACTCCCCCTTTAACTGGTATCAAAATGGGATAAGCCTTACCTAAATAATAAACAGACTCCTGTAGCTATATTACATATATAGATCTGATAAACTATCAACTTGAATTCTACCTATTTCCACAGTCTTCCAATGGTATAATTTTTATGAAACTGACAGTAATAACTTCCAAATTCTTTTAAATTCTAAACGAACCATTCTAAATAATCATTACAAATGTCTTCGTGCAAAGTATGCTCATTATTAATAACTGAAATTGTGATTCAGGCATTTAGTATTAACAAGAAATACACATGCCACTTCTTTAAAAGATACACCATAATCTGCTCTTTTAAGGACTTTTAAGTTTTCAAACCAGTTTCTCTGTAAATCTCAATTAAATAATATGCAAAGAAGAGATATTAGAAACCCAGTTTAAATGGTTGTTATATACTGAAAAAGATGAGTTAAGTTTTGGGGTGCTTGGGTGGCTTAGTATGTTAAGCACCTGACTCCTGGTTTTGGCTCTGGTCATGATCTTGGGGTCCTGAGCCCCACGTGGGACTCAATACTCAGCAGGGAGTCTGCCTGAGATTCTCTTGCTCTGCTCCTACCCCCACTCTTTAAAAAAAAAAAGATGAGTTAAGTTTTAGGATTCCACGTACATTTATCAACCACTCGAAATTCTTTTTTTTTTTTTTTTTTTAAGATTTTTATTTATTTATTTGACAGAAAGGAGAAAGATCACAAGTAGGCAGAGAGGCAGGCAGAGAGAGAGAGGAGGAAGCAGGCTCCCCACTGAGCAGAGAGCCCGATGCGGGGCTCGATCCCAGGACCCTGAGATCATGACCTGAGCCAAAGGCAGAGGCTCAACCCACTGAGCCACCCAGGCGCCCCTCAAAATTATTTTCTGAAAAACAAATTCAATCATAGGAATAAAGATGGGGTTATGAACCCTATAACTCATTTTATTAGTTTCTCACCAAAAATCTTAAGGGGGAAAAAAAATATATATATATATATATATATAAAAGCCAATCTCTGGTTCATTAGCACAGTGGATTGTGAAACAGGGTTCAGATACTTGGTAAGCTAGTTAACTATGTTCCCTCTTTTCTAAGGCTAAAGACAAATACTTCTATTGTCTTCATCCTTTTGAAAACCATAGTCTTGCCAAGTGACTACTATTAGAAAAGTAATCCAGCCAGCCAAATAATCTTTATATGAGAACAGCATGTCATGAGCAGAAATCTATTTTTAAGAGCCAAAACTAGAGAATGAATTTCTAGCTTTGACTTTCTTTTTTTCAAATTCTAACCATGTGGCCATTTTCCCTGATGGAATGATTTCAGTGTGTGGGAGAGGGTAAATTTATTATATTGGTCCTACAGTTACCTATCTTAACCCTGTTCACATAGAGTTCTCTCCAGATCTTATGACAGATCTTCTGTTGCCCAAAACTGAGCTGTGACCTATCTTCAAGCTCTGACTGTGCTCCTAACCAAATGGACGCTCTTGAATAAATCACTTGATTACTTTGGGTGTCTGAAGGCCCTCATCTATAAAACAAGGCAGTTGGAGTGGTCCACCTAACTTCCTGGTCTCTTCAACTTAAAATTCCATGGGAATAGCCTACCTTTCATGTGTCTTCTATCAGTTTACCAAAGGAATTACTTTCAACCTTTCTATTTATCATTACCCCTACAAAGATCATAAAGATCTCATGAATGGCATACTTGACCAAAATGTCTACATACGCCAAATATAATTCTGAAACATTTGGCCAATAAAAATGGAACTGAGAATAATGTAAACATGGGTTAAAACACCATACTAAATTTCACAATTTAAAATGTTAACATTGCTAAACATATAATTAGTTTATTTTACTAAGAATCCTTTAGCATATACTTACCACTCTTATAAATTCAAATAACTCAATAACAGCTGAATTCAACAGATTGTACCGAGTTCCATTATCCAGAAGAGCATTTATAACTGGCTCGAAAAGATTTCCCTTCGTGATGTAACGATTATAAAATTCATCTTTAAGGCCAATTATCCGCCTCATAAAACGAAGAGCACCTAATTAAAAATAATACAGGGAACAAATTGATAATCTCATTGATAACCATTATCCATTATTATACAGGTATTTTTACATAAAGCAATGTATATATTTTAAAATAAAAAGTAAAACTGTGCACTAAAAATAAGTGGGTTTTGAGGGAAAACAGAGTTAGGGTAAGACCACTCAAATCTATGTAACTCGTGTAGCCAGAGCTAGCAAAAAACCCAATAATTGGTACTTGGAGATACCCAGGCAGGTAGCTCCATGGTATAAAGATTTAAAAAAACCCAAAGAAACCATCAAGTGCCAATGCTGGCAATACTCAGAGCAGTGCTGGAAAACATGCAGACGATGTCGTGTTGGCAGCTCAGAACCAGAGCAGGGCTGTCTGTCATGAAGGTGGGCACAGGAGTGGTACAACCTGCCCTAGGCTACCTCACCTCTCCGAAGGGGGAGCTTTGGAGGTAGGTACTTCTTTTCAATTTTCTGAAAATAAAGCCAAAGTGGTTCCTGCCGCCAGTTTAACAGGAGAGCTGAAGGTCTTATAGTTTTTCTGCTAAAGGCTATAGTTCCACTCCATTTCAGTTCTCTTTGCCTTGGAAAAATCATCCATGAACTGATACTACCTATACATTACAACATAAAGATTTTAACCCTATAAATTTTAGCCCTTGTTTACCAATTGCTTATGAGCTGTTCTGCCTTTGGTAAACATGAACTGTGGCAGACCAGGCTGTATTAGTAAAAGAACAATAGGGTAACAAGCAGTATAACGTGGCTTTTCATATTTTAAATACTGAAAGGAAATGTCTCTCATTTCAAACCTGATGTTCACAGATGAAGGTCATTAAAAGAAGCTCTGCCTATCAAAAGAAGTTCCAAATACTATCTAAGAATAAAACTGAAATAGGCCACACAAGGTACAAATGTATGATAACTGCAACACTAAACAAGTGTGAAGAAAAAAACCAAAAAACCAAAAACAAGTGTGAAGAGAAGCGCCAGACTTATAACATCGCCTTTTTGTGGCAGGAAAAGAAATAGTTATTTAAGATTAAAAAGACTGAATAAGTGAGCAAACAGGCACTCTCATACACTACCGGTGAATGGGTGAATGACAAGATATAGTCACAGCTGCACTACTTATGATGGAAACCTTGATGCAATGTAAACATTTAAATACTGGAAGTCTGTTCAACTGTGATATATCCACATAAATGGGATACTCTACAGCTATCCAAAAGGACTATTTACAGAATGCTAGATAGGAACACCTGTCATGAGAACATCAATCCTTCCAAAATTAATAGAAAAATTTAACATAATCTGGTCACAATGAACTGAATAAAATTATTTTTAAGTTGTTATGGAATAACAAATATCCAAGAACCAAGAAAACTAAGAAGGAAAATCAAGCAGGGACTTAGCAGATATTAAACCTTACAGGAGAGAGGCTCAAATGTCCTAAGAATAAACTTTCCTATTTATCTCATCTAATAAAACAATAGGTTTAGAAAAAAGAGCTCAGAAACAAGACATAAGATATATATGGCAATTTACTATATAACAAGAGAACTTTTAATTCAGTAAGAAAAACATAGTTTATTTAATAAGGGGATTGGCACAACTGGCTACCCATCTGGAAGAAAACAAAGCAAGACCCTCCAAACCATATACAAAAATAAACTTCAAATGTATTACATATGTAAGTAAGAAATAGAAATAATAAACATATGAGAAGTAAGTCGAGGAGAGTATTTTATTTACGTAATCTTAGGACATAGGAGATGTTCCTAAGCAAGATAAAACCCCCAAAACTCATAAAAGGAAAAGAGACATATTTTTCATCATAGAGAATCTTAAAACTGTTATATATTTTAAAAAATACTATACATAAAGGCAAATGCAAGAGACAAATGAGACTGGGACAGTTTTTCCTCCCAAAATGTGATAAATTATTAGTATCTCTAAAACAAAAAGAGCACTAAGAAAAAGATAATAGTCAATTCACACAGATAAAATTCAAAACCACTAAAACAGGAAAATATATTGTCAAGGAATATGTAAATTAAAACACAAGTGGAATACCACATTTTCCATCATCCTCCTCATAACATTTTAGGAATCAATAACATAGTGCAGCAAGAGTGTCAAGTGCTTCAATCTTTTGGGAAAGTAATCTGGAGGCTGTATGTGAAATTTAAATTTAAAAGGATACATTAAAACTGTGTAAACATTTTGTCCTGGCATTATCATTATTGGGAATCCATACTATGAAAATAAAGAAACCAGAACTTAAAAGATTTATATACTAGACTATTTACTACAGTGTTATTGGAGTGGCAAAACTTACTCTGCGCTACCGAACAGCAGAATAGACTGTGGAAGGGCCACTCCATTAAGTGTTACTTAGCTACATTTAGAAAAAGAATTTAGTTGAGACCACAATAATCATAGAGTAATAAGAGGATGAGAAGTGTGTTAATATGATCCTGTTTTTATAAAAATAAAACAAAAAGACCTGTAAGAGTGTGAATGTTTATATAAATTTGTACAGATGTGGAAAGAGGAACAGGAAAAACTGTGCATGTAGTTAATGGTGGTAACTTTTAAGGCCTTAAAAGAAAGAAGTACTTGGGAGATTAATCTCTTCTCTATTCATTAAGTGTTTCAATTTTAACACAAAGCTCTTTTTATTTTGGAGGGTGAAGGAGGTTACTTTATTTGCAGGCAAAAATATGAAGAGGAAAGGAAACTTAACAGTTTGCCAAAAATCAACATTGATGCAAATATCAGCACTTAAGTTTGCTTATTGTTGGTCCAAGTTATACTGAGGGGGACTATTCATAAGTTATTTTACAAGTTCAATAAATAACCTGAGTTAAACAAAAACATTTCAAGGCCCACTATATCAAAGGCATAAAAAAGTCAGTATATGGGCGGCCAGGTGGCTCAGTTGGTTGAGTGTCTGCCTTCGGCTCAGGTCATGATCTCAGGTCTTGGGATTGAGCCCCACGGTGCGCTCCCTGTTCAGCAGGGAGTCTGCTTTTCCCTCTCTTCCACCCCTCTGCTCGTGTTCTCTCACTCAAATAATCAATAAAACCTTAAAAAATAAGTCACTATAAATGACAGTTTGATGAAGATGATGTGAAAGACAGCAGGACTTGTTCTATTAGTGAAATGTCATCATCTTACAAGGTATTTTATTATAACAGTTAAGCTAATTCAATCTAAATGTAATATGTGGGTCGGGAAGCACCATGACCTATTCCTCTTGTCCTTTAAATAAAAGAAAACAAAAGATTAGTACTTCTCATAATCATCTCTTTGATAGCACATATACTGCTAAAAAATAAATCAGTTCACATGGGTAACTTCAGGTTTCATTCTATTAAAAATATTGTTCCTTAAAATACTTTACAAGAATGTTCTTTTAAATTATTACTTACACAAGGCCAGGAAAGTGTGCTTTGAATTCATCAAGACCAAGACTCTTCTTAGCAAGTCCTTGTTCATAATATAGTTTTTTATGTGATATGTGTGATGTTCCACACAAAATGTGAGTAGTTCTAAAATTAAGGCAAGCAGCTGTGCTGTTTGATAATTATCTACAAAGAAAGTCATCACAGGAAAATAAAATAAATATTGTAATTCACCTAGATAAAGAGAATAAAGTTTATGTCTCATATTTTAGAGCAAAAGTAAAATTGTATTTCTTCCTCATTTTTATCAATTAAAGAAGCTACAGATTTTTACTTTTTCATTAGCAGACTCTCTAATACTAATCATTTTTATTGATTAGATGGAAACCTTCTACAGCTTTTGCATAAAATACTTATTAGCGTTAAGAGGAAAAAAAGCTTCAATAAAAAAATACAAACATGATTAAAAAAAACCCCTCATTGCATTGAGATCTTCTTAGTAATACTTCCTTAATATGTGCTGCTTTCATTATTAATATTAATGAATCTATTAAAGGGTCCCCAGGAAAGAGTAAATACCTCAAGCTTTTTGCCTAACACAGTGCAACAAAATTTCTCAAGAAAATTAATATGCTTTCTTTAAAAAGATACCTTTAAGGAAAGGACATTTTTGGCTATCTGGAATATAAAGTGAATAATATTACATTGAGATTTTTTCTAAACAATAATCTTTTTAACTTCTAATAATAACTAACTAATAAACTCTCTTAATTTCTCAATTCCCTAATTTAACTCACAAAAGATTCTGTAACAATAATCTGCAGTGTTAATTAAATGTCTTGTTTTCACTTTCTCAAATTAGGACATGAAATTAATCATTTTATCTCTAATTCAATTCTGAAGGTCTCCTCATTTGAAACTGGCTCTCCTAGACCACTGGCAGAAAAGACAGGAGGCTAGGTACACACAGCCTATTTTCTATTCTCCCAGCCCCATCCCTGGTATGCATGTTCCAAGTAGAAGCAACAAGTACTTACTCTCAGATTCATAAATAATACCTAAGCATAATGCTGTCATGAACACTAACACTAGTTCCCAACTGGCCTTAGTTTACAAGTAGGTTTCAAAAAATGAACTAAAATCCTCAATTTTCAGATGTCTTCTCAAAAAAAATCAGAAAACAAGCTCTAAATTTACAGTAAAAAACAAAAATGAAATCCCAACTAGTTTTCCATCTTTTATATTAGAGAAAATGGAATATTTTTTTTTACAATAAAGGAAAAAGGAAAGTTTTTTTTGATTTTTAAAAAATATGCCTTTCTTAGCCTTGTATAAATAAATACATTATACTCTGAGCAAAAAAAGCTTACAATTTTATATTAGTTCATAAAATAAAATTTACACTTACCAGGGCAAATCGTGCTGTTTTTGTTAGACCCAACTATATTATCTAATAAAAAAAAAGAAAAGTTACTTCAGTAATAATTACTTCATATTTTCCTAGTCCTTTACAACATACAAAGGATGTCTTTGGTCATAATCTCATTTTACTTGAGTAACTGTCAAGAATTAGTTGTGAGGGGGTGTTGAGAGGATGGGCAAAATGGTGAAGGGGGAGATACAGGACTCCAGTTATGGAATGTATGTCACAGGGATAAAAGATACAGCACAGGGAATATAGTCAACGGTACTATAACAGCATTATATGGTGATAGATGGTAGCTACACTTGTGAGCAAAGCTTAATGTATAGACTTGTCAAACTACTATGCTGTCCACTGAAAGTAATGTAGCATCGTGTGTCAACTACACTTCAATTAAAAAAAATAGCTGTTTCAGTTAAGTATTATACCTTTATCTGCCATCTTTTATAGAATTGAGTGCAGATGAGGAATTATTCAAAGACAATAAATATTCTGATAAAAAAGTGAGGTTACAACTAGAGAAAACTGACACATTTTCTTTTACTTCTTAATCATCCTCCAACAATTAGGGTATGTCTCTTTCTATATAGAAATTTCTTAAACTCCAGGAAAACACATGTTAACAATTATAATTTATGCCTTGAAATTTTAAAAAAGTAAGTAGGACACTGTAAGTTCTCAATATTAGACACATATTTTACAGCACATTTGCACAGGGAAAAATATGAATGTCTATCGCAGCACTGCGTGCAATAGCAAAAACTAGAAACAACTTAAATGTACATTAGAAGCAGAGTGGCTAAACTACAACATACTCATAGAGAATATTATGCAAGACTTAAAAATAAATAAGAACTCCAGGTATCAATATGGATAGATTTCAAAAACTCACTAAATAAGAGGAAAAAAGATGCAGAACAATGTGTACAACAGAAATCAATTCATATCAAGTTTGAAAACATGAAAAATACATTACACTTATAATAATATAAACAGACACTGGGTGATAAACCTCAAACCATTTCATCAGTTCATCAAACCATCTCTCAAAATTCCTTGAGAGATGGGGGTGAAGTGAGAATATGAAGGGGTGCACAGTAAACTCCAACAATATCTGTAATTTATTTTCTTTTCAAAAAAAATTTGAGAAAAAAAACAGGGCAAGTTAGTTTTGATAAAGCCAACAGGAAATATATGGTGCCTGTTATACAATTATCTAAATATTTCTGTATGCTGGAAGTGTTTTATTTTAAAATAAAGATTAAAAATGCATTTATTTTAATTTATACAAATGAAACTGTTCTGCCTGAAAACATTCTGCAACATGTTTTACCCAACTTTATGTTATCCAAAACTAGTTAACAGATCAAAATTCAGTTTTTAACTGCTATAGAGTATTCCATTGTATGAATATACCACATGTTCCTTATTTTCCTACGCATTCTTGTACCTGTCATGCAGATGCACAAATGTTCCCTCAGAAACTGAAGTGATGGTATTATGTAAGATGTGCCTATTTTACAACTTAATTAGTTTAGTAAACATTCTCTTAATTGACTCTGTTTTAAAATGACTCATCACATTAACCAACACTCTCAGAAAATCAACCTCCCCTTCTCGATGCCCATTCCTCATTTAACGAGTTGAGTTGTATGCTTATCAAAAAAGTCCTTTGTTTACACTAATTATTTTTGGCAGTATGATTACATACTTTAAATATCAGACTGATGAAATATCATAAAAATATCACAGACTGATGAAATATCATAAAAATGTACTATATATGGTTAAGCTGAATACAGTCTAGAAGTCAGTAAAACCAGAAGTTGTAGGTGATGAATTACGGGCACAGTTTACGCATGAAAGATGACATGGAAATACAATAAAAAAAATACATTAAAAAAAAGCCTTGCCCCTATACAAAATACCAGCAAATGAGTCAGCATTTAGAATGTTTTCGAAGTTTATTTTTTTAAACCGTTCTCTGCTTTAACCAACTTTTTAAATTAATCCATCAACTTTCGATCCTTATGCTGTGAAATTAAAGAGCTATTACTATATTACCAAATTATTCTCCAAAATGATGGTTCCCTTGGATTTTCTAATGTACGTAATTATACTGTTTACTCTTACCCACTGTAGGTAACTAACAGCTTTGGGAATAATCTCCTCTTGAAGTGTTTATAATTCTCTTCCTCAAGGTGTACTACTTTTTGCTACATTTTCTGTATCATCTCTAACACAGACCCTTTGAAAAAAGGAAATCATGATTTTATACTGCATTTTAAATTTTTCAATAGCAATTTCCCTGTCATATAAAGCACTGAGCAGACAGCCTGTTACAGTTATACTACTTATTTCACTCTTTAAAAATGGAAATCATAAGCAGATAAGTAAGAGACCCTACCCTTTTCACACTTGTCTTCTGAAGTATTGGTCAAAAGTGGTGCTGTGAGAACATGCATACAATGGTTGTAGAAGAAATTTAGAAATTCACTTTTTTCAGTTTTCTGAAACATACAGAATTTTAAAAAATATTTTATTATCTTTTAATTAATATCTTTAAGAATGCAGGTTATATACAACAGGTAAGATCATGAAAGAACCAAAAAACTAGTTATATTCACCTTAACTGTATTTCTGTAGAACTGAAAAATCAAATCTATTTCATATTACTAAATTAAAGTGAAAATAAGAAAAAGATTATAAAAAATTTCTCTGAGGAAAATTACTCAGAAGAATTTTTTTCTAATATGATTATGATCTGAAATGCAATGAAGATCTACCAAGCAATGTGAGACGCTCTAATTGCTGAAAATTTGAAACTCCATTCATAGCATATCCAAATATGAAAAAACACCAAACTGATTTATCAAGCCATTTGAAACAGGACAGAATTTAGATCTATTTTTTAAATTTCAAAAATTTATTATTTGGAAACTTGGGAAATAGTGCCTTTTTATTTTTTTGACCACTATTTTTTATACAATGATCTCATAAATAAGTAATGATTTAAAAACAATATACATAGTCTTCTCTAAATATGAGGGAATTTTATAAAGAAAAATACCCCAGCATTTTGAGACAACCATTATTAATATTTTGGAATACTTCTATACGGCTTTTCTGAATGACTTCCCTTACTATGCAGCTGAGATCATTCAGTACAAATTAATTTTTTCCACCATGATTAAAGAACATTTAACATTAAAATTTACCATCTTGGCCATATTTACTGTTTACAGCTCAGCAGAGTTACATACGTTACTCTGTCGTGTATTACTTTTTTTTATTTCCTTGCTGAAATCGTGTATTACTTTTTAAGAAGTTAACAGAATGAGGCCAAGAGCCATAAATAGAAATGCTAATAACATTTTACTAAGATTTTGCCAGATTACAATCTTGTGTTTTGCCACAAATAAACTGCTACAGGAACACCACAGCTACTTGGATATCAAGTGTACAAATGCTCAAGTATTTATTATTTTTAAAAATTGTACAAATTTTAAAAGATTTTATATTTATGTATAATTTAAGTATTTATATGTAATTTATTATACATGAAATCCTCTAAAAGTGCCTAGAAAAGACATTTTTATCTCAGAATAATTTCTTACATTAGTTGTAGCCAGCATGTTCTCTGGATCAATTAGAGTACGAAGAAGTCCCATTAACTGAACAGCACCTCCTAGCTCAGGATCAGTATCACAAATCATTTGTTCAATTACTACATTAATGAGAAGGATATCCTGAAAGAAAAATGTATTTCCATTAAAACTGGTTTGGATATAAGACAAATATACCAGCTGAAAGAACAAAATCAGAACCAAAGAATAAATGAACTTAAACTTTTATGTTCCTGGTAGTTTTCAAAGTTCTATAAACACACTAGTGTGAAAAAGCCCACTAAAAAAAGCAGAGCACACTAAAGCTTATGGCAACATCAATATAGGGAAGTGGAAAACAAAGTCATTTACCAGTGATTCTTGTTCACTGGAGATTCTAACAGATTCTCATTCTAGGTTTCAGCCTCAGATATCAATTTAGAAGCTGACTGAGTAAGGAGGATCATATATCATGTGATCCTAAAACAGATTATCTGAGTTTCAAATGAGAAAATCCTTTCTAGCAAAAAAAGTGAGAAAACCCAGTATACAACCTTCCATATCAAGCAAGTGGGTGCACACTGTGACATAATAATCTAATGCCATAGAGATTTGCATTGGTTGCATGCTTTTGGGTCTTAACTATGAAACTACAAAGCAGCTTGCAGATAAAAAATTTATTTGCCTTTTGCCTGTATTTTTAACCAGTCTTGAGGGGTGCCTGGGTGGCTCAGTTGTTAAGCATCTGCCTTGGGCTCAGGTCATGATCACAGGGTCCTGGGATCAAGACCCACATCGGGCTTCCTGCTTGGCGAGAAGCCTGTTTCTCCCTTTCCCACTCCCCCTGCTTGTATTCCCTCTCTCACTGTGTCTGTGTCAAATAAATAAATAAAATCTCAAAAAAAAAAAAAAAGGGGGGGGTGCCTGGGTGGCTCAGTGGGTTAATGCCTCTGCTTTCGGCTCAGGTCATGATCTCAGGGTCCTGGGATAGAGCTCCACGTCTGGCTCTCTGCTCAGCAGGGAGCCTGTCCACCCCCCCCCCCACCTGCCTCTGCCTACTCGTAATCTCTCTCTCTCTCTTTGTCAAATAAATAAATAAAATCTTAAAAAAAAAAAAGAAATCTTGGAAATTGAAGTATAATACTAAAAGAGATGAAATAAGAGAACTGCATGGAATGAAGATAAATTTCTTAAATTGGGAGAATTCTATAAAGTAATAAAAAGAAATATTCAGTATAAAGCACTTAAAAAAAGATTTTATTTATTTGAGAGAGAGAGAGTATATATACTTGCATGAGCAGGGGGAGAAGCAGACTCCTTGCTGAGCAGGGAGCTGGATATGGGGCTCGAACCCAGGACCCAGGGATCATGACCTGAGCAGAAGGCAGATGCTTAACTGCCTGAGCCACCCAGGCATCCCCAGTATAAAGTACTTTTTGTTACTATTTTGTTGTGTTAGCCCCTCTTAAACTGAACAAACTATGGCTTCCAAAAATAATTCCCTATAAAGTTGTGTTCTTAAATTCTGTTAAGAACCAACAAAAGCATGTCAAAGGGACTTAGCTGCTTAAAATCAGAACCCTAGCCCCTACCATGTTTCAAAATTTGAATGCCAATGAATCAATTCTGTCATGGCATTAGAAACAGAATAAAATCTCTTCAAAGAGGAATTACGCATTATGAAATAAAATTCACAGAGCTAATTAATAAATCCAGACCCAAGCCTCATTTCAATTGGAAGAAAAAGGTAGATTCCACACTAATCTGCTGCTCTTTCTTATTCTGGCATGATCAGCAAAACTTAAGTCATGTAAAATGTTAAGACATTACGAAAAGGTGTCAGCCAATAAACTTTCTTCAGAACAGTGCTATGGCATTTACTTACTTTACATTTATGTCAGTGTGTACTACTTACATTCTACCAGTTAATTAGGTCCTCAGATAATTTGAATTAATATAATCCTCTTTCATAAGTTCATTCATTTAAAACTAGGCACAAAAAAATAATAAATGATGAATTTAGGTTACATCTAAATAAAACCAGAGTGGCAAGAAATACTTCTTAAGGTATAGCTCATACACTGAAACGTCATTTCAATATACAGTCTTCAAATTTTTACTCTGGTCTTCTCTCTTACATTCAGTTTCTCTCAAATCCTGCTTCCATCAGTATCAATGCCAAACTCTGAGTACCATAATTCAGTAATTTGTGGAACTGAAAAAAGCTTATTTTTTCATGGTAAAATATTTCATGGTGAAATAAGACTGCCAGAGAGAACTACAGTCTTTTTAGGAGGTAACAAAGAACTGCCTTTCTTAAAAGGCCTGTAAGACTTCCCTTGCCAGAGAGAGGTATATGCACCATTGAATGCTATTCTTTAGAACATTATAAGATCCCAGGCTTCAGAGAGGAAAGGCAGAAGTCAGTAGATAAACTGAAATCTCTAGGTTTAAAGATTATGTTTGGATACAGGCTGCCTGAAAGGTTCGGTTGGTTGAGCGTTTGACTCTTGGTTTTGGCTCAGGTCATGATTTCAGGGTTGTGAGACTGACCCCAGTTGGGCTCTGTACTCAGTGGGGAGTGTGCTTGAGATTTGCTCCCTCTCCCTTGGCCCTTTCCGCAGCTCATGCATACACTCTAATATATACATCTTAAAAAAGAGAGAGAGAGATTATGTTTGGATAAGGTCTTTAAAATCCGTAAGAAGCCAATAGTTTGGAAGCCTACTAAATAGTTGAGGAAGCTTAAATGTCAAGAAATTTTTAAAATAGTCAACAGTCCATGACTGTTCAATCTTTAAGACCACCATTTGGTCAAGGAACCCACACCAACAGAAAGCAGACTGTGAAGATTATATAGATCGTTGGAGGAAAGGCATCTTTTACTGCCCAACTTAGATGCAGCCACAGCTGATAATATCCCGAGGGAAGAAAGGCTTTGGGAAAAAATAGGCAAGGGAGATTCTTTAGAGACAACTGGTTTTGTTAATCAAGAACCTCCTGGGACAAGGAGTCCAAGCTACTGCTTTTCAACAAATATTTGATAAACCAGTGCATCACAGTTATGAATGAATGATTGCTGTATGTATGCTCTCCCTTTTCCCATACAAAAGCAGTTTTGTTTGATGTTGGGGGCAGATAAATTATCTTTTTGTTTATAGGTTACTGAAACACTAGTAGTCTTATCTGGACTTGAAGAGGACTTCCTAATACTCAAATATTCTGGATGTGGCACTGGATATAAAAGTGAATGGAAACTTGATTTATCTCCCTTGAGGGAAAGGTGGGTGAGGAAAGAAAAATACGCATGAAAGGTAGCTCAAGAGGGAGACTGTGTGGCTAATACAAGATGCCAACCTTGTTTCTATTTTCTTTGTTTTGCTAGCAGAGCCCAAATTTTGTTCAGAGGCAATGTACTTAGCTCGAACACAATTTCCCAGCATCCCTCGTAGCTAAGAGTAACCTACTTTTGGACAAGTAGAAATTGCTAAGCAGAACCTCCAGGAAAGTGCTTTAAAATAAAACACAAAAGCTTTCTAGCCCTTTCCATTATTTTGTTCTCTGCCCTTCTTATTCCTGGAGGTGGAATAGCAATCTTGCAATCTCAAAGAGACTGACATTAAAACCAGAAAATGAGGATTGACTCAAAAGATGAAAGTCTATGGCATCATGAACTGCATATATAAGGCCATCATGGAACTGCTTCATGACTTATTGTGACATTAATAAAACTTTCCTTAGGTAAAGCTATTCTAAGTTGGTTTTTCTTTTTTTCTATGACAAAAACACAACATAGTATTTACAAAATTTTAAGTATATAATATTCTTAACTATGCTGTAGAGCTTCAGAACTTACTCATCCTGTATAACTGGAATTCTATACCCTTTGTCTTATATCTTCCTCATTTTCCCCACTCCCCATCCCCTGGCAAGCATCACTATTCTCTGATTCTATGAGTCTCTATTACTTTTATAAGAAGTATCATGTATTTTTTTCCTTCTGTGTCTGGCTTATTTCACTTGGCAAATTGTCCTCTAAGTTCATCCAAGTTGTCAAGAATGGCAGGACTTCCTTTTATTAAGGCTGAATAATGTTCCACTGTACATATATGAAAAATTTTTTGTCCATTCATCTGCAGATGGACACTGAGGTTGCTAAGATGTCTTGACTATTGTGAATAATGCTGCAATGAACATGGGAGGACAGGTATCTCTTCAAGATCTTTTGGATTTATGGACAGAAGCAAGATTGCTGGATCATATGGTAGTCTACTTTAATTTTTAGAGGAACTTCCATCTGTTTTCCATGATGGCTGCTCCAAAATATTCCCATCATCAGTATACAAGGACTCTTCTTTTCTCCATATCCCTGTCAAGACTTGTCATCTTTATTTCTTGATATTAGCCATCCTTTTTTTTTTTTTGAGAACACATTCCACATTTTATTTACATTTTAAGACTAACTTCAATCTTAAAATCACATATCCATATACCCATTTCCTTTTTGCTGATTGCACTTAAAGGCACGATTTGTCAAAGACTGTAAACAAATATTTACCTTGTCTGTCACATGTAACACTCAGGAACAGCTTTTAACAGAAATTCATTGCTCTCCCCCACATTTTTTTTCTTGTAAATATAGGTATCTAAACAATCCTGAACGTATTTTTGATAGTACTATAGTCAGCGCCCACACCACTTCAAAAATTAACACAATTTGTGAAAGTATTTATTGTATCTGCTACTTCAGACATCTGAAGCTCTTTCACTAAGTTAAAGCACGCCATTTGTTTTTCCTTCTTGAGATTTTTACTTTTTAGAAACACACATGCTTCTACAACATGACTCTTTTCTCCATGTTTTCATCTTATAAACCTGAATTCTATTTTGAGTGCTCCAGGTTTATGCATAAATGACAGTGCCACTGCATACTACCTTTTGTCCTTCAAGTTCTTCTACAGCCCTGATTACTAGCCATCCTAATAGATGTATGTGTACTTAGGAGAAATGTCTGTTCAGTTCCTTTGACCATTTTCAAATTCTTTTTTTTTCCTACTGGGTCAAAGGAATTCCTTACATATTTTGAATATTAGTATCTCATCAGCAACTAAAAACTCTACACTTTTACTCCGAACCTACATACTGTTATTGATGTCAGAATTTATTTTTTATTTATATATTAAAAAATTTTTTTAAAAAGATTTTATTTATCTGTCAGAGAGAGAGAGAGCGCGCACTTGCAAGCACACTGCAGGGGGAGCAGCAGGCAGAGGAAGAAGCGGGCTCCCTGCTGAGCACGGAGCCTGCTGGGGAAATCGATCCCAGGACCTGGGGCTCATGACCTAGGCCGAAGGCAGATGCTTAACTGACTAAACCACTTAGGTGTCCTGGAATTTTTTTATATTGCATATCTATTAAAAACTTTTGTAGTTATAGTTATTCTTAATATTTTGTCTTACCTTTTATACTAGAGTTAAAAATGATTTATACATCATGAATAGAGTACTATGTTATTCTGTATCTGTCTACATGTTTACCTTCACCTTTTTTTATAGTGTAAGATTTAAAGTGTAAGATTTATACTTTCATATGTTTTCTTGTAGCTGTTTAGTGTTCTTTCATTTTAACTTTAAGAATTCCCTGTAAGCATGTCTTGTAGGGCAGGTCTAGTGATGCCAGGTGAAGTATTCTCAGTTGGCAGTTTTTTTCTTTTAGCACTTTGAATATATCAGCTCACTCTTTCCTGGCCTGAAAGGTTTTTGTTGAGAAATTTGCTGAGATTTATGGGAGTTCCCTCTTATGTGATGAGGGCTTTTGTTTTGTGTGTGTGTGTGTGTGTGTGTGTGTGTGTGTGTGTGTGTGTATTTTGTCTTGCTGCTCTAAAAATTCTTTGTCTTTGATTTTTGACATTTTTATTGTAATGTGTCTTAGTGAAGACCTCTTTGGATAGAATCTATTTGAGGAAATAAAAATTTCATGTACCTGGATGACCATATTTCTCTCCTGATTTGACGCTATTAGGATTCTGCCCCCTTCTCTTCTCCTTTAAGGGTATCATAATATGTATACTGTTTTTCTTTATTGTGTTCCATAATTCATGAAAGCTTTCTCCACTATTTTTCATTCTTTTTTCTTTTAGTGCTTTGGGTAATTTCAAATGGCTTATCTTTGAGTTCTCTGATATTTTTCTGCTTGCTTGAGTCCACTGTTGAAGCTATTTATTGCTTTTTTCCCCCTCAGTTTAGCCAATGTATTCTTTAGCTTTAGAATTTCTTTTGGTTCTTTTTTTTTTAAAGATTTTATTTATTTGAGAGAGAGAGAGAGAGCACCAAGAGAGCGAGTGCACAAGCCGGGGGAGCAGCAGGGAGAACCAGGCTCCCCGGGTCAGCAGGAAGCCTGAAATGGGGCTCAATCTCAGGACACTGGGATCATGAATGGAGCTGAAGACAGATGCTTAACTGACTAGGCCATCCAGGCACCGCCCCCCCGCACCACCCCGCTTTTGGGTTCTTTTTTAATACTTTGTCTTTGTTCAACTTCTCATTTTGTTCATGTACTGTTTTTCTGATTTCATTTAGTCATCTGTGTTCTCTTGCAGCTCACTGAGCTTCTTTAAGACAATTATTTTGAATTCTTTGTCAGCCAGTTCAGTTTTCCATTATCTGTGGGTCAGTTATGACAGCTTTGTTTGTTTTGGTGGTGTCAAGTTTTCCTGATCTTTATAATCTAGCACTGATGTCTGCCCATCTAAGCAGTTAGCTGTTTCAGTCTTTACAGATTGGCTTTGGCAGGGAAAGTTCTTCACCAGTCAACCCAGTCAGAGATTTTGGCTGGGTCAGCTGATCAGGTTCATTACTGAGGTACATGGACCAGCTATTGAAATGTGTGTGGTGGTTTTAAGAGCCTCTGCTCCTTTTCTTTGTTCTTAGCTATTGCGAGGTGATTCCCTTACTGTTCTAGGTGGGACCTGAAAGAAATGGCCCTCGTGCGTAGCATTCTGAAAGGCTGGGGATGTCAGTCAGACTCTCACTTTGTTCTCCTTTTCTCCATGAATCTGTGGGTCCCGAGATCTTAGTACCGTGCTATGCTGACTTGGGGAGAAGCGACAAGGGTAAAGTGAAACCGTTCTTACCCTTTTCAATGCATTTTTTCTCATTTCTGTGCCCCGCTAAAATGCTGTTACCTCTTACCTGAACTCTTAAGTCACACGGAGGTATTTGTGTCTGTTAATAGTTGTTAAATCAGTTTCTGTTGTGGTGACAAGACCTGTAATTTCCTATTCTGCCACCTTGCTGATGCCACTCCTGGTTTTTCTGATATATGATATATATATAACACATATATTCTTAAGTAATACATTAATTTCTTTTTTTTTTTTAAAGATTTTATTTATTTATTTGACAGAGAGAGAGAGAGATCACAAGTAGGCAAAGAGGCAGACGGGGTGGGGGGGTGGGGGGAAGCAGGCTCCCCGCTGAGCAGAGAGCCCGATGCGGGGCTCGATCCCAGGACCCTGAGATCATGACCTGAGCCGAAGGCAGAGGCTTTAACCCACTGAGCCACCCAGGCGCCCCTTAATTTCTTATTCTCCTACATCTTCTGTCATAGGTCAGGTCTTCCTTCTCTAGTTATCTGTCCTCCACAATGCTGCTAGAACTATACTTTTAAAGAGACTGATCGGGGCGCCTGTGTGGCTCAGTGAGTTAAAGCCTCTGCCTTTGGCTCAGGTCATGATCTCTGGGTCCTGGGATCAAGCCCTGCAGCCGGCTCTCTGCTCAGCAGGGAGCCTGCTTCCCTACCTCTCTCCTCCTGCCTCTCTGCCTACTTGTGATCTGTCAAATAAAAAAAATAAAATAAAAAAAAAATAACACAGAGACCTGATCAAGATATCCTTTGTTTACAATGGATGTAAGATAAAAGATTCACTCCTTAAGGGTACTGGGGTGGCTCAAGTGTCATTAAGTCATTATGTGTCATTAACTGTCTGCCTTCGGCTCAGGTCATGATCCCAGGGTCCTGGGATCGAGCCGTGCATCAGGCTCCCTGCTTGGCGAGAAGCCTGCTTCTTCCTCTCCCACTCCCCCGGCTTGTGTTCCCGCTCTTGCTGTGTCTCTGTCAAATAAATAAATAAAATCTTAAAAAAAAAAACAACAAAGAGTCACTCTTTAGACTGGCTGTATAGGTAACAAATATTCTAATCCTGTGCTGTTTAATATGGTATCCACTTGCCACATGAGGTAATTTAAAATTAAAACTAGTAATTCCTCAGTCACACTACCAATAGTTTAAGTGCTTGGTAGCCACAGGTAGCAAGTGGTTACCTTGTTGTTACAGAATAAACATTTCCATCATCATAGAAACTAAACAACACTCTTCGAGCCTATTATTATAGTTTCATTGTTAATGAAAAGGAAAAAAAAAAACTATAAAAAAAAAAAGGATAATCAGACTTAGACCCCCCTAAAAAAAAAATGCAGGGGTAGAAAAGGGCAAAATATGGGAATTTCTCACAATCAAAATACTAACTGCCATAGCAATGATACAAGTCTTTAAATAAGTTGGTTTCTAAATCCTTGTGTTTATTTTTTATTGCTCTTAAGTGTCACTTTAACGAAACAATTTATTAAAGAAAATACAAAAGAGACAGGAATCCACATTCTAATTTTGTAATAAGAGTCAGACTTTTACACTAAAATCTGCTCTGAAAATACATGCAAAATCAGACTTCTACTTTTGGTCAAGAGGGAGTGACAGGAACTATATTTGTTTTTACCTGGAACTACAACAAAAAGCTGGACAAAATATATGAAACTTTAGTTGGTAATACAGTAGACAATGGTCAGTAAAAGACAGAAAGATGGGAAAAAATGGGATAAGTCTTAGGATACATGTCAGGTTCTATTATTATTATTATTATTATTGCTATTATATTAGTGGATCCTGCCAAACTAAGTAAAAATCAACTCCTAAAATACTAAGAACCACAGATTTAGAGATTCTGCCCCACAGGGCAGTATGGACAGTCTTATTTCAGGGGTACACCCACCTCAGTAAATAATTAAAATTAGTCTACTATCAGGCATGACTACATTCAGTCAAAAGTAATGGTATTTTTCAGAACCAATGAATAAATAGTTCTGAAACAAGTCTTACTAACATTGTAAGTTGTCTGTAAGGCATGTTTCATTTCTTAATTAACATAATTAACATAAGAGAGCAAGCCCTGAACAGAAGGAAAAGCTGAATCAAAGGACCCAGCCTCTGTAATTGCTGTACAGACATCTAAAGTACACACTAGCTGAGTGACCTTATGGCAGAATAAAGGAAATGGAATAGAAAATCATTATAAGTTGAACCACTCTTCCAAAATTCAAGCCAGCTAGAGTTGAACTGTCTAATTTCTAATTGTTTGCTGGAGCTATTTACTGGTAGCATTAAAATATTACACAAACAAATCTAATTGTCCTTAATCTGCTTCTCCAACAATGGCAATACTCAGGGTAGAAAAAAACTCATGCTCAGGCAAGTGCAGCTAAATAATGAAGATGTAAGAAAAATTACTGGAAAATGCCTTCTTAAAATCAAACGATGACTTGATGTGCAAATAAACCATTATAGACTAACTCTAGTTAATACGTATCAATGCTGGAATACCAAAATCTATTCTAGAGAACACCCTTTCTCTCCAACTGCCCTTAAATTTATAATCTTAAGAGGGCCCAATGACTTCCTTTCCATTGAAGCCTGCTTATTCCGGTGTTCTCTCTCTTAAATTTTTTTTACACTGCCCTAGCAGCTTCTGCAATTACAACCTTTAATTCAGAGTCAGCCTTTAAATGCCACCATCACTGTCTTGCAATATTCTGAGCAAGGGGTCTAAGTTAGGGGTTGGCAAACAAGACCACTTTGTTGGTTGCCTACTTTGCAAATAAAAGTTCTAAGGTAAAACATTTATTGGAACATAGCTGCACCATCTTTGGACAATTCATGTTACAATGGCAGGGTTGAATAATTGCCAAAAGAGACCTTAGGGCACATTGAGTCTTATTTATCTTCTGGCCTTTTAAGGAAAGTTTGCTATCCTTCACCTAAATAGCAACATTCAAGTGAGTTTAACCAAGGTTTCTGAGAGATTTTTCAAGGTTTTAGTTATTTCTAAATCAAAGTTTTAGAAAAATGATACTCCCATTCGTTACATCAAACTCTAACTTCGTACTATTATTCTTAGAAGCACATACTGGTTTTTAAAGTACATTTTATGGGTTTAAGAATTTGCAATATTGCAAAAAAAATAATCAGCAACAGAGGGGAAGTTTTGGGTACCTACACATGGAATTGAGAGATTATCCAGGTGATCAGTTGGCATCTCTATTTTCTGATTGGGAAAGATAAAGAACATACTTCATTTCATTGCTTCTAAGATTTCTTAAAACTCTTAACTTCTTGCTACTGAGATACATTTTATAATCTATGGCATTAGACAGTTATAAGCTAAGTGGCAAGAATGACAAAGCCAAAATGAAGATTTTTCTACTAACGCTTCCTGGTAAGATCAAGAAAATATTAGCATCCATGAATCTTAGATTCCATGAATACAGTAAATAAAAGGAAAAGAAAGAATGACAGGAGCGGGAACATTATTCTGAAGTAGAATAAAAACTGATGGATGCTGTGGAAACATCTTTGTTTTTTAAATGTAAGAATTATTTTTAAAAAATACACATGAAATTTGTTTTGCAGCAACCTGAATGATGGCTAAAATAATTAGAAAAACAATACTTCTTTTAATCCATCTGACATGTCAGAAGAAAGCAAAAGTAGCTCTTCAAATTCTACAAAACTTAATGGTCCAATTCCTTAAGTCTGTGAAACAGCAAAACAGCTTGAACAAAAAAATAAACCTTTCAGGGGCACCTGGGTGGCTCAGTGGGTTAAAGCCTCTGCCTTCGGCTCAGGTCATGATCTCAGGGTCCTGGGATCGAGCCGAGAGCCTGCTTCCCTCTCTCTCTACCTGCCTCTCCGCCTACTTGTCATCTCTCTGTCAAATAAATAAAAATAAAATCTTTAAAAAACAAACAAACAAACAAACAAACAAACAGAAAAAAATTACTGGAAATATCTAACAAAGAATGTAGAAATCTAAGGAGATAGTAAGAGATTAAACATATCAAACAACTGTAGATTAATTCAACAGTAACTTGGGGTGCCTGGGTGGCTCAGTGGGTTAAAGCCTCTGCCTTCGACTCAGGTCATGATTTCAGGGTCCTGGGATGGAGCCCCACATCAAGCTCTCTGCTCAGCGGGGAGCCTGCTTTCCCCTCTCTCTCTGCCTGCCTCTCCACCTACTTGTGATCTATCTCTCTCTGCCAAATCAATCAATCAATCAATCAATCTTTAAAAAAATTCAACAGTAACTTATAATAAGGATCAAATTAACAATAGAAATCAAAATCTTCTTTAGGATGGAACATAATTATATTTATTTTCTATTTAACACTAAAATATATTTAAGAAAGAGTACTTGAAATTGCAGCTATATGTTCATTTTGTTCTTAAAAGAGTTTAAGGGGAAAGTTTAACTATTCGTATAGTGGGAAAACACATTGGTCTCATTATTAAACATTTATTCACATGGCAAAAAAGAGACACATTTGAACAAGTGAAGGCAACTTGTTAGTTATACTAGAAGTGCCTGACCTGAGGGTCTTGAAATTATACATCATTAGTCTTGATTTTTTTGAAAAATTTGATTCTATTATAATCTATTTATCTCAACTCGAGTTTGAATACAGCTTTTTATAATAAACAAATCAAATGCCAAATATTCCGGGCTTGCTGAAGTCCAAGATGATCAGAAATCTATTTTGCTTCATTAAAGATTTAGATTGTAGTTATACTTTTTTTTCTCAATAGTATGAACACCGTACAGGTAATTCACATAGAACCAGAGAATTATTACTTACATCATCACTCTGCTGGGCTTCTTGCATTACAAATTCTCGGACCATGGATGGACTAAACTCTACTAGATAAGAAAATATATCTGTAGCTGCTGATCTGACTTGCAAATCATCCATGCCCTGGTAAAAGGAAAATTAGGTTAGAGACTGTTAATGAAAATTATGCCATGCTCCCTTTCTATCCCAAATCTATGCATACCAAGTGCTTGGATTTAGACATTGTACTGGAATCTTTTCTTCCTTTTCTTATATAAATATTAAAAGCTTTTAGCAGCCCAATTAGTTTCTGCCAGTTTTTGCCATCAAAAAGATAAATACTCAGAGAATTTAGATGTAGAAATCAGCATAGGATTTATACTATTATACTTTACAAATGCTGCAAAAATTTTTTTAAATATTTACATATATGCAAAATATGAATGATGTTACCTAAATAAGACTTTAAAATTTTCCAGAATCTGTCTTTGGTCCTAGTTTTGGCAGTTACTCCAGGAACTGATTCTCTCTTTTATGACTCTCCTGATAGAGGATGCTTTTGAAAAGCACTCTGGGTATTTTCATTCTTTGTCCACATCTTAGTTTTCTAAGATTGGTCCTAGATTTACAGTTACTCCTTAGTAACTGATTCTCTTTTAATGCTCTAATAGAGGATGCTTTTGAAAAACACTCTGGGTATTTTTACTTTTTGTCTAAAGTTTATTTTTACTTTTGTCTATAAGTTTTCTAAGGTAGTAATCCTGAATGCTTTTCCCTCTTTAATAGATAAAGGATAAATGATTCACAAGTTACAAAATCTCCAAGTGATTTTGAAAACATTCTTGAACTCAGCATTCTCAAAGTGTGGTCCAAGGGAAGTCTGGTGAGGTGGTCAACACCTTTTTCAGAAAGTGCAGGAGATTACAACTATTTTCATAAGACTAAACAATACTGGGGCATTACTGGCCCTTTTCACTCTCAGTATATCACAAGTATAGTGGGGTTTTCCAAAGGCTACAAGACATGCGATATCACAACAAATCAAATGCAGAGGTTGCTATGAGAATCTAGCTGTCTTCTTTTACACCAAATGTTAAAGAGATGGGCAAAAAAAGGTGAAACAGTGCCTCTTCTCAGTAAAATTTTTTTTGGTTCTGGCGAATTATTTTTTCATAAAAATTATATTATTTTTAACATATGTTTATCATCTTAAATTAATAAACATTTTAAAAAATTTTCAGTTTTAATTTTTCATACAATACCAATGGATAAAAAGTATATAACAATTATTTGAGAACCACTGCCATAAATCATACTGTAGCATGAGCCACCTCAGTCCAGTCTGTCCTCAATCTACTCAGTGGTCTAAAAAGGAAAGGTATTTTAATAGTTTCTATGAAACATAATATTGTTACAGAACAAATAATAGTCTTGAAAAAACATGCAGGTTTTTATTCACTTGAAACCATATTATATGCAAATGCTTACATATTAATATTACAAATTTAAGTTAATAAAAATCCAAAGACTGAACACACACTTGTAGTAATTCACTATCAAGTGAATCATAATTCAATATGCATTACTATAATAAGTATTTTCACAACTTCAAAAACATGGAAAGAAGCTATATAATTACCATTACAATTTCAAGAGCAGGAAGAATTCCCAACTTTGCCAAAGTTTTGAAAAATGCATCTCTGTTTTGAGGTTGTAATGTCTGAGAAAATGCACAAAATTCCTTGAAAAAGTTAACCTGTAAGATTACAAAGTAAGAGTCAGAAGCTGACACACATTAAGAGCAACCCTGGGGCACACTTTAATGTGATTACCACAGTATAATGTGCCCTTCCTTCTCAAGGACCTTGATTTTTTAGGGTGTTCTGGCTCCTTAAAACCTATATTAAAAGAACATATTAAAAACTAAGCAGCTCTCTAAAAGTAAACTTTGCATTATTTCTAAACACTGAACAATGAACTCTCCAAAGACATTACAGTGTACGTGTTTTATGTAGAGTCCCAGAGGGCGAATGCACATATAATATTAACTTATGATTTAGATGCACAAATGTCACGTAAAGCATGTATCTTGAATTAGAGCATGTATTGTCACAGAAACATGCTGTATAACAAATGGTGGCTGGGTTCTCAGGGAGCTTTCAAAAGTACAACTCTGTTTTTAAGTTGAAGGGACATCAGACATTCCCAAGTTTAAAGCACTAATTTTATAAATGAGAAAACTGAGTAGGCGATCAACTATACCAAGATGACTTGGCTGACTTTAAGTCCATAATCTTTCATTCCTTTTTAAAACCACCTGGTTATAATATTTTAAAAAATGACAAACTGCTAGTAAATAGCAATCACTATTTTCTTCCTCCCAAGCATGATTTACACCTCAGAAAATATACACACATTGAAAAGAAAAAAAGACATTTCCAAGAACCAAATTACTTATCATGTATTTATTCAAGAAGCACCGTTCTTACCTGTTCTAAAAAAAAAAAAAAAAAGGCAAAAAAACTCCAGCTGCTTCATAATGTACCTACAGCCATAAAAATATATGAGTTTGTAATTCTGTCCTAACATAAACCCTGTATCTAATTTTGGGCTTTGTAAGACACACAAGGCCCCTCACTGGGGGGTAAAAAACCACATCAAGATACTTTAAGAAACTGGTAAATATACAACACAGTAAGTTTGAGAAACTTTGAGAATACCTATATATTATAAATATGTATCTTTCATTTCATATTTATAAAAAATTCTCTAACAAATTCAATATTAAAAGCTTTATATGCCAAAAGTTAAGTGCTCTTTCAAGGTTCAAATTTCAAGAATAAATAACTTACCAATTCACGCCGTTTATCATCATCTGTAGCCTCATCCGTTAACTGTGCAAAAACTTCAGACAAAAACTTCTCATCTTCCTACATGAGAAGAAATAATTACTATGAAACAGTCTAACACTATAAAGTTACACTCATTTGTATGATTTATACAAATTATAATAAAAACAGCTGAAAACCTAATAGTTTCATCATGAAACCTAAAATTTGTGCTGTAAGTTTCAAACCCTGACTATACCATTTAATATTAGTTATACGTTCATATCTCATTTAATCAGAAACTTCAGCTATGAAGAACCCTCTGGGGGGAAAGAAGACCAGTTATGCTCTACAAGTCATGCATGAAAACTCATGTATTTTAACTCTACAGTTACAGGCTCTGCAGCTTTTCATTATCAGGGTCTATTCATTAACTTTTTTTTTTTTTAAAGATTTTATCTATTTGAGAGGAAAAGTGAGAGAGAGGGAGAGAGAGAACGCACGCACATACACAAGATGAGGAAGAGGCCGAGGGAGGGAGAAGCAGACTTCTCGCTGAGCAGGGAGCCAGATGAGGAGCTCCATCCCAGACTCCTGGGATCATGACTTCTGGGATCATGACCAAAGGCCAAGGCAGACGCTTAACTGTCTGAGCCACCCGGAAGCCCCTATTTATTTACTTTTAATTTAAATGTAATTCAAGCAAGTTTGAAGATCTCATTGTTAATCCACTACAGATTAGAAAAATGAGAAATTACAAATATGGCACAGGAACAGCAGTAAAGGAGACTGAATTCTGGCAGCGGTTAAGACTGCAAAGCCTTTTAAAATACAAGAACTTCTGAAATATAATTATCTAGGGCCATCTCTGTCTACTTGTGACCCCTCTCTGTCAAATAAATAAATAAAATCTTTAAAAAAAAACCCCCACTAGATATGATCATGGATGATGTAACATATTTTCCCACTAGCCACTCATAAGTGTTACTCAAAGAACATTAGGAGCCACTCTCGTTCATTAGTCTGACTCAGAATGATGTGTTTCTTTTGTTCTTTATTTTGTTGACTTTTACTGGACCTTATACACTGTGGCTTGAAATATGTTTCTGAGAGAATTCAACACCATTATACTTATTTCTTACTTTTTCCCTCTCAGTATTTCACGTTTTGGTGAAAAACTATGCATACACTTCCACTTATACCTTTTATAATTTTTTCTTCTTCCATCTCCCAGTTTAATTCTTCCTTCCTTGTCTAAATATTTTTTAACTTTTTTGAGAATACTTTCATAGGAAAATAGTTTCAATTCTGTGATAAATGCAATTTCTTCCATGATTCATTATTTGTGCGCTGACAGCTAGAACTGCGTAATGTATTATGGAGGCAATTTCAAGTATTATAGCCTGCTAGGAGAATATTTTAATTCCTATTACATACATTTTTTCTGATTTCTATCCTTACTCTTGATAATACTCTACAGAAGCACTCTATTCCGATGTACATTAAAAAAACAATTAATTGGGGTGCCTGGGTGGCTCAGTCAGTGAAGTGTCTGCCTTTGGCTCAGACTGTAGTCTTGAGATTGAGCCCTGAATCAGGCTCCCTGCCCAGCGGGGAATCTGCTTCTTCCTCTCCCTCTGATCCCCCTTGGCCCTGGCCCCCCATCTGTGAGTTCTAGAGCTCTCTCTCTCACATAAAATCTTCAAAAAA
>CM053610.1:61323657-61367560 GCA_028646535.1 Procyon lotor
GTAGCGGGAGAAGCAGCTTCCCGCAGAGCAGGGAGCCCAATGCGGGGCTCGATCCCAGAACTCTGGGATCATGACCTGAGCCGAAGGCAGACGCTTAACGACTGAGCCACCCAGGCGCCCCTAAAAGCCTTTGTTTTTAATAAAACATAACTTTAAAGACAAATTGTGTGTGTGTGTGTGTGTGGCTACTTTTTTGAATTACAGAGCAAAATCTTATGAGGGAAAGAAGAGCCACTTTTACAAAGTCTGAATCAAACTTTTCTTTGCAGTAATATAAAAACAGGCACAGGCTCAAAATCCAAAAACCCAGGGGTGCCTGGCTTGGCTCAGTCAGTAGAGCACGCAACTCTAGATCTCAGAGCTGTGAGTCTGAGACCCACAATGGATGCAGAATTTATTTTAACGCCACCACCACCACTCGAACCCAGAACCCATTCACCATTATTCATGTAAATGCAGAAATTTAGAAACAGATCAGGCTTTAAGAGGTTACATAGATTGCCTAGTCCAATTTTAAATTTCATGAGACCGATGCCCAAAGAGTGGACTTATCTGAGGCTGCCTAGTAACAGAGATGGATTTAGAATCCAGGTCTGTGGAATGATGAGATTTTCATCACTCCCACAATGTATAATAAACTACAGGACAGAGTCCTAAGTAGTTCATAGTTATGAAACAAACCAAAGTATAAAACATAACAAAGTACTAGGCCAAACCTAGTAAGATAAAATTGAATATGTTAAATCCTACATGAGTTCAAAAACCTCTAAAACAAAATGGAGAAATTATTTTAAGAACTCTATTACTATATGTTGTTTTCTTTCTTTCTTTTTTTTAAAGATTTATTTATTTGACAGAGCGAGAGATCACAAGTAGGCAAAGAGGCAGGCAGAGGGGGGGGGGGAAGCAGGCTCCCCGCTGAGCAGAGAGCCCCAGGCAGGGCTCGATCCCAGGACCCTGAGATCATGACCTGGGCTGAAGGCAGAGGCTTTAACCCACTGAGCCACCCAGGCACCCTATATGTTGTTTTCTTAAAGCCACTGAAATATTTTATATATTTACTTAGTAACTGGGATGAAAATTAAGAAATTTCCTTTTGTAGTGCTGAAATCCAAAAATATGTCAAAAAAGAACTAAACTACTGATTTTACTGGATTTTTGACTTAATTCTCATTTATGGAATAGTGGAAATATATGTGTTAAAATGTCAACATTTGCGATACCTGTCCTCCATCATTTCTAGTGAAAGAAGTTAAAACTTCTTGTTCTGAAAAGGATCATACCTGTAGCTATCCGGGTGAAAATAACCTCACTTTACTGGCTGTAAGAAATTTAATTTTCAAAATATTTTAAGAATATTTCTCAATTCTGGGCACATGGGATTTTGATCTGCAGTTAGTTAGAAAGTTCAGGTTAACTAAACTCTTATGCCCCAATCAAGCTTAAGAGAATCTCAACATGTATTAGAATACATACCAGGAGCCAGTGACCACAGTAAGTACTTTCATATAATTTTTGTTAATTAACCTAATTCAGGCTAGGAGTTATTTTTATGTACCCTCGCACTAACTTGTTTTGGTCCAGAAAAACAGAATTCTTATATTTTCACTAGCTTATGTAACTCATTCGACGGCAGGTTAATACTCATTTAAGAAGTTACCGTTATCAGGGTGCCTGGGTGGCTCAGTCAGTTAGGCATGTGACTCTTGGTTTTGGCTAGGGTTATGAGATGGAGCCCCATGTCTGACTCTACCCTCAGCGTGGAGTCCACTGGAGTTTCCTTCCTCCACCCCTTCCTTTTCCCTCTGCTCATGCGTGTGCGCCCACGCTTGCTGTCTCTTTCTCAAATAAGTAAATAAAGCTACAGATATGTATCCTAGCTAAAAGGGTATCTGGAGACATCTAATACCTAGCCAAAAAATTTGTACATGGAAATCTCAGAGGTGGGCTTTAGGAAATGAGTCTTTAGAAGCCAATCACCAATTAATCCTAATTCCTTTCTTCTCACATACTGTTGAGAATAGAAAATAGAATTCGGCATCACTGCTGACATATAAGCGATAACTAAGTGGTAAACTCTGGATAAACAACAGGTAATTCACAGTATCTGACTATTTCATAAACGCATTTAATGGGCCAGAAATGAGTAAGACTTTCTCTTCTTAAAGCTACACGTGATTTATATAATTACAGTCTTTATAAATAGATCTATGACAAAATATATAAAATGACAATGTTATATTTATAGATTAGTTTGCATAATTTATTTTTTAAAACATAAAAAAACATTTATGACCAAGTACTATGGATTTAGAAACCGTTCCGAAGTCAAAAGCAGTCTTTTGAAAGCTTCTGAACTTGAGTTTTCCATCAATGAGTTCTTTACATCAGCTTATATTGAGTCTACTTCCAAATTCCTGAACTGTAACTGTTTTTCTGTTAGCAAGTCAAATGGCACCTTGAATTGTATAGTAAGTATGGTTTTAAAAAAGCAGGTCCCATATACTATAAATGGAATGTCATTCATAAATCTAATTTCCTTTATACCTGTTATTGTGGAATAAGGAAAAACTGTGAGGTGAAAAAATGATCTAGAGAAGTAAATCTTAAACAAAAAGTACAGTGACAAGAGAAAGGTTTATGATGGTTGGAAGCATCATAAAATCGAATCTCATAGCTAAGTACCAAGACGGAGATTCTCAACTTTTTGGTCTCAGGATGACTTTAAACTCTTAAAAATAATGAAGAACTCAAAGAGCTTTTATTATGTGGATTATGTTTATCAACATATTTATAATCAAAACTGAGACATTTAAAAACATTTATTAATTTGTTCTAGAAATAAGCTATTATAAGTATATGTAAATATTTTATGGGAAAATTTTATAAATTTAGAAAAAATTTTATAAATTTAGAAAAAAGTGGCTGTTTTACATTTTTGTAAATCTCTATAATATTTGGTTTAATTAAAGAAAGCTGTATTCTCCTATCTTCTTTCACATCCAGTCTGTTGTGATGTTTTGGCTGAAGTTATATGAAGAAAATATCGCCTCACAGTAATAAGTTGGAAAAGGAAAAACTTCACAGACCTCTCTGAAATGGTTTTAGGAGCCCCAAGAACACACTTGAGAACCCACTAAACTATGTGTACAGAAGCTGCACAAAAAATTTAATGAGTGATATGGAGATAACAAAGGCAATTATGTAGGAAACTGTGGGTATAGTATACTACCACAAGTAAGACAAAATCATCCTTACTAAACTGTTAGGGTATAAAGGATTAACAGGATAAACATGGCATAAACTCCTATTTTACAACTGAAGGAGATAGAATAAAACCAATCTCACATAGTAAGAAATCCAATTATCATTTCCTGAAAATTAATGTTTCTCAGTACTGGCTGCACATGTGAATTATTTGGGAAATTTTAAGCGCTTGTGCACACTCACGCACTCATGCATTACCCACCCCCCCAATGATAACTAGGTCTCACAAAATGGACTAAAAGATAGTCTTAATATAGCTGCTTTTGCTCAGGATGATGGAAAAGTTCTGGAAATGGATAGTGGTGATGGCTGCGTAACACTGTGAATGTACTTAACACTACCAATTATATACTTAAAAATGGTTAAAATGATCAATTTTATGTAATACATATTTTAAAATTTTAAAAATGTATGCAAAAATGAAGTTAAAAAAAAGCTCCATCATAGAACACTTAAAAATGTAAAAGGTCACATTAGAAATGAATCTCCTTCAAAAACCCTTGAGATAGAGTACAGTTGTCTAGGCCTGACAGTATATTTAAAGTAAACAAAAGAAATCTTTCAAAAAGGAATGAACACCAGCTCAAACTATTAAAGGAAATAAGCATCTGAAAAAATATAAGAACACTTTTGTTTACTTACCTGCAACATGCTGACTATCTCAACTTTGTTGAAGAAAATAAAAGACGTAAGAGTAGAAAGAAAATTCTCTTCAAAAACAGATGGCGTAGGTAAAATGATGTCCTGAATGTACTGTACCCTGTAAGTCTGATGTATTTTTTGCCTTAGTTCAGAGTCTGTTATTGGTATAACTTCCTTAAATTTTGCAGTTTTGGTCAAAAATTCTCTATGCCTTTTTGGCTGGGCCAGAGCAGGGTCATATTCAAGGCATCCCACAACATCCATGATACACTCATCAGAAAACATGACTTCAAAGAGAGTTGCCTTATTTAGGAATAAGATTCCTCTAATAATTTCATACAAATGGTGTAAGCCTTCAGTGTTTTCTAGATTCTCACAAGCTTGGAACAGCTGCAGTAGTTTTTTAATATAGCCTTCATTTTCCAAGGCCAGAGCCAGCTTTTCCCTACGGATAGGTGAGGAGAGAACTGAGGTAACTAAGTCAGCAATCTCTTCAAGTTTATTGAGTTCACATGTGGGCAGGTCAATCAGATGACTGGTTTCAGGCATTTCTTCAAATCGTTCTTCTTCTGATTCATCAATGAGGTCCTGTGTGACTTCCACTGATGGATCCTTACCTTGAACCTAAAAACATCCAAGTACAGCTGGTTACCTTAAAATACAAAAGTCAAAATTTTGGAAATCAAATCACTGACCACTGAATTTAAGTAAAAATACCTTGCAAAGAAACAATATTAGCCACACAGTCATTGTTTATTAGAATTGAAGTCTAGAGAGGGAAAACATACCTAGTTTTTAATTAGTTGTCAATTAGTTGATTCTCAATTTTACCTCTAAATTTCCCAACTTATAACTTGAGGTTAACTCTGATCCCTGACAATGTGCACATTTGACCTAATGTTATATAGATTTATGTGATGTTATGTAATAACCATGTGCAGTTGTTTAGTAACTTCACTATTCCTACTAATTTTGAATTCTACTGAAGGTTAACTCTTCTGTGGGTCCCCCAAATCACTATGTATGACTCTTTTTTTTTTAAATTTTATTTTTTTCAGTGTTACAAGATTTATTGTTTTGCACTACACCTAGTGCTCCATGCAATACGTGCCCTCCTCAATACCCACCACCAGGCTCGCCCAACCCTCCCCCCCCAAAACCCTCAGTTTGTTGCTCATAGTCCACAGTCTTTCATGGTTCATCACCCCCTCTAGTTTCCCCCCATTCACCCCTTCGTTCCTTCTCATAATGCCCTCCATGTTTTTCTTTACACTCAGCACCTAAGTGAGACCATAAGGTAATTGGTTCTCTCCGTTTGACTTATTTCACTCCGCATAATCTCTTCCAGTCCAATCCATGTTGATACAAAAGTTGGATATTCGTCCTTTCTAATGGAGGCATAATATTCCATTGTATATATGTACTATGTATGACTCTTAATGCACCATCACATTGGCGTGACAAAAACACTACTAAGTTTATTTTCATTATATAGATATACATATATATGTGTGTGTGTATATATATTTTATATATATGTCTCTGTGTATATGTGTGTGTGTATTTTAGAGGAGGTGGGGGGAGAGAGAGAGAATATCTTAGGCAGATATGCCCAGCCTAGAACCCGATGCAGGGCTTGATCTCACAAACCTGAGATCATGATCTGAGCTAAAATCAAGAGTCAGATGCTTAACCAACGGAGCCATCCAGGCACCCCAAACACTACTAAGTTTAAATGAAACTAAAGCCCAAATCTTTGTATATTCAAGAGTGAGAAGATTTCCTCAAATTACTTTTGAAATTCACTTTTGGACAAATAGTTGCTTTTGCTATGAGCCTAAAACTGCTCTAAAAAACAAAGAATATTCTTGGGGTGCCTGGGTGGCTCTGTCAGTTAAGCATCTGCCTTTGGCTCAGGTCCTAGAGTTCCAGGATTGAGCCCCCAATCAGGCTCCCTGCTCAGTGGGGAGTCTGCTTCTCCCTCTCCCCCTCACACCCTACTCTTATGCTTGCTCGCTCGCTCTCAAATAAATAAATTCTTTTTAAAAAAATAAAAAAAAGAATATTCTTTTAAAACTGGCATTCATTTAACATCTGTGATAAAACCTCCAAGTTATAATATCTAGGAAACATAAAGAATAAAAAACTGTTCTATGATTTATATTGACAGCTCAAGAGAAGCATGGCTAACTTATAACAAGTTTTCTATAGGGATTTCTATAATGACTAACATAAAAACTTTATTATTAAATTTTTCTAATTCCTAACACAAGAGTGCAATTATCCTCCTTTCACCTCAAAATATCCAGATATACAGAGATGAAAAAGCTCCAGAAATTTCCAAATCCGCCAAAACAACATGGAAAAAGTCCTAAGAGCTTAGAGGAAGTAGACAGATATACTGGTGCATATAAGATACTTTTTCTCCTTGAGTACTTTTACTTCTTGAGTCCTCAACGGAGTTGCTGGATTTAGGGAGACTGACACATACATATAAGAGAAAGGGTGAGTAACAAGGTCATAAGAGCAGTTCAGATAAAATATCATGGAATTTCAAAGAAAGGTAAATTCCTTCCAGCTCTTGGGGTACAAAGGGTGGTGAGGAGAGACTATAAGGAAGAAATCATAAAAGCAGTGGCATTTGAGATCTTCAAAGTGGCATCTGGACTTTCAAAGATGGGTAAGATTCAGATGAGGATAAAGGCATGCAAAGTGAAAGCGATTAGTAGAGGCAGACAGACAGAAATGTGTGACATGCATACAGCAAACGCCAAAACTGGAAATGTAGATTATAACCAGATTATGGAAAGTCAAGCTAGAACACTGAGTTATTGTTCAAGGAAGTAAATGTGCAGCACTGTCCTTTAGAAAGTCAACGTGGTATCAGTTGTATGGAATAAATTTGAGAATATAGATAAATTAGGGTGTTACTTCAAAGTCTACATGAACAACTGAATTCGGATAGTGATAGTGGGACAGAAAAGGGACAGGTACAAAAGAGAGGAGGAACCACAATGACTTACAGTTTTATATCTGTCATTGGGAAGATTATGGTTGCTTTAATAAAAACTGATAGTATGGGAGAGGAATAACTATTCTATCAAGTTTGAGGTGACTGAATACCCAGCTGGCAACTAAATCTGTAGACCTACTACTCTGGAAAAAGAGTAGGTCATAAGGTGGAAATTTGGTGTTAGAGTAACACTTAAAGCCAGAAGACTCTGACAGTAACCAGAGAAACAGAAATAGAGTACAAAGTGGGGAAGGAAGAGGAAGAAGAATCATAGGTTGTAAAACAAGAATAAGAAATCAGAAGAGGGGTGTCTGGCTGGCTCAGTCTGTGGAGTGTGCAACTCTTGATCTTGGGGTTGTGAATTTGAGCCCCAGGCTGGATGTAGAGATTACTTAAAAATAAAATCTTTAACTTACACTTCAAATGAATTTAATTTGCATGTTTCAGAATTAAAAGCAACAGCTACAAAAGCATTAACAAGGTTACAGTACGTTCATTTCTGTGTTATCTAGTATTACCCATACAAGCTTCCTGGACTTAGCTTTTACTGAATTAGATTTTTACTGAAATTAAAGTTGGTTTTTCAAAGGTCAGCAATGACTTCTTAGAAATGGAAAGTAAAACAATGAATGGTTTTGTGGAATACCAGGCAGTTGTGAGAAGCGATAAACTAAATGTATATTCAGCAACATGCATAGATTTAAAAAGTATAGTACATGGGGCACCTGGGTGGCTCAGTAGGTTAAGCATCTGTCTTAGGCTCAGGTCATGATCTCAGGGTCTTGAGATCGAGCCCTATGTCAGGTTTCCTGCTCAGCAGGTCTGCTTCTCCCTTTCCCTCCAACCTGCTCCATGCTCTGTCACTCTCAAATAAATTAATAAAATCTTAAAACAAAACAAAACCACAGTACTCAGTAGTTTAGTAAAAAATTAAACTTCCCAGACCAGCAGAGTGGCCAAATATAATACCCTTTCCAAAGGTGGAAAAGTGTGAGTAAAAATCAGTGACAAATAGGAAGAAACAGTGACCAAGGGCAAAGGAACAAACAAATGGGTAAAGCAACAAGAGAAATCCAATATTAACACTAGTGCCTCAAGAAAGGATTAGAGCAAGAGATGATATTCTCTTAGCTCAATTGTATCGGATGCCTGAAGGGTAAAAGCCATTATGTTTGCCAAGATCACCTATTCTTGGGACCTGACAAGGTTGAATGGAGGCCTGTAAATGAACCTGATGAACTGAAACAACTGTTAATGATGTTAACAATTCTAGTAATGTGCCAGACTCCTACTTTTCAGGTTATATCTACTACCATGCTGCAATATGGTATAATACTAGCGATGTTACTCCCACTACTTTAGGTACATAAGCCTCATAACATTACTATATTATAGTAATGTTAATATTACTATAATATTATATTACTATAATATTAATATTGGGAAACTGAGTTAAAGCCTCCTCAACATGAATGCTGACAGAAAATGGGCAGAAGGAAGAAATGGATTTTGCTAACTTTCAGTTGATTTCTATGCTAAACACTTCTGTACAAGTTTATCATAAGGTACACACTACAATAGATCAAGGAGGAAAATGAGTAATCAGTATGAAATACAAAAAGTAAATCATGGCTTTATCAGATAGATTGTTTCTTTAAATATATCCCTACCCCAGAATGGTATTAGGCATATTCATACTGATACTTGCTCTGTCAAATAAATGCTAAATATAGATGCTTAGATAAATATAATCATTTTGCTGTGAGAGTGTTGGCAATAGGCCAAGGGGTGGCCTTAGCAGTCAAAGATTAGTTTTGCCTAAAGAAAGATGTGGCTCTTGCCTAGCTCCTGAGAGGTAAACCTCTAAGCACTTTTAATATCTGTCTGATAGGAGTGTTTTTTGTTTACCTGGGAACACTGGGCCATGCCAGACATTCTATGTGTGGGTAACTAGGTGGTTTATAGTGGAGGTCTTGGACCATGGAGTATCAGCTCAACCTGTGGAGGTGCTGGAAACTTAAGTCAGTCACAGGGCAGTCAGCCTGCTTCTAGGACTAACACCCAATGAAAATACTGGACACAAAGGTTTGGGGTAAGCTTCTCTGGTCAGCAATACTATGTGCAGGTTGCCACACAACATTGCTGGAAGTACTGTCTGTGTAAGTATCCTGAGAAAGACAACTGGAAATTCAAGCCTGGAACTGTCACAGACTTTGCCCTCTCTACCTTCTCCCACTGGTAATTTTAATCTGTATCATTTCATTGTAATAAACTGTAATGAATGTAACAGCTTTGTGGAGTTTTGTGAGTCTTTCTAGCGAATCAGTGAATCTGACAGTGGTTGTGGGAACTCCTGGAAAACATGAGTGAAAATAGTAAATAAATTTCAGCAAAACTTTCTAGGACAAATGTACCAAGTCTTCAAGAATATATGCAGATCCAGGAACTAATATTAAACAGTACATGCTGATGTGTGGGAGGGGAGTAGGCATAATGTAATATGCTGAATATCATCCACCATACAAAAATATGTTCTAGGAGAAATGTAATCCAACATCCTACTTCTTATTTTATTTTTTTAAAGATCTTATTTACTTATTTGACAGAGAGGAAGTGAGACAGAGCAAGCACAAGCAGGGGAAGGGGCAGAGGGAGAAGCAGGGTCCCCGCTGAGCAGGGAGGCCAATGTGGGACTCGATCCCAGAACCCTGGGATATGGGATATAATCCCAGCAGGGGCTTAACCAACTGAGCCACCCAGGTGCCCCTAACATCCTAGTTCTAAGTAAGATGTTTATCTTCTGTCTTACTCAATCATTCTTTAAATATATACTGAGTACACACACAACATGTGCCAGTTGCCATGCTAGTACATTGGAGGAGGAACATTACAAAACAAAATATTCAGGAACTTATAATGAAAAAGTTAAATCTTTAATTACTATTAATATTCTGAACAGATTTAAAAAATTATAGAAAAGTAATGTTTCCCTTTTTTATTCTTGAAGTTTTATATCCTTCAGTATGCTTTTATTATTTTCACGGACTAGTTCCCCCCCTCATTTTGTAGATGAATGCATGCATGATTCAAGTTTACTGAACTGCTCATGTACAGAGCAGCAAGTATTTGTGGACTGCATGTGTCTGAATCTGCAAAGGAGGTCGTTTTTAAGTCTTACACATCACTTTACAGAAAACTTGGCAAACATAAAATTCAATCTCAATCTGTGGAGAGCACACACAAAAAAAGGGTAGGACCGTCTCATCACCATCCCCCATAAGTTTAAAGACAGGCAAAACACAAAGGTAAAATAATAACAAAACAATCTGTATTATATTCTTATGTATATTTTACAAATTAAAGCAAAATCATATTTACCAATGTTTTCACCTGTTCATCAATGGAAATTCTTCTATTTAATAGTGTATACTAATAATGCTCCATTAATACCTGATACATAGTAAGATATGAGGTGGAAAGAAACAAACCATCTACTTCCAGTTTAGATTTGTGACCTAGAGTCAGTCATTAAATAAGCTTTATATAGAATGAGAAGGTTCATATTATACTTTTTTGCACTGTGTGGCAATGTTACTGGGAGGATTAAGGAAAAAAATTACTGTGGTCAGATGCATTAAAACTAACTCAAGAACCCTCAGTGATCAGAATTACTATAAAGAAAAGCTGATAGAAGTGAAAACCACAATAGCCAAAAACACTAGAACAGAATATTACACTACGTAACAGCTGAAACGGTGATCCCATTTACAGAAAATAATAGTTAAAATGTTATGGTTAATTTAAAATTCCAGTTATCAGCTATCACAGACTCTATCTGCCTAAGGAGATATAACTACTAAATGTAATATGGTATACCGAATGGAATCCTGGAACAGAAAAAGTATACCATGTTTTAAACTGAGAAAAACTAGTTTTTCTGTGCCTGGTTGGCTCATTCAGTGGCTCTTGATTTCTGCTCAGGTCATGATCTCAGGGTTGTAAGACTGAGTCCTGAGTTGGGCTCTGCACTGGGCATGGAAACTGCTTAAGATTCTCTCTCACCCGCTGCCCCCTCCCATGCTCAACTGCATTCTCTCTCTCTCTCTCTCTAAAAAAATAAATAAGTAAAATAAAATAAATAAAACAGGGAAATCTGAATAAAATATAGCCTTTAGCTAATAATAATGTATGAATAATAATAATAATGAATAGTAATAATACTCTGAATATTAACTCATCAATTATGATCAGTGTATCCTACAAATATAAGAGACTATTGACAGGAGAAACTGGAGGAGAAGGTGGTAGGGAGGAAGTATATAGCAACTCTATATTTCCTGCTCATATTTTCTATGAATCTGAACTTCTAAAATTAAAAGCTTTTCTTTTTAAGATTATTTGAGAGAGAGAGAGCATGCACACAAGTACACAAGTGTGCAAGAGAGCTTTGGGGTTGGGGGCAGAGGGAGAGTGAAAAGCAGGCTCCTGGCTGAGCAGGGAGCCCAAACCAGGACTCGATCCCAAGTCTCCGGGATCATGACCTGAGCTGAAAGCAGATTTTTTTTTTTTTTTCCTTAAAGATCTTATTTATTTATTTGAGAGAGAGAGAGAGAGAGAGAGAGAGAGATCACAAGATCACAAGTAGGGAGAGACGCAGGCAGAGGGGGTGGGAAGCAGGCTCCCTGCTGAGCAGAGAACCTGATGTGGGGCTCAATCCCAGGACTCTGGGATCGTGACATGAGCCAAAGGCAGAGGCTTTAACCCACTGAGCCACCCAGGTGCCCCTGAAAGCAGATGCTTAACTGAACGTGTCACCCCATTATAAGAACCAGTAAAAAAAGTTCCAGGGGTGCCTGGGTGGCACAGAGGGCTGAGCATGACTCTTGGTTTTAAGCTCAGGTCATGATCTCGGGGTTGTGGGACTGACTGAGCCCTATGTTGGGCTCTGTGTGAAGTCTGCTTGAGATTCTCTCTTCCTCTGTTCCTCCCACCTATCTGTGTGCTTCCTCTCTCTCTCAAAACAAATCTTAAAAAAAAAAAAAAGTTCCAGTTACCTGAGAGTTACCACCTATCTCATATTCTGCCATATTATAAATTCTTTCAGAATTGAAGTCATGAGCACTTTTGATCATTAGTGCCTGGCACACAGTATTCATAAACATCAGGCAAACAGGTGATCAAATTTTAAAGAAAAACCTCAAAGACTTAGAATGTAATTATTTCCTGACCTTTTATTAATTATGAATATATGTTCTAAAACTCTGAAGTGATAAACACATGCTCTCTCCACATTCTAATACATATCTTTCAGGTAAAAAGAAAAAAAAAAAGTCAAGAATGCAAACTTTAACTAGTATTATTTAAAAAAATCTTACCTGACAAATTTTTTCCCAAATCTCATCACAGCCAGCTTTTTCCTGAAAACTCAGAGCCAGATCATAGTTCTCAGCTTCCGACCAAACAATTAACGTATCCTGTTTAAAAATAAAGATTTGTACATCATCACACTAGAAAAGCTAGAAAAGAAATAACTACGAAGTAGATATCAAGAGGACAGGAAACAGCGTAGTGATGACAAATGCCCTCTGATGAGTGCAATTAATGTACATTCAATTGACACCATGTAACTGTATTTTGTTATCCTATGAAACTTAGTAATACACTGGCAAAGGAATAGTTTGGGTACTAAAAGGATACGGAGCAATTTTCCAAAACAAAAATATTAAAACAGGTTAGCAGGCTTTAGCCCAGGTTACCAAGATAATGTCAAATGGAAAATCTAGCCACTCTTGGCCAAGCTGTAATATAGACATTTTAATCCTCTACTGCCTCTCTTCTCTGACTCTGGAAAAGCCTTCAGGATATGAAGGAATTCAAAACAATAAGGAAATGAATATACTCTAGCTCTTAAGTATTACCAACAGCACCTATTTCAGTAGCTTAGTTTGTAGAAAAATTAAGAACCCCAGTGTTTAGGTGTTTTTCTATTAATATCCTTAATTTTGTCACTACCAAAAAGTCAGTTAAGCTTTTAGGAAAAAGTTGTCAACCCTTTTATTAAAACTGAAGTTTAGGTTTAAATTAAAACAGACACATCTAAACACAAATATCATTATACAACACTCAATTAAATGACTAGTTTTTTAAAGGACATATAACAATGAAATTTTAATATTAAAACTTTGACTTTCAGAAAATATACATTTTTATGTTTTTTTTCCCCCAAATACGTTTATTTTTTCAGCATTACAAGATTAATTGTTCATGCACCACACCCAGTGCTCCATGCAATATGTGCCCTCTTCAATACCCACCACCAGGCTCGCCCAACCCCCCACCCCCTCCCCTCCAAAACCCTTAGTTTGTTGCTCAGAGTCCAGTCTCTCATGGTTCATCGCAGAAAATATACATTAAAAAAAAGAATATACATGTTTACATCCTAATTATCAAGTATATAATCTATAAAAATACCTTATAACTAATAATTGTTCACCTAATACTTCTAAATATTATGACTTGATATTAAAAAATATAATACTACAAGTGAGTCTCAAATTAACGAAGTCTTCAAAATGAAAACACTTCGATACTTTGATAGCTCTAATCTGTAAAGGAAAAATATCCTTCAATTAATACAAGCCTCAGATTAATATTTACTTGCTGTTTAATCAGGTAAGAACAGCAGCTAGGAAAGCTGTGTTCTCTCTTCTGCCTGGCTGTGCTCCTTCCAAGAAAAATTTGCCACCACTAAAATTTTATCAGGTAACTTTTATTTTAAAACTTTCTGTGGGGCGCTTGGGTGGCTCAGTCGGTTGGGTGTCTGTCTTCGGCTTGTGTTGTGATCTTGGGGTCCTCGGATCAAGCCCCACATCGGGCTCCCTGCTTAGTGGAGAGCCTGCTTCTCCCTCTGCCTCTCCCCCATGCTTGCTCTCTCTCTCAAATGAATAAATAAAAATATTTTTTAAAAATTCTACACTTTCTAGCTGTGTAACAAAGAAAAATATAGTTCATCTTTAAAAAAATAAAAATAAAATAAAAACTTTCTGTGGCTCCCACCATATACAGAAGAGGTTTTGAAATCTTTAAAAAAAAACCCAGAACTCTCTTATAAACAAAATTTTACTAAGAATCTTCATGTAACAAAAAAGATAAAGACAGAGCTCCTTTGGTTAAAGGTCTAGGAAACACACCCAGGTTCATGTACTTTACTCAACTTGAGTCAACTTCTTAGAACTCTCCTTTAAACAGCTTCATCAACAGTAACCTCCAATAATTCTATTTGTGTGTTTTGAATTATTTCTACATTATATTCAGGAATATAATATCAGTACAGCAATACTCTATAAAACATACTAAAATAGAAATAAAAAGCCTTATATAAAGATAAAATAAGCAACATCTAAAAACATTTGAACTGTTATGGCTCCATACCATCATTAGTTAGCATTTTAAGATCCAATATCTACTTAGGGTAGAGTATACCCACAAATGATAGTAAATACAAATCCTTACTTAGTATCATTCTTTTAATAATTCTGAATTTGGGGGGAAGAGCAACTTCTTGTGAGATCTAATTTTTTTTTAAAGATTTATTTGAGAGATAGCACACCATCAGGGAAGAGAGGCAGAGGGAGAGGGAGACGCAGGCTCCTCACTGAGCAAGAAGCCCAAAGTACGGCTCCATCTCAGAACCCTGAAATCATGACCCAAGACGAAGGCAGACATCTATGCCCAAACAACTGAGCCACCCAGGCACTCTTGTGAGATTTTATCGTTTCTGCATTATTACTTGGCTGACAGATTAACAAGGAGTATAGATGTCAGTTTTACCATTATCATGGTCATTTCCACTTAATTATTGCTTTCAGGACTTTTTAAGGCATGTATTCATTTTATTAGGGTTACAGGTCAAATTAAATTGGAAAATATCTAGAAATAGTTATCTACACATGCAGGCTACCATAATTCACAGTAGTTAGGGAACATTTTTCATGGGAGTGTTACTTTTAGAACACCGTGTCTTTTTTTTTTTTTTAACTTCTGACCACTTGCTTATTAAGTATTAGCAAAAGTCAATTTATTCTTTTGATTAAAATATCTAACCAGGCTTCTTCTCAAATCTGAATGCTTTATACTATGCCTTCCATCTTGGAGATCACGAGTACAACAGGATGAAATCCAGAATACTTTATCCAGGCACCCAAGACCCTTTCCAATTTGGTTCCAATTTATCTTCTGAGCGGAAGTCCCAGTAAGCTATCAAGTCTGACTTAAGGTAATTGAGTCCCCTTGTTTATTATTTTCTTGTTTTTGTTTCTTCTTGTTTCTTCCTAATGTAAAGTCTTCTCCATAAGCCAGTCAAAACCCCAGAAACTGAATGGGATTTATATTCAGAACCCTTTTTCAACATAAAGAGGATTGACCTTGGGTGATGGTTAAATATACAAATTCCCATGCTTCTCCCTTGGAGTGAAGCCCCCAAATTCTTATTTTTAACAAGGGTCTCAATTCTTTCAATAAGTCAAACTTGAAAACATCACCTAAGTGTATCCCTGGCTGGTTAACAGAGGATAGGGAACTGCCATCAGAGCAGGCAACTTCCAGCTCTATGAAATCTACTCAAAATGGGTTACAAATCCCATCCTTTCTTATTCCATTCCCTGGAAACTACTATTTCAGTAAAAAAAATAACCCTAGAAGTACTTCTTATAACTCCTATTACAAAGATCACAGTAAAAGCTCCCAGGAAAGAGAGCACAGAGCTGGCACAAGAACATTTAAAACAAAATAAGTGTCAAATGGCAGGGTTTCCTACATATTATAAAGTCAAGCTCAGTTTTAGTAGTAATGTCTGTTTTCAACTGCTGTGCCCTTTGTATTATATTTTTGCTCATTTGTGTGGGCACACAAATCTTTGGGACATTATTAATGCCTATTTAAACTAAGAGAAGCTTAAGAGTTTTCCTCTACCAACTAAACATTTAATCACCACTATGACCCCCTGGAAATCAGATTTAAAATGTCTGTAGGGAAAAAAGAAAAAGTCAGTTTTATTTGGTCTGATCCTTTAAAAAAATAAGAAAGGTGATTATGTCTAACGCCAGGATAGAAGTTAAGACATGAGCTGGAGAGGCTTGACAATTTAGCTTTTACTGAATTAGATTTTCACAATGTAGTTTTATTATGAGAAATGGTAATTTCTGATCTTAAATATTAAAAATACATTTTTGAGGTGAATACTGTTTAAATCAAAGGTTCTTAATTCAAGATCTAAAGCACACCTTGGAACTGTATTTAAAACTTGGTGCTTTTAACATCTTTCTGTGGAAAGGGTCTCCATTTTTTACATTACACTCACAAAACCACCTGTGACACATTTAAAATAGTCTAACAAACCAATGGATTATGTTTCAGTTTTCCTAACATGAATAAAATCCACTCATGAAATATTTGAGATCCTACTGCCTCTCAGACCCTATCTTTGCACCAAATGCTCTGATGAAATTCAATAGGACAGAGCTGAAGATTTTCAAAAGAAACAGTTTTTTTTTTAAAAAGGGAAAACAGAAATATCACCAGATTTGTAGACTTCAATTTGCAGATTCAAAATCAATTTAGAAGTCTGAAAATCAGTGAGATTAACCAGACATATAATGCAACATCTAGTTCTCTAGTAGCTCCTAATGGGTAGTTGACCTCAACTTGTTCTGAGTTGGATTTTTAAAATATAGTATGGTATAACATATAGTCCAAGACAGACATGATGCTATTGCTAAAAACAACACAAATATCTTCCTAAAATCCAAATATATTTGGATATAATGGGAATAACCCCAGACTAGAATTAGGACCTGAACACGACTCAGTTTCACTGTCCACTAGTTCTGTGACTCAGCAAAGTATTTAACCTCTTTGAATTTTCTTTCCTCATTGGAAAAGAGGATTATGATGAGATTGATGACTACAGTTCTCTTATTGAGCTTATCACATACCATGCTAAAGCGTTTTTCATACATTAATTCACAACTATTACATGATGTAGGTAGTATCTTCATTTCAAAGGTAAGGTTCAGAGAAAATTAGCTCAGGAAATTTGAAATAATGAAATAAAAAACTTAAGAATATTCAGCTCTAAACTCATGTGCCTCCTACTATGTCCCATAAAAAAATGTAAACAATTCTAAAAGAACACAAAGTTCTCAACAACTTGCTTCTCAACCTCCTGCCCAGAGGCATATTTATCTAGGCATTTGTCTGGGCTCCCAGGTAAGAACCCTCTCCATCTGATTTCCAAGGATTCCTCCTTAGTCCCATTCCAAACCACCACCCAGAACATACCTCTACCCATTACTGCCCAACCTTTCCAACCTCATAATTCATGTCCTCCACTCATGGATCTACAGCTAGAGTAGACTACAAACCCATGCTGTTATTTTAACTCAGCATTCAAAACTTTCACCTCTACTTTTATGTTGGCAAATGTTCTTCTAGCTAAAACCTAGAATAGTCTCAATCTTACCTTTGAAGGATATGAAAAGCCGTTCATTGACTGACCCTCCTTACTGAAAATTCTGTTCTCCCTTGGTTTCAAGACAACACGTTTTCCTGATTCTCTCTTTCCAATTGCTTATTCTTCCTCTTGACTAGTTCTTCTTCCTGATAACCAAATATCTAACCCAGCAGCATGTCTTGTCAATTTTATCTTCTACATATATCTCAAATCCATCCACTTCTTTCCATCTTCACTGACATCACCTTAACCCAGTTCAACATCGTATCTTTCTTGGATTATGCTGTGATCTCTCAACTACTCTCCCAGTTGTTGCCTTTCCTTAATTCCACACACTGATGTTACTAGTTTGGATCATGTCATTTCTCTGCTAAAAATTTTCAAAACTTTTCAACTTTAGAAATCTAAACCACAGGTGGGAAGGGGTGAAACAAATAAAAATCCAAACCAAAGGTAATAGAACAATGTATAGTATGCTATTTATGTCAATAAAAGGGAAAATGTATATGTGATTGCATATCTATTTGTTTACACATGCTTTAAAACCTCTAGAAAGATATGCAAGAAACTGGTAATACTGGTGGCCTCTAGCAAGGAAAACTGTGGATGGAGTGCAGGGAAGGAAAGACCAAACACTTACTGAATTTTTAAAGATGTGAATGTATTATCTATCCAAAATAAACAAAGAGGGTTTTTACTTTTTGAAATGAACAAGTCACAAATGACCTGCTTTCTTGTCAACTTTTCAGTTTCTGGAGAGAACCATCATTTTCCTGGCTCTAAGACTCAAAAGACTACTAGTGACCTTTGATCCCTTCTCTGTCATATTTAATCATTCACCAAATCTTCAGCACTTTCTTGTTAATATACTGAAGCTCTATTTCTTCTTAACAATTCCATTTACTACACTGGAACAGATTTTCATTTTCCTGCATCTGAATTATAGTAAAAGGTCTTGCTACCTAAAGCTCTTATTTCCCTCTTCACCCCCAATTCATTATTCATGACATTGTCACACTTGCTTCCTAAACACAGTATCACTTTCATCATGTTAGGCCCCTACTCAATAATCTAGAATAGCTCCCTTTTGTTTAGTAAACTAAGCTCACAAATAAGAAACCTCTACTGCCAAGAGCCTTAATAACTTTTGTGTCAGGTGCACTATTTCCTTCCCTATCACAATTCCTTCAACAGATACCACCAGGGAGAGTGAAATTTTTCTTAATGATTCTAGCCCAAATTAATCTCTCCTTTTAAAATTTTTTACTGTCCAAGTCTGTGGAATAAAACTGCTTTACATAAATTTTGTGTTGGCACATACCTGCTGTAAAATCTCAGCCAAGAAATTTGAACTTTCTGTGCCTTAACTGCCTCATCTGTGAAATGCTTTCAAGGGCTTTCAATAAGGACTGGGTTAAAACCCTTTATCAGATAGTTTATTATTGCTACGTAATTGTTTCACCGTTAACATCTTGTCTCCCAATAAAACCAAGGATGAGGACTTCCTTATACTTCTCTCCTAAACCCAATTAACACAAATTGTATTAAAAATGAAGGACACATCCTTATGACTCTGCTCTTGATTTAGTCAAGATCTGTAGGATGGATTCCAAATAACTTAAAATTTTGACATGTCACTATTTCATGTTCCAATGCACCATTGTTCTCTCCTGTTTCCAATGTATTTAAACACTCAAGTTTATTGACTCCTTTAAGTTTATCTTCTTCCCATTAACAACTTCACTACATCCACAGTACTGAAGCAAGAAAGTGTTGTGAATCAATGATGACCTATCGATATGGGGTCATCTGACATTCCAACTCAACTCATTTTAACTTATTTTGAGCCCATAATTCAGAATTTGGCTCATTTTAGAACTGTAATGTTAAAAAAGAATGTTAAATAGTCCACTTTGAATTTATTCAATGTATTTTATAGCAAAATATTCTATAAACTATGAACATTCTCATTTACTCTCTTTAAAATTAAAGATCAATATATTTAATATAATTTTTGGAAATGGTTATTTTCTGGACTAACATACTGAATAACTTAAACAATGACATTTAAAAAAGTAATTCTAATGAACACAGAAAAATATCAATGTGTTTGGAAATTCCAATTTGTATAATCTGGTAAGAAGTGAAACTAAATAAGACTGGTGAAAAAAATGAAAAAACCGTATCTGTAACAAAGAAACTAAGTTTAACAGAATTCCTAAATGGCTCTTTGATTCTATTAGAAAAGTGCACTCATTTTAAACAAAAATAAAGAAAACAAGTGACCCCAATTACACATTTTTCAATCTTAGATACAAAGCTTTTCCACATTATTCTCAGTGCCAAAGAGTTCTCTTATAGTTTAATGTTATTTGGTAAAGGTAACTCAATTAGAAAAAATACTTAAAAAAATCCTAATAGCATATTACTGAAATATGATTAATTTACAGAAAACATTTTTCCCAATAGTATAAAGTTTTAAAAAGAAGTACTTTTTTCTCCAATACTTTAGTTTTCTAGCAGAGTAATATAACACCGAAAGACGTGTTCCAAAGTTTCTAATGAAACATCGTGTATTTTTGGACTAATGTTGGGAGGGCTACTTTATACACAAACCTCCATCATAAGTCATCTTTCCAATAGTAACAACAGTTAAAGAATCTTATACACAATCTGAGAAGAATCCATATTATAATTAATTTGTAGGAAGTCTTATTTAAGAACACAGTTTCTGAGAATTTTATATTTGTGCAGACAGGGAAAAAAAAAGATTACAAAACAGTTATGTCTTTCCCCATAAAAAAGGAGGCCAACAAAAAATAAAACAGAAGTAGCTACCAGGTAAAATTCCATGCAAAGATAAAGAATAACTATCTACTTGGCTGACTTAGAAATTAAATTTACTTAAATGTCTAAGGTATAGGAAACATTTTTCAAGTGTTCAATACAGGACAAATGTTTAGTCTGATTCTCCATCAAAGACATGCAGTACTTTCTAAGCAGAAGGAAAATAAAATTATTAATTGAAAATTGAAATATTTCAAAGACATGATTAAGAATGTATTGCACACACAAAACAATTGTTTAACAGTTAGACTTTTACTAATAACGAGCTGTGCAACAGACATAATTTCATTCCTCCAACTGTGAAGTATTTCTGGGCATCCAAATTTTCATTGACCTTGAAGAAAGTACGTATTGATGATGTAAATATAATTCTAAAATAATTTATCTTTTCCTTCAAAAATCTCTGCCATATTCACTTTACACACCATACACACATGCACACACACACACTGGAAATAATCCCAGTGTCTAACAATAGATGTATATCATACAAAAGAATGCTATACAGTTTTAAAAAAACCTAAATCTACATTGTTAAAGTCAACAAATCTTCCAATTAACTGCTGAGTGAAAAATGAAAGTTCAGAGTACACGAAGAGCATGAGATCAACCGTGTACAGTTTAAAAACACACAAGAGACTACATATTTTTTATGGATACATACATATGCAGAAATGTATATTAAGCATATACACAAATAATACATCAACTTCAGAACAGTGGTTACCTATAGAGAGGATGGAGAATGGATAGAATGAGATGGGCACAAAGGGGGCTTTAACTCTATCCACAGTGTTCAACATTACAAAGATTAGAAACAAATATGATATAATGTTAACATTGTTAAATTTGGTGGCGGTACACAGACACATATTTTCTGTACTTTTCAATTTTGATATCTTCTATAATAAAAATGAAAACATTCACAGAAAAAAAGGTTGAATCAGTACTGCTATTTCCAGATTACGTAAATGGGCACACTCAAACACAACACAGGTTTTCTTTTCCCAAATAAGACAATAAATATTAACAGAAAACATTACATGATTGGCAATGTACACTTTTTATAAAATATTCACTGATTATATTAAAAATACACAACAATAAAGAACAGGATTTAAATGCTTCTACTTCAAAAACTCTACCTTTGCTTGAGTCAAAGGATTGAATTTCACACCACAAACAGGCTTTCCTTGCTTTAAAGAATACCCCCTTCTAATTTTCTTTTTTGTCATTTCCTTTAAATGTGATTGAGAATAAAAGGCTTAGTATACAGGGTATAAAAGATACCTGGCTCTCTGTAAATAAGACCAATGAATACACTGTACCAACAGTGGCTCAATTCAAAGACAATAAATTACTGCCTGTACAAAAACTTTCACTTTTCAGCTTGAAATTTTGACCTACAGGGAAATACACAGAATGTGTAACTCTGTTTACCAAACATGTTTTTTCTTGTCAGGAAAGCTTTCCCATCTTTGTCAGATTAATACTTCCTTGATCACAGATGAAGTCTTTCAAATTAAAGATAAACAACTACTTGCCTGTTGTTTCTGATATGCAGTGTTTGGATTTATCTTTGATTCCAAGAGTAGTGATCCTGAAAAATAAAAAATAATATTTGTGAGTTTCAATTTGTAAAATTCTGAATAAAATATCTGAATATGAATTTAAAGAAACAAACTTGTCCTCTTCCCCTAGCTATACATGTGAAGTAATCAAATGTATCCTGATTCATGTTTTTCTCTTCAGATCTGTGTTTTATACACAACACACGATTTTATCCCCCATATATACCCTTAAAGGAAAAAAATGCACCTAAGATCAGCATTCAGACCCAAAATATAAGGAGACTAGATGTCCATTAAAGTTTTATTGAAATGAAATTTTAAGGTCTAAATGACTACTTGAAGCCAAACTCTTTTTAACAAAGTTATTTTATTGCATTTCCAGTTTAACAAATAAAACAAATTACAAAGGACCACAACAGGAATCTAAGTGCTTAGTAGACAAATTACAGAATGGCATTTTTGCTTTTCCCCTTAACAAAATGAAGGACACTTCATATAGAAATAAATGTCCATACCTATTAAAAATAAAAGGTAAAGAGTACAAAGTACAAGAAGAAATCTAAGATTGTTATTTTTCTATTATCTGCACATCACTGCTCAAATCGAGGCGTTCAGATTACAGTGAGAAAGGTTTTAATTACGCTCTACATTTTATAATTTAAAAATACTTCACATATGACTCGTACAATAAACCAACGGATATAAGTTTACAATCTGTTCTGGTGTCCTAACTTGTTTAGGTTGTAAAGTATCCACTTTTTCATGGCAACTCTACAAAGGCAGCCTGGGGGGATCCCAGACTAGAGATATGCTTGTGCGTGCGTGTATCGTGGCAACAGTCTGCAATAACCGCAGGAAAAGGTGCCTTTTGGTTTTCCCCAGCACCTGTCGACTAGGGCAAGCGGGGCTAATTATTAAATTGGGTTTACCAAAAAAAAAAAAAAAAAAAAAGCCACTCAGAAAGTAAAGTTTCACTAAGCTTTTGAAACAGACATACAATGGATAAAAAAATAAATAAAGGGAGGGGGAGGGTCAGCTCCCTAGGACGAGAAGAAAACTATTTTGTCTCTCATTACTTCCCCCGTTCTCACTCCTCTCTCCTTTTCAAAGGCGACACTGGAGAGGAAGGGGTCAAATCCTTAATAGGGATAGGAGGCGGGGGAACAGAATCAACATTTGAGAGTAAATCCGGACAAAGTAGTTTGTTTTTACCGTACAGAAGTGCAGGCACAAAACCAATGTGCTGTCCCAAGATGTGGTAGTTAACAGTACCCGGCCCAGGGCCTAAACACCAGGGCTGTGCCCAAACCGGAGGCACTGATTGTCCCCTATCCTATGTTCCAATAACCTTACCGTCGGATTCAGCCCGAACCAGCAGCGACATCCCCTTGAGCTCCTCCACATAAGTGGAGGAGACATGCCCGGTGCCTCGGTCGTCCCACTGACGGTCTTCGTTGAGGGTGTAGACCTTCACTCGCCGCCGCGTATCCGACATGGTGGCTGCTGTCCCCACCGCCCCGGCCGCCGCCTCCTCGCTCACCTCGTCCGCGCCCCTCACTCTTGAGAGACGGTTGAGGCGGTGGCGGCAGCAGCGGCGGCGGCAGCTCCGGAGAGGCCCGAGTTCACCATGGCTCCCAAGGTTCAGTCGCGGGAAGGGGCAACAAGAGTCACCGAGACCTCTCCGCCCGGAGTCCCGGTAACCTCTCACTTCACCCCCGCACACACCCACCCTCCCCTCCCTTTGCCCCCCAGAGCTCGCTCTCCCGCCGCCGCCGCCGCGGTAACTACTACAGATCCGCCATCTTGTAACCCGATTCTCTCTGCCTTTCTCTTCCTCCTCCAGCAGGCTCGCACGGGCTGCCCTAGCAGGGGCTACGGCGGCCGAGGAGCCCAATGCGCGACGCTTCTGCTTTCCGCACGCGCTTCCCGAGCTGGCAGGGCTCGTTGTTCTCGCGAGGCGGGCGGGGTAGAGGACCTAAGTGGGAGGGTCTAAGTACGACTTCCGCTTTTCTCGGTCCCGCCTGCTGGCGCGGGATCTCGGCGTGGTGGCCGGTTCTCGCGAGTTCCCTGTCCCTTCTGGTGCCGCGAGTTTCCTTTCTCTGCCCGCAGCGAGAGCTGTGTGTTGTATCTTCCTTTGAGCAGTTGCTGGCTGCGCCTGGGGTGTGACGAGCCGTGGGACCCAGCTCTGAGGAAAAAAGTAAAGCATACCTGGGAGGTACGCATCATTGGACGGGACTAACCCTGGCAAAAAGGAAGGAAATGTGCTCGCACTTCTTAATGGAAACTGACCCTGTCAGCCTATGGCAGAAAAATAACTTAAATTTCTTTCTTTGAATATGTAAGAACTTTGAGCCCTGTTAAGTTGCGGGACCCGAAACCCACTAAAACTCGTAGAATCTGTTAGAGTTAAACATCTCCTCAGGAAGTGTTCTATGGACCACCAGGCGATTATAACGTGGTACGTTAGTGTGTTGACAAATTCTTATTTCCCGCCAGAGCCTATCACTGTTAAGCATTTGGTGGCTGGCCATTGAAAAACGTACTTTCCGCTTCACAAAATGCAGTGTTCTTCCCGTGTTTGTAACTTAGGAAAATAAGTCTTCGGAGAAGTTGAGGGAAGTTGAGGGGACCTACCTTCCTAACACATCTAAGAGCATTGTTTTGATACTTTTGAGTTTCTCTTACGAGCATTTTTTGCATTATCTATCGGGAGGTCTTCTGCGCTGAATAAGCTAAGGAGGAATTCTCTGGGCATTCACGTTGTCAAACATCACATTAACTGTCAAACATTGCCCGGTGCATACCAGTCATGTGCTGGGCAGTCGTTTTCTTCAGTCCTTGTTCGTTCTTCATAGAATACTTTTCGTTTTTAAGGAAATTCTCAGCTTGTTCTGTCGTCAGTTCTTGACAACCCGTTAGTCTGAAAGGTGAAAACAGACACGATGCACTCGTTGTCCCTGCAGCGCATCTTGGTGGTTGTAGTCATTACTTATCAGGGGTTTCGTCGAAACGTGCTTTTGTTTTGACCAGATCATACGTGTGGACACCCTTCGGCGATGCACTAAAAACGTGAGACGTCTTACATAGAAAGGCGCCTGATAAAATATTTCTAATTTCAAAATCTATATACATCGCATTTAAAAAAAATCTATAAAGGACTTCAGAAAGTGTACTTGAATCAGGTAGTTATATGTAATAATAGAGCCATTAATTGCCGCGATTGATGTGGACAAATGCATTTTGAGCCTAGAGAAAATAACCTTTCTGTCTTGGGTCAGAGAAAGCTTCACAGATAAAGTTTTGAACTAGGTGTTAGAGGATCCCTAAGTGGGAGTCTGCACTTTGGCTTGGGAAGGTGTTCAATGCAGAGGGGACTGGGTGAACAAAGTCATAATATGTTGCCTCAAAGAACTTACAGGTAAGTTATATATGGGTTAAAAGAATGAAAACTATGCAGAGGTCACTTTAACACTATATGTGTTGAGGTTAATGTCCTACAAATAGAACTAACTCTGGACAAAATTGTGAAATAAGAGTTATCTCCTGCATTTACTCAATCATTCAAATATTTTTTGAGCATAAACTATGTGTTAGGCACTGTTCTATACAGTGAATAAATAGAAAACGTCCCTCTTCTCATGGAGCTTAGAGTAGTAGCAAAAGGTTAGTGAGCTTGGGAAGGCTAATGGTGTTACTGAGGAAGGCCTCTAGGGAGGCAGGCAGCCTTGCATTTCCCCAAGAGAAGGGAGCATGAGAAAACAGAAAAGCAAATAGGCCATGAGGCTGTAGTGAGATGGATAGTAAGGAAACCAGTGTCTAAACCTATATATAATGGAATACTGTACATGTTGTTGTCCACATGTACCCTAGTTTATTTAAACCATCTCCTATTTATGTATATATGTGTCATTTCTAGTTGTTTCCAACCTAAAATAATAAATGATTTACCAAAATTATTTCAGGTCTTCCAATATACTTGATGTTAAGTTCCTAGTTCAGCATTCACACCGCTAACATTTTGGGATGGATAATTATTTGTTGTGAGAGATTGTTCTATGCTAAACAGGATGTTTAGCAACATCCCTTATTTTTACCCACCAGATGCCAGTAGTATTACACCCTTTCTTCCAGCTGTGTTGGCTCAAATTATCTACTATCATTGCCAATGTCCCTGGAAGGTACGTTACATTTTTAAATTCTTGTCGGTTTAAAAAAACATCCTGTTAATCTCTATAGGGTAAACTGTCGTTTCATTGACCCATGCCCTTGAAATGTCAAACTTTCTGCTTTCACCCTTCCCATTCTGTTCGATGTTTTTATGAAAATACTTTTATGAAAGTTTTTTTGCTTTATTCACTCATTTTTTTCCCTTAAGGTGATTAAGTCACATTAAATTTTTTCCTTAAGTCATTAAAGTAAACCATCAACACTGATAATCTATATCCTCAGCCACATTCCTATTTCTTTTCCTCTTTACAGCCAAACTATTTAAGAGTTGAAGTTGTTTATACTCCCTTCATTTCTTCACCTTCCATTTATTCCTCAATTGAACCCGTTCTGGTTTTCATCACACTGCCCACTCCAGCACCTTGCTCTCATCATAAAGCTCTTTATAAACTAACTTATCTATGTTAATAATGCCACTGAACATTTTGCAACCTGTTTTACTTGATCTAAGTTAAAATTGATCCTTTTTTGTCTTAACTTTGTTCCCTCTGGTAACATCATGGCAATTCTGTGTGATTAATTTTGCATTTTTGACAAAGGTATTCTAGTATGTTTTTATGTTTTTGTTAATGTTTAGTTCTGTCTTTCCCTTGGATTTTTTTTTTTTTTGTATATGTGAAGTAGGATGCCAATTTAAAATGTTTCCTCCAAATGAAGAGCCACTTGTCAAGCTCATTTATAGATGAAATATTTTGAAATCCTATTTTAATTATATTCTTTATTAAATCTACAGACACTTATACATACATGTATGTGGATTTGAGTTGGAACTCACTACTCTGTTTTCATTGTTTTGGTTGGTCAACTATAGTTGACAGTTTTAATTGCTATAGTTTTATTATATGTTTTCGTATTTGGTTGATGTGATGGCCATATCAGTGCACCATTTAGATCTCCTTCAAGAGAACCTATTCTGGGGGTGCCTGGGTGGCTCAGTGGGTTAAAGCCTCTGCCTTTGGCTCAGGTCATGATCCCAGGGTCCTGGGATTGAGCCCCGCATCGGGCTCTCTGCTCAGCAGGGAGCCTGCTTCCCCCTCTCTCTCTCTGCTGCCTTTCTGTCTACTTGTGATCTCTTTCTTTCTCTCTCAAATAAATAAATAAATAATCTTTTAAAAAAAGAGAGAGAGAACCTACTCTGGGGAACATATTTGACTGATAGCCAGCTGCCACCCCTTTGGATCCACCATTGCATTTGAGCTGAGGCCATAAAGACCTTGAGCTGCTCCCAGACATTAACTGAGCCTAGCACAGGTACTATATTTGTCTTTTACTATCCAGTGCAGAACTCCTTCAATGGGCAACTTTGGCTTGGGGAACTTCTTAGCAGTTTGGATGAGACTTTCTGGGAACTACACTGTAGTCAGAAGCTCTTTCCACCCAGTGTTTCCTTACCTTCCCTCTTTTATAGAGATCAAAGTTGTACTATGGTCTGGAGGCTGTCCCTGTCAATTCCTGAGCTTATTTTATCCTTCAGATATTTCTTTTAGTCAGTATCTTACATGTTTAATCCCTTCTTAGTATCTGTATCTTTGAGGGCCAGAACTGACATAGGTGGTATAGGGAGTAGTGTAAGAAATCAGGCAGTAAGATGGGGTTTGGGGAATTGTGTACTCAGTCCTTGGCGTAGGGTGGTCACTTGACTACTGATTTGACCAGTAGTGACCTAGGAGAACATCCCATAAGAGGGGAATGTTGTTGTCTATACAGTGGTTCAAGCATTTGAAAAATATGGGGAAGGGGTGCCTGGGTGGCTCAGTGGGTTAAAGCTTCTGCCTATGGCTCAGGCCATGATCTCTGGGTCCTGGGATCGAGCCTGCATTGGGCTCTACTCAGTGGGGAGCCTGCTTCCCCCTCTCTGTCTGCCTCTGCCTACTTGTGATTGCTTCCTCTCTGTCAAATTAATGAATAAAATCTTAAAAAAAAAAAAAAGAAAAATATGGGGAAAACAATGCCTACAGGGATAGCAGAGCTGGCCAGTTAAGTTATACTACTGCCTTGCAGAGGGATAGTGGGCTTCAAAAAAAGGCTCTTATTTCCTGCAGTGGAAGAACAGACAGGATTTGACAGAGTTACAGATCTCTGAAGATACTTGAAAGTTCAGCTTAAGGTGACTGCTATGCAGTTAGGATCCTGGTTGGGTAATCCTGAAGTTTCAAATATGGGATGGTGTACCTGTGAAAATGTTGGTTCTGTGGATACCCCTGAACCCTCAGAGATTGCAGAGGTGGCTCATACTTCCTCTAAGAGGTAACAATCCCTCCCATTGCAAAAAGACCTCTTCTGTAATTGCTCTCATTTCTGTAATTTCTCTCACTGAGAGGTTGTGGTAGCTAGGTTAAATCTCAGCATAATCCACCTAGGGACTGCTGGGCCTAGGGAAGAAAGAGATTACACACTGAAGGAATTGAAATAATAATCTAGCATGTATTACCAAGGAGCCAGAGAAGTATACTTGGGATTGGACTTTGAGGGTCCTTGATCAAGGGGGCTTAGATACTCAAGATTTCATTGATTTGGGATACCTTTGGAACAGAAGATTTATCATTGGCCAGGACTCAAGGGGATGGGGCAGACTTACTGCTTAGATAGCTCTTGGAAGCCTGGAAAAATTAAGAGTGGAAATGAGCTTACACCATAGCAGCTTTTGACTCCTGAAGAAGATATCTATTTTGGCATAGCTATATGGTTATTGCACACTTACTAGTTCTAACTAATTGTTTTGCACCAATTGAAAATGTTTTAAAGATAACTTGCATATGTTTTTGTTGTTCTCCTCAACCTCTTTTTAATCGTATCTTGTTGGTTAGAATCCTGAGAACACTGATGAGAGTAAAAGTGGTGATTCTTGTTTTGTTCCTGACTTTAATGGCAATGTCCCCAGTGTTGTATACAAGTTCTTAATTTCTGATAGATACCATTTATTGAGTTAAGGACATTTCTAATATTTTAAAAATTCTTGGAAATGTTATAATCGCTTCTTCTATATCTGGTGATCAGTTTTTCCTCTTGTGAAATCTTTATAATGAATTATATTCTTATTCTTACCATCCTTGCATTTCCATAGATCTACTTGGTCCTAATAGCTGTTGCCATATTTAATTAAGACAATTTATCAGGAGGACGTTCAAGATGGTAACATATAAGGGATCCTAAACTCAGCCTCCTTCCAGGAACACAACTACAGCTATGTATGAAACAGTTCTCTATGAAAAGGACCCTAAAGCTAGCTGAACAGCACCTCTACAACAAAGGATAAAAGGGCCACACTGAGATGGGTAGGAGAGGCAATATGTGTTCTTTCAAAAAGTCCCAGCCTAAGCATAAAGACTAACATTTGGGAGGAATCTCATAATACAGGACTTGTCCCTGAGGAGTGAGGGGTTTGTGCTCCATAGCAGACACCCTAGCCCTTTGGAACGGAATCAGAGAGATGAGCCCCCCAGAGCTCTTGGCCTTGAAAACCAACAGGGCTTAACTACAGGGCTTTAGGGAATGGAAAATCCACTCTTAAAGGACTCACACACAGACCCACTCATCCCAGGACCCAGCACAAAAGTAAAGATCCCTAGACCATATGTTAAGGAAACGCATTTGCTAATCTTACAGCATCTGCCAGAGAGACAGGAACCTGTTGGGACTCTCTGGGGTAGAGGTGCTAGCAAACACCATTTTTGTACAATCCCCACCCTGCTAGCTCAGGTAGACGTGTTCTGCCCCCATCACAGCCCAGGGCTACCCTCCTCCAGTGGAGTGCCCTCCCTCCACGGTCTGCCCTGCCAGCAGTGGGCATGTGCAGTCCACACAAGGGACACCCCTTGAGCACCTGGCTCTGGTGGCCAGGGGGGATTTTTTTGGAGCCTTCTGGGCCTAAAATATTCAGTCCTCACAGCTTACCACCCCAAGGGCACCACACAACCAGCAGACTGAAACATACCCCCAGAGTTCATTTGAAAAAGGCATATTTTCTTTTCCTTGAGCTTTAGGCTGAGGGGCAGGATTCAGGTTTGCCATATATTCATAGGTTACAGAGGTGCCCCCCCAGAGAAGATGGGCAGGGAGATAACTGTATTAGTGCTCTCCTGTGGCCAAATAACAGTTCACAGATGCCTCCCAGAAGGCTTATATATGCCTAAAGCAAGAGTTTTGCAGTTGTTGCCCTGTGGATTACTCCAGATTTCCTGGTCTGAACAAGTCAGCAGGGTTTATGATTATAGACCCACGAGACTATATATTTACATACCTTGAAAGCTGCTGCCTGTTGATTTGGCTTACTCTATACCTAAAAGAACTAGAAAAAGAAGATATGAAGCCCAAAGTTAGTAGAAGGGGGGAAATAATAAAGATCAGAGTGGAAATAGAGACTAAAAAGATAACAGTAAAAGTCAATGAAATGAAGAGCTGGTTCTCTGAAAAGATAAGCAAAACTGATGAACCTTTAGGTAGGCTCACTGATTTAAAGACAGGGCTCAAATAAATAAAAAATGAAAAGAGAAGTTACAGTTGGTACTATGAAAACACCCAAAGATCGTAACGGACCAGTACTAACAATTATATGCCAACAAACTGGACAGTCTGGAAGAAATTAAAAAATTCCTAGAAATATACGATTTTCTAAGACGGATCTTGAGGAAATAGAAAATCTGAATAAGCCAGTTGCTAGCAAGGATATTGAATGAGTAACCAGAAACCTCCCAATAAACAAGTCCAGGACCAGATGGCTTCATGAGTTAATTTTACCAAATATTTGAAGATATAATACCTATCCTTCTCAGACAAGGACACCACAGAGAAGAAAATTACAGGCCATGCCAATAACCCCGGTGAATATAGATGCAAAATCTTCAACAAAATATTTGCAATACAAATTCAACAGTACATTAAAAGGATCATATACCATGATCAAGGTTGCTTTATCTCAGGGATGTAAGTATGGTCAACATCCAGAAGTCAGTCAGTATATTAGCATTTGCAGGGAAGAATAAGCTGTATGTGCTGTGGTAAGTGCTGTGAAATGTGTTAAGCCTGATGATTCAGACATGTACCCTGGGGCAAATAATAATTATATGTTAATAAAAATTTAAAATAAGCTGTTATATGTAAAATACAGATGAGAGGTGAGGAGACTCCAAAGCAAAGGGTGGAGAGAGAAGGCCTTTGTTCATAATGATGTTCACTCCTGGTGCCAGTCAGCCACAGGGAGTATGACTTGGTTTCTGTGAAATAAATTCATGGCCTTGTGATCATCCCTACCAATCCTCCCTCCCCAGTCGCTTTAGCTTATGTTGGTAGCCTTCTCTCGACATGTATTCTTTAATAAAATTTGCTAATTTTGGTGAAAAAGGCACAGGGTTAAGGAGTAAAAGACTATGTTAATTGGTTTATAAAATGAAAAGACTGCTCCATTCTAAACATACAATACCAATTGAATATGAAGTTGTTAGTGCCTTCATTTGGAATTCTCCTTCCAAGGAAGATGTCTGCACATCTTGCTCCACTTCATTTAGGTGTCTGCTCAAATGTTACTCAGAGAGGCCATTCTGGATCATTTTATCTGAAATAATACCTTTTCTTGATCACTTTATCCCTTTACCCACCCAGTTGTTTTATCTTAAAAAAATCTACCACCTGACATGCCATATACTTTACTGTTAGTTTCCATCCACTAGGTGAACTTTGGAACTTGATCTGTTTGGTTTACTGATGCATTCCTTGCACACATTATAGTGTGTAGAATATAATAAGTATTGAATTAATGAATTCTACGCTTGGCAGAACTGAACTAAGAAAGATACTGATGTTTACACTACTATCTTTGATCTAGAAATATAAAATATTCTGTAAGAGATGAAAAAAGTTATTACATAAAAACTAATTTACAGGCCGGGAAGTGTCAATAACAAATATGAAGGAAAAAGTTTTGTAAGTACCCACACTACACTACCAAAGATGGCATTTCAATTGTAGTGTTTTTAGCATATAATTGCACTTTTAGAAGTACTTCATGGAGAGTAGGGAAAACTACCAAGATTTGAATGAAGACAAAAAGTTCAGACATAAAGTGTGGGATCTTGGCTTAAGTGGAAATGGGAGTCTTTTTGGTGGTTTGTGGTTAAGTGGGCTATGTTGTCACTTTGTGGAACCACCAGTCTCTAGAATGTAAGAAGTAGCTTCATTTTTCTCCCAGTAGTATTTGGGAGTCCTTTTAAAAAAGAAAATAGAAAACTTAAGAAAAACATAAATTACAATTTTGAAAAGCTACCATTAAAGCTTGTCTTTTTTTTTTTTTTTTTTAAAGTAGGCCCCACACTCAGTGGGGAACCCAATGCAGGGCTCAAACTCATGACTCTGAGATCAGGGGTTGGACACTTAGGGGCGCCTGGGTGGCTCAGTCGTTAAGTGTCTGCCTTCAGCTCAGGTCATGATCCCAGGGTTGTGGGATCAAGCCCCGCATCAGGCTCCCTGCCCAGCAGGAAGCCTGCTTCTCCCGCTTCCATTCCCTCTGCTTGTGTTCCCTCTTTCGCTGTGTTTCTGTCAAATAAATAAAATCTTTAAAAAAAAAAAAAAAAAAAGAGTTGGACACTTAACCTACTAGGCCACCTAGGCGCCCCAAAGCTTGTCTTAAACAGAAGGCAGGTGAGAATGAAAGATTTTGTCATTAGAGAAAAACCAAATGTTTATGTTTAATGTCATCTTCAATTAATCTTCAGTATTTCAGAAAATGTGCCTGCCACATTATTTTTCACAGTATATATAAAATCAGTATTTACTGACTTAAAAATATACATATTTAAAAAAATATCTGACCAACTAAAATTTTAATATTTTATGAACTATTTGAGTCATGAATATACAAACATTTTATCAGATTTATAAAAGGATTGCATATTCTAAATTAAGACTTCCATGAACCATTTTTTTGTGGAATTATGTAATATATCATTAAAATGAACGTCTTACAGCTATTACTAATAATTATGTCAACAGCCTCTGTATAGGACTGTTTCAAACATTAACTGAAAATCATGATTTTTTTTCATCCTTTATACCAAGAACATCCATACATTTGCAACATAAACTCAGAAAATGACCTAACTCTATATGATGAGTAAATGATTTTTCTATATTTTCTAAACAAATATATTTTCTAAATTTGAAAAATGTACTCCCTCATTCTAGTTAGGATCCCATTCATAATATTTATTCCACCACATTTTTGGTTTTGTGACCAATTTGAAAGGTAGTATATCATTAAAAACAGATCTGTACTAAAGAAACTGACTTTGAATATGGCAAGTTCTAGTTTATAAGACAGAGTTAGCTCTTGTGCAGAGGTGAACCATTAGATGACTAAGCATAAACTATCACTACTGTATACAAAGAAGATGAAGATAGGTAGAAAGAGATCCATTACAGTAGCAAATGGGATCTATTATTTCTAAGGTTTTTAAGCTATTTCAGAATTATAGGAACTAAAAGGCAATCTTTTTAAAGATGTATGAATGGTTTAGTTTTAATAATATTTATTGATTTGTAATGTAAATAAAATAATATAGGTAATTCTTGAAATAAAAAAATAGACCACATAAAATGTGCATTTTAATACAAATGATTAGGATATATTTATACTATATATAAATCTACACATTAGAAGATACTACTGAAATTTTGCTCTACAGAATTATAAAAAAAATCATGGGGTGGGGTTAGATGATGACTGTGAAATAGATTCTCCCATTACAATACTGCTTCTGTCATTTAGATTTTTGACAACAGTTGTAGCTGGAGACTGTAGCACTTTACGAGAAAGTCGCATTCTTCCATCAGCTGGATCACGCCCAAAGTATTTCACCTGTATTAAAGAAGCCAATTTACTTTTCCAGTTACAAAGTACAATAATCAACATCCAAATTAGAAGATATTTACATTTATATGGTGCAAAAAAAACCCAATGATTAATGTTTTTACTTTGCTGAAACCATAGCTTAGTGCTATGGTAGAGGTATATGCTAATAAATATAATTTGGTTAAATAGCCCTTATAAAAAAAGAAAAGAGACAGGCATTTAGTTGGTGTATTATAATCTTCTGTTAGACTCAACTGTGCCTTATTTTCTCTGGGCCAGGTCCCTATATCAGAAGAACAGTGAAAGCCATGATGAATGATTCTAGACAAGGGCTTTCTGAGCCTAAGGGTACTATAAACTATATAGGACTGGTTAGGTCATTCACACTATTCCTCAAAGGACTATCAAACTGGAGATTATTTGGCTTGACTTCAGACAACACAAGTCAGGGGAAATGTGGCAGTTTTAAAGTCCCTTCTCATGTGAAAACACAACCTTATACAGATACTAGGTCTTAGTTCTTATTCTTCCCTAGAGGCTACTGGAACAATGAACTACAGATTAGGAATAAACTAGAAGCCTTGGTTACTCAGGTCATGGGTAATAGGTATAGCTGGAACAAGATGCGGTATGGACAAACAAAACAGAAACCAAATCACAGCAGACTGGCAATGACATTCATAAAAAACTATAAAAAAGGTCAAACAACATGGCTTTTATTAAACTCAAAAATTTTAGCTGTAAGCAGTATAGAACCAATTGAAGTCTCAACTCAAATATGACATTCAAGGCCTTTAACAGAGTTACGTGTTCAGAGTTCTGTTCTGTCTGCAAATCACTGCATAGCTATACTACTGGCCTCATGTATTTTTGAAAGCTCTAAAGGGGACTACTGTACTAACTAAACTGCAAATTCCCTAAGGGAAAGAATTACATCTTAAATCCTTAGTTTAAAAACAGACCTAAAGTTAAAAAAAGCATAGCATATAATACAAATCACAGATGTTGATTTGATTCTTTTAGCTTTTTGAAAAAAAAAAATTGAAACTTGGAGTACAGTTTACAACTTTCAAGGCTAAAAAGTTGAATACAAGTACCTGAATTTCTTGGCCAACTTCTAATCCAAGGGCAGTGGGATGTTTAATCTGAAAGAGAACATGTTCATCTATTAGTTGTTGTGCATAATTTCTTAATATCCATAGCAGTACACATATTTTTAAGTGGAAAGTTTTAGTGTTTTTTTCTGATGATAAAAATCTGTTGATTACAAAAGCTTAAAATATGTATTCAAGTGAGAGCTCATCCAGAGCTCTCTTTTTAGGTAACTACTGCTGATACTCTAACAAGTATCCCTTTAAATGTCTACTTAGTATGTACTCCATTTGCAAAAAATGGACCTTATTGAGCTTGTTTTATAATATGTTGATTTTTCATTTAATATGTTGAGGACATCCTTTTATATCAACAAATGAAACAGCAGAGTGTTCAAACTATATAATTTAACTGATTCCCTAAAGATAGTCATTTAATTCATTTTAAATTCCAGTATTTTTTTTTTTAAGATTTTATTTACCTGGGGAGGGGAGCAAGAGCGAGCACATGCAAGCATGCGAGTGTATGTAGGCCAGAGGGAGAAGCCGACTCACTGTGGTGGAGAGCCCAATGCAGGGCTCAGTCACAGACCTGAGATCATGACCTGAGCTAAAGGCAGATGCTTAAATGACTGAGCCACCCAGGCGCCTCTTAAATTCCAGTATTGCAAATGTTAATAATTACTGAATCTAGATGTAAGGTATAAGGGCATTTGGCCTACTATATTTTTCAATTTTTCTGTAGGTAACCACAGTGTTGCAACAATTATGTAGTTACTCAAATTACCCTTTCAGAATACAGTCCTAATGTTGAACTTCTAGGGCCAAAGGTACTCATACACATTTATAAAACACTCTCCAAAAAGTTTGTTCCAATTTACATTCCTACAACACTATCTCAAGTGTATGAGAATGTCCATTTTTTTCTTCCATATTTTTACCCACATTGGGAATTTTCAACTGTCTGAAAGTTGAAAAATGACAACTTCGTTTTCTTTGCATTTAAAATAAACTGATGTTGGGATGCCTGGGAGACTTGGTGAGTTAAGCATCTAACTCTTGATTTCAGCTCAGGCCTGGATCCCAGGGTCATGAGATCAAGCCCTGTGTTGGGCTCTGCTCTCAGTGTGGACGGAGTCTGCTAGAGATTCTCTCCCTCTCCCTCTGCTCCTCCCCCTGCTCACCCATGTTCTCTGTCTAAAATAAAAACAAATAATAAACAAATCTTTAATTAAAAAATTGCTATTGATATTGACCTTTCTTACTGATTCATATAAACCCTGTGCATATGAAGCCTCTCTCATATGTTATATACATCTTTTCCCCCTGAGTTGCTACTTGCCTTTTAACTTTAATGTAATTTTGCCATATATTTTTAAAAATGACATCAGGGGCACCTGGGTGACTCAGTCAATTAAGCATCTGACTCTTGATTTCAGCTCAGTTCATGATCTCAGGGTTATAAGATCAAGCCCTGCGTGGCACTCTGCACTCAGCAGGGAAGTATGTTTGAGATTCTCTCCTTCTCCCTCTGCCCCTCCCCTCACTCAAGCACTTGGTTCTTTCTCTAAAATAAATAAATCTTTTAAAAATAAAACAGTAGACTTTCTGCTTTATGAAAACCAGCTATTCCAATACAATGTATTGAATAATCTTTGTTTCTTCAGACTGAAAATTTTTAGTATATTTAGCAACTTTTAGTATATATTATATTCCCATGTATATAACTGGATGATTTCTGATCTCTATTTTCTGTTGCATAAATTGTCTAATTCTAGGTCAGTAATACATCGTTTTATTCTGTATAGCTTTATATTTCAATATTTGGTAAACCAAACATTTCTATTATTCTCTGAACCTATAGTTTTCTTGAATACTTTCCTATTTTTAGTTTTATCTTTCCATACTATTGGCCACGAAAATTGGGAAGACAGGGCTATAGCTAGGTATTTTTTAAAAGTAACTGTTATATGTTATCTCTAGGTGTATTAACTTAAGAGTGTTTCTATTCCATCATACAAGGACAAACATAAATATCTGTGTTAAACAGTGTAAAAACCTTTTGTCAGCAACACCGCTGTCATTTTCAGTTTTATTTAGGCTAGTAGTGGACAAAGTGCACAATCTTCATCAACCTGGGTAATTTCACTATGATGATTTTAAGGTAGTTTTAAAAATAATGTTACTTATTTTTTCTTTACCTTTCGTTGATCAAGTTGTGTGTTATGGAGTAGTACTGCAGTCATATTTGGATATAATTTAACCATTACTCCAGTGTCTCTGAAAAGGAAATAAGCCTGATTAAAACAGTACCTGTGTATCTACTCAAAACTGATTATGTATTCATTGGAGAACAAAGTAAACACACACACAAAATTGTAAAAAGGATTATCGAAAAGAGAAACTTATTTTTTCAACTGAACACACAACCTGTATTAAAAGTTTTTAAAAAAGATTTTACTTATTTGAGAGAGTGAGAGAGAGAGCATGAGCAGGGGGAGGGAGAAGGAGAAGCAGACTCCCCTGAAGAGCAGCGAACCCAACACAGAGCTCGATCCCAGGTCACGACCTGAGCTGAAGGTAGATGTTCTGAGCCACCCAGACACCCCTACACCCTGTTATTTAAATACTTGTGAATGAAAAGACAGAGAAGAGATAAAGGAAAATTGTATAGTGACAAGCTTTTAGACTTTATATTCTTCTCTATTTCTCTTCATAGTATTTCCTCATTTTGAAATGGCACTAAATATTTTTTTAAAGATTTTATTTGAGAGAGACAGCAACAGAGATAGTGAGAGAACTTGAGTGGGGATGAGAGGGATAAGCAACATTAAATATTTTAAAGTAGTCTAGGTTAATCATCAACCTATTAAATAATGATTTAAGGAAGGGGGTTGGATAAAATAATTCATTAAAAATTGGTCTTTTTCCACTAGTCTACTAAAAGAAGCCATCCATTTCTTAATTTTTCACCTATAATATTAAACAAATTATTCCATAGGCTTTTGTTACTCATTTCAAGGAGCTTTGAATACTCAGGCTACATCTGATAGATATGTAATTTTTTCCTTAAAAAGGGGATTTTCAGGGGTGCCTGGGTGGCTCATAAGCGTCTGCCTTTGGCTCAGATCATGATCCCAGGGTCCTAGGATTGAGTCCTGCACTGGGCTCCCTGTTCACGGGGAGCCTGCTTCCTCCTCTCCTCCCTGCTTGTGCTTTCTCTCGCTAGCTGTCTCTCACAAATAAATAAAATCTTTTTAAAAAGGGGGAGGAGGGGATTTTATCATACCAAAAAAAAAATTTTTTTAATTGATAAAAAACACTTTGAGGTTGAAATTGACATTTTAAAAAATGTGCTTCTTAGGCATTAAGTAGTAGTACTATCTTTAAAACAAATCGACAAGAAACCACCAGAAAAAGAAAGAAAAAGGAAATACTGCTAGGTCTATTTTGGCCCTGTTTTACTGTTTATCAGGAAAATTTAAGTAGCGGGAAATTTGGTTCAAGAAAACAATTCATGGGGCACCTGGGTGGTTCAGTGGCGCCTTCGGCTCAGGTTATGGTCTCAGGGTCCTGGGATTGAACCCTGCATTGGGCTCTCTGCTCAGCAGGGAGCATGATTCTCCCTCTCTCTCTGCCTGCCTCCCTGCCTACTTGTGATCTCTCTCTCTCTGTCTGTCAAATAAATAAATAAAATTAAAAAAAAAAAAAGGAAAGAAAACAATTCACTTAGAAGAATCTAGTAGTACAATTATAATCACAGAATCATGTTACTGAAAATCAACAAATTGGCAGTGAAAATAAATTATACCTTAAACATAATTACTGATTCTATGGTAGGTAATTGACATAAAATCTAAATACCTTACACTTACAACGTTTATATTGCAAATGTGAAGTTAACACATGCTTATAATATAAATCTAATAAAAATCAGCATATTATTGATATTACCTGATTTCAGTTATTGTGGCGGTATACACTGCTCCGAATTCTAGTTGCTGCTCTTGCTGTAAGTGCAAAATAAGCCATAAATTGAATAAAAACAGCAACAAAATGTAGATAAAATTATTATAAGATCTATACTTACATCATCTTTGCAGATTTCAGTAATGAAGTCTCTTGCTTCATGCATAGCATTTGGTGTTGGTGCAAATACAGAAAATGTTTCTTCATCCACCTGGCTAACAGTTACTCCTTTTAAAAAGATAATTTAACATATTAAAGTTAACTTGCTCAATCTAGTGGAGTCTAGTCTTAGAAAGATGTGAGAGCAGGGGATTGATCTGTAAGTAGTCAGGCAGGGTTGTGTTATATTTACTCAATGCTTTAGGAATGAAGGGATTCATTCACTAACAAATTACACATTGCACACCTGCTATATATCTGACATTGTACTATGCCCTGCGGAAACAACAATGTCCCTGTATTCTTGAGTCAATGTCCCTGTATTCTTGGAGCTCATAGTTTGTTAGGGGAAAGCATATTTAAGTTCTAATTTTTGAGGGTTTAGTTTTGCTCCTTTAATTTTGAGTAGCAACTATACTAGAACCATTTCCTCACCTTTTCTTCTTTCTCTTACTCTAGAGTAGTGAACAGATGGATGAGGGATGACATCATGTCGGTTTCTCAATCTAAAGCGCTGGCTAAGACAACTGCTTCTTACCTTCCTTCAATAACCTCAAAGCTGGTAAGTACTAGGTAACTCAAAGATTGCTTCCAGAAAAAACAATGCATACTATTTCTACACATACTCTTTTAAATAAGAGTCTAAATAAGACTAAGTGAAAAACAGCAGAATAGAAAAATAACAGCAAGATCCTCTAAAAGTGAAAACCGAAACATTTTTTCTAAATGTTCAATTTTAAAATGTCACAAAGAAACTGATGAATTCTAGGTCATCCTTCTTAAATATAGTTAAGAATGACTGGTGATTTATTAAGAGGCAAACTGAAAACTTAAAGACATGCAGCATTACATTCTTTTCTCTTGTTCTTGCATATATCAAACATATTTTTTGAATACAATAGAGATGAAATGGCAACTTAAGTGGCCTACCATTAAAACCCTCAAACTTGGGGCGCCTGGGTGGCTCAGTTGGTTAAGTGTCTGACCATTTCAGCTCAGGTCATGGTATCAGGGTTGTGAGATTGAGACCTCGAGTTGGGGTCCATGCTGGACATGGAGCCTGCTTAAGATTCTCTCTTCCCCTTCCATCCCCTTGAAAAAACATGAAATGAAAAAATAAAACCCCCAAACATCATACAACTCTTACCTGTTTCAGCCTGAAGCTTTTTTAAATGATATCCACCTGGTCCAACAAATTTTGCCCGTTTTGATAATGGAACCTGAATAGTTTCTGAAATGTAGTACAGACAAAACTGTAAATAATACAAATACATATATGAACCTAAAACATATCTTGATCAGTCAAGATTTTTCTTTTGGCATAGATACATGTAAAACTATTTCACGGGAAATAGAAAAATAGTTACTTGACTAAAGTTTCTGAAAGTTCTAATGTCTAAAAATACCTCCCCAAATTTAAAATATTTAAACTATAGAAATACTTAAATAATATACTTTCATATGTTAATACTTACCTTATCACAGAATCAATAGTAACTTTAATACATTACCTACAACAGGTCCATTTTCTTTTCTAGATGCTCGAGGTTTTGAAATAGTTTTGTTCATAATCTGTAGTATTTCCTTCTTTGCCACTATAAGAAATAAAAACATAAAAATTATAATCACAGTTGACCCCTGAACAACTAGAGATTAGGGATGTCCACCCTTGCATTAAAAATTCATCTATAACTTTTGATTCCCCAACACTTAACTACTAATAGCCTAGTATTGACTAGAAGCCTTACTCATGACAAGAAACGGTTAAGTAACACATTTTATATGTTATGTCTATTATACTCTGTATTACAATAACATGAACTAGAGAAAAAATGTTAAGAAAACTATAAGGAATAGAAAATATATTTACTGTATGTATATTTATTGAAAACTATTTGCATAGGCATGGGATGGGGGCTGGCCCTGGGATGGCAGAGTTCCATAGCCTGGTGGCTTAGGCTCAGCAGTGGCAACCCCTGGGTGGCCTGCAAGCTGCAGCGGTTGCATGGAAGCGTAGTAAAGCTGCTTCCTCTGCCTGGACGTGTACCACTGGCCCACGGCCATACACTGGCACCTGTGGCTTGTGAGTGTGCTGGTTTCCAGAAGGCCTCGAGGCCAAGGTGCCATGGTGGGGAATGGGTCTGCTCCCTCCCAACCCCAAAGGCACAGAGGACTTAGTGCAGCGACTTCCTATGCAGTGCTGTCCCTTCGCTCTGGGCATGTTTCTCCACTTCAGTCCAGTCTTCTGCTGACCAGCCCTGGATGCTCATTGGGACCACCCTCTCAGCACACTGGGTGATCTGCAGCCCTGCCCATTCATGGTCCTCCCACCCCCAGGGACTGCTAATTGCCTCAGCAGGACTCTTAGAGTACTCAGTGTAGCAGGCATGACCTCTGTGCCAGTTGCCTTCAGTTGGTGTGGTGGGGTGGGCAGTAGTAAATAAATGCTTTGCTGCTGTAAATAAATGCTTTTGTTGCCAACTCTATAAAAAAAAAAATCCACGTATAAGTAGACCTGTGCAGTTTGAACACATTGTTCCAAGGTCAACTGTATATAAAATAAATGTGATAAGATAATAGCAGTAGTCTTAGTTTTTATCAAGTAAAATCCAAATTCTTTAACTTAGTAATTAAAGCTCTTCATATTCTAATTACTTTTACAATTCTACTTACAGTCCCCTTTCTCCATAAATCTTATCTTAGGGAGTCACTTATAAAAATTGAATTTTCTCTGGTCTCTGATAAAGGTTTGAAATTTCATTTCCAAAACAGTATTTTATAAAAAGCCCATTTTAATATGCCTAATGGGAATTATAGTTGTCATGAATAAATGAAAAATGATGGAAAGAGAATCAGGCACACTGGCTTAGCTTACCTGAGGCCTGCTGAATGGCTTCCATTACAATTTTTATTGGTATTCCAGGTAATTTAATATCAGCCTAATGTGGAAAAGTAAAAAAAAATTATATAAATACTGATTCATGACATTATTTAAATACTATAAAAGTGAAACAAAAGAGGTTTTAAAATACCTGTAATGCAGTTATTCCCTTATTGGTGCCGGCTATTTTGAAATCCATGTCACCATTATAATCTTCAATTCCCTGAAGGAATTTAAGAAATGATATAGTTTTGTTTTTTTAAAGATTTTATTTATTTGTCAGAGAGAAAGAGATCACAAGTAGGCAGAGGCAGGCAGAGAGAGAGGGAGAAGCAGGCTCCCTGCTGAGCAGAGAGTACAATGGGACCAGAGTCCTGGGACTCCGAGATCATGACCTGAGCTGAAGGCAGAGGCTTTAACCCACTGAGCCACCCAGGTGCCCCAAGAAATGATATAGTTTTAAACAAAAACAAAATCACCCAGTCACTACAGAGGAATTTTTAGAAACACCTAGAGAAGTAAACCATGTCCTCTAAGACTAAATACAAAGAAGTATCTTCTATATTAACTACTGCTTCTAATTGGTGGCTTTTTAAGTTAGAACTGTTTCATCAGAAAATTACTTTAAGTTCATGTTGCCCCCCCCCACCATAAATGCACAAGGACTCATTTATGATCACCCTAAAGTGAGCAGTTAATGGATATTTATACTGTCACGTATATATTTTAACTCACATCCTATAAAGTCCAAGGCTAATACACAGAGGAGGAAAGTAAGAAGTAATAACAAGTAATGTTATTCTTTTGAGCATCTAATGCTTATAAAATATGTATCATCTTCACCACTGAATATTTGAAAACATGGATATACTTGCCAGAATATCTGTCAGCAAACGATAATCTTCTATTTCACCCTTGTCAGGACTGTTTTTGGTGACCAATCCTATTGCCACACCTGCGACAGCAGATGAAATTGGAACTCCTGTAATTGAGAAAAAGAGCTTGTATGTAATGTGTACATCAACCCAACACACATAGTTATCATTCTGTTGATATTTATTTTAATGTAAGTCAGTGGTGTTTTAAATTTGACATCATCAGAACCAAGCTGGAAAGGTCATCTATCTACCTCATTTCTTCTTAAGCATATGATAAAAGCGTTTTAAAATAATTCTAAACAGGTAATCACTGTTCTCACAAAAACCTCTATAAAAATAGCAAACTTAACGCTTAATAGAATCCATTTGTCTTTTTACTTTTGGTATGCTTATCTTCTTCTTTTGGAAATGTAACCATGTTATTGGTAAATCCTTCCAGCCTAAACTCCTCATCTCACCTCTCCATGAAAGCCATCAGTAGGTTTTTGTGTGTGTATTCTCCCAGAAAATTTGTGCCAAAATATGAATCAAAGTGTAATCATTTGTCTTTTTACTTATGGAAGCATAGTGACTGCAATCACTATTCTGCAACTTGCCTTTTTTCACTTAATAACATACCTTGCATATTGACACATAATGCCACACAAAGTTCCACGTTATTCATTTGAATGGCTGCTCAGTACTCCCTGAATGGATTTATAAGCCACATAATAGAAGCAGGATTAGAGTCAAAAGGTTTGTGGGTTTACAATTATATATCTGTCAAACTGCTCTCCAAGAGTGTAGCATTTTATATTTGTAACACCTGTATTTGAGGGTGCCTGCTGTTCTACTTTCTTGTTAATTCCTGTCAGATCATTTGACCTTTGTTATGTGAAGGGTGAAAATGGTAGCTTATTGTTTTAAATTTGATTTTTATGAGTGAGATTAAATGTTTTTTTTTAATGTTCATAAGTGGTTTAATTAGTTAATTAAGGCTCCATGCCCAGTTATGGAGCCCGTTGC
>CM053610.1:61367660-61465846 GCA_028646535.1 Procyon lotor
GTGATTTATTTTCCAGTATAGAATTTTAAAGTTATATGTAATCATGGTTCCTGGATTTTGCTTAGAAAGGTTTTTCCTAAGATTTTGATATGATCTTCCATGTTTCTTTCTTTTTTTTTTTTTTTTTTAGAAAACATTTAAGGTTTTATCACTTGGAATTTACCTGTTAAAAAGGATTGTGGTGGGGGGACATCATTTCATATACTCTAAGCAATCTCACTTATGCTCATGGTTTTTAACATAACTTATAATGTTGAAAACCTAAAAATCTCTCTCTCCTGCCTATTTCTCTTTGCTAGTAAGCCCTAGATCTGTATAGCCAATATGGCTATTGGACATTTCCAGCTAAATGTCCCCAAAGCATGTTATGTGTATGTACATATATAGAAAATGTAATCGTACCCAATAAATCCTTTTTGTCTTCCTTTCTTTTTTTTTTTTTTTTAAAGATCTTATTTATTTATTTGACAGAGAGAGAGACCACAAGTAGGCAGAGAGACAGGCAGAGAGAGCAGAGGAAGCAGGCTCCCCGCAGAGCAGAGAGCCTGATGCGGGGCTCGATCCTAGGACCCTGAGATCATGACCTGAGCCGAAGGCAGAGGCTTTAACACACTGAGCCACCCAGGTGCCCCTTGTCTTGCCTTTCTTATCTTGGTTGAATGCAACTAAGACACTCATCCAGAATCAATACTTCTTTCCTCATTTCCTATATGAAGTCACAAAGATCTGATAATTTGTCCTTTAAATTTTTGTAGAAATTTGTCCTTTCCCCTAAATATTGAAACATCCACTGTTACTCCTTTAGTCCAAGTCTCCATTATTTCTTGCTCTGACAACATTCTCCTTGTCTGGTTTCCTCAATTTTAGTCTCTCCCTCTAGTTTCCGCTCTGTCCTACTTCATCCTCTAGGTCTATCACCTAAGCTGGGAAAAACTACCAAAAAGAAAATATATCAGATTCAAATCACACCATTCTTCTACATAAAATTCTCTGAGTGCCCATTATTTGCTTTCAGTAAATTTTATACATGTTCTATGGTCAAAAACGTTTGGGAAATAGTGCATATCTTATTCCTGGAGATTCAGAATTCACATTAGCATATTAAAGTTTATTTAACTCATAGTAAATAAACCTGCTTAACCCTGCTAAAATGTAGTTTAGAACAGAATGACATTTTTTATCATCTACAATAATCAACATCCAGCAGGAACACTGTCATAGAAGACTGAGTTGCGAAATACTACCTTTAAGTTCAAAATCCTTAACAATGACCTTTAAAATCTGGTCCTAATTTATTAATTTTTTCAAATACATTTTAGAAACACACTATATCGCCTTATAACTTTGCCTATGTTATTTCTTTCACATGAAATATGGGCCCTGCTCCTAATGACAGATCAACTACTCAGCCTTTAGAACCAGATGAAATGTAACTGTCTTTATGAAGCTAATTACCTTCAACCCAATTCTTCATCCATATTGTACATATTTATGCCTTTTATCTATTTGAATTATCTTCTTGATCTGTTAGTATATGTTTTTCGCACCTGTCAGCTTTTTAGAAAATGGGTACCATTTGTATCCCTGAAGTAAGGCAGTGCCTGATGTGAGGAATGACAAGCACTCATGTGTTTGAGCTGAATTGCATACCCTTTGTTGGCTTTTCCCACAGGACTTAACATTCATTCTTGTCAAATTAAATTTTTTTCTATTTGGCTTATTTTTTATCTTAAGATTTTTTTAGAGGTCAAAATTGTCATTTAACACATCAGTCATGCATTCCTTTTTAGCAGTATCTTTTTAATCAGTGTTCTAAGTCAATTCAATAATAAAAACATTGAAAGGGACAAGGCTTAGAAGGAAACATATTCAGGCATTCCACTTGACCAAACCATCCTACTGATCAGATTTGCTTCTCTCCTCTGGTCATGCTTCAACCAGTTATGATGGTGCACCTATCATCCATCTCAATTTCTGTATCATTTACAGAAAAATCATGAGCTGCCAAGCTGACTCTAGATACATAGCATAAGCAACAATCTCCCTCCTCACTCCAAATCTGGTAATGTTTTCCAAAGAGGAACAATTTTATGACATGACTTATTTTAAATGAGTCCCTCTCAGGTCCCTACTCTTCACAGGCCCCTCCTTCCTAAAAATACTTTTAAGTCTTTTATTTTTTTTAAATAATCTCCTTAAAAGGTTTGCTAAGGACCACTGTCAAGTTTACTAGGTTATGCTTTAGAGAAAATACCTTACTTTTTTTCAAAATTAAGACCTTTTTGTGTCCTTTGTATATTAGTTTATGAGTTTTCAAATACTGCCTACATTGGTCAGTTATTTCATCCTGAAGATACTCTAATCTTTACTTAGGTTGGGTTTTTGTCTAGACCCAAAGATCTGAATTCATTTAAAGCAGTTAAAGACTCTCTTATAATCTCCTTTTACTTTATCTGTCAGTTCACCTTTTTGAGACTATGTTGTTTTCCAGTATGAAAATTTAAGACTGATTGAATGCAAGCTCCACCAGGACAGGGATTTTGTTTTGTTCATCACTGTGTCCCAAGGACTTACTTAGGTCAGTGCTTGGGACCTAGGTGGCGTCTAGTAAAGACTGGCTGAATGAATGCATGAAGGTGAAAACAGAAAAAGTATTTTACCAGCAACCTTAAATATCAGCTTATGCTTTTCTGGCACTGAACACAACTAGAAAAGTACCTTTAGGGTTTTTTTTTTTGCTTTGGTTTAAGTTTTCTTTCTTTTTTTTTTTTTTTAAAGATTTTATTTATTTATTTGACAGAGAAGAGAGACCACAAGTAGGCAGAGAGCCAGGCAGAGAGAGGAAGGGGAAGCAGGCTCCCCGCCGAGCAGAGAGCCCCACGTGGGGCTCGATCCCAGGACCCTGGGATCATGACATGAGCTGAAGGCAGAGGCCCTAACCCACTGAGCCACCCAGGCGCCCTTGGTTTAAGTTTTCATCTTTGAATATATAATAACACTATCTAGAAAGATGAAATATTATATATTCACATGATTCTTTTATCTCATCAAAGATTATAGTATCCTTTCTTTTTTTCTGTACTATAAATGTGTGAACTTCGAGGGAGTTCTAATGTAGCCTCTTGAGTATCTTTAGGTTCCTTTTCTCTCTCTTTTTTTTTTTTCCTTTTCTCTTTCTTCATGAACAACATCATTGGTGAGATACAGAAATTGTTTTCAGAGCCTCTTAACATGTTGACTGTTTTTCCCCTTTTGGTGTTTCAAACTGAGAGATTATACTGAACCTTTTATAGTCTTTCTTCCTAAGATTCTGTGTATTCTTCTATGGGTAGTACTGTTTTTCTTATGGCTTGTAAATTGACTGGAAGATTACATGGTTACTTTCCTTTACAGGTCCTAAATACTTCTGCTTGCTGGTCCAAACTTTGTTGGTGAACAGAATCAACTACAGAGCTCTTTACCTTTTGGAAGGTGAGAAAGCTCACTGGATCACCAAGGCAAGTAAATAATTTCAGTGTTCTCCCTTTTGCCAAAGATAAGAATTCTAATAATTATTTGTAGAGTTGAAGCTGTACTTTGTAACTATCTTGCTCTGGCCTGGTTTGGTAATCTGTAATCTGACTTCTCCAGGTCTTATCAAAACCCAATTTTATAGAGATCTTATATTTTATACTAATCCAATAGAGATAATTTGACACATAATTCTTTTACCTGCATCCATTAATGCTAAACTTCCACCACATGCAGATGCCATTGAGGATGATCCTATTGAAACAAAAAATACTTGTTTATAATATACTGATTTTTTAAATGTAGAAAACTCTTACTATTGGTATTCTTTCCTTCTTCTTTTTACAAGCAATTAAGGCAAACTCTGTTAAACCACAAACTACAGGACTACACAGTCCAATATGATAGCCATTAGGTACATGTAGCTACTAAATTTAAATTAATTGAAATAGATTTCAGTCCCTCCACTGCATGTATGGAAATAATTAAATGTATGGAAATAATTAAAAAAAAATATGAAAAGAAAATTATGGAAATAATTAAAAAAAAAAAAAAAAGGAAATAATTTCCATCATCACATAAAGTTCTATTGGACAGCAATGCTATAGATTCTAAGAAACATCCCAGAAAAACCACCATGCTTCTTCTGTGGCTTAATCAGAAGGCAGAAAGATATAGACTCTGGCTCTCACTGGACCCTAAATTATAGCCTAGTCACACCCTGTAAAGAATAGAAAGTCTCTAGTTTAAACTCAGAGGGTTTTTTTTGTTATTGTTGTTTTTAAATATTTGTGACCATCTCTGTGACCTTTCTGTCTCTAATGGCCATACCTTGCCTTGACCTGGGTACTTAATTTAAATTTGATCTTTTAAAATATATTTTTAAAATATTTTATTTATTTGAGAGAGGGGGAATACACAAGCAGGGGGAACGACAGGCAGAGAGAGAAGCAGGCTCTCTGCTGAGCAAGGAGCCTGAAGTGGCATTTGATCCCAGCATCCTGGGATCATGACCTGAGCTGAAGACAGATGCTTAATCGACTGAGCCACCCAGGCATCCTAAATTTGATCTTTCAGCCCAGCCTCTCTCTCTGTGCTGTCCACTTATATTTGTGATACTTGACAGGTGTCCCCTGCCTAATGGATCAGTCTCTTTGGGCCTTGTCTCTCTTGAAGCTGGCCTTGCTCTATGGTTTGTTTCAGAAAATAACCCCAACTGGATCTGCTATAAAAGATACATAAAAGAAGGGTGCCTGGGTGACTCAGCGGGTTAAAGCCTCTGCCTTCAGCTCAGGTCATGATCCCAGGGTCCTGGGATCGAGCCCTGCATCAGGCTCTCTGCTAAGCAGAGAGCCTACTTTCCCCTCTATCTCTGCCTGCTTGTGATCTCTCTCTGTCAAATAAGTAAATAAAATCTTAAAAAAAGAAAAAAAAAAAAAAGATAAAGAGAAATATTTGTTTTATATTGCTTTCAAAACATCTCATTAGCTAAGAACAGAGATTTAGAGAATATATGATTAACTAAACATATTTTTCTTTTGTCATGAACTTCGGCACTGAGGTAAAAAGCATAATGCAACGTTAGTTATGGAAAGTTAAGACTAAAACAGGGAATTCTGGTCTTTTTGACTAGAGGAAAAATTTATTTTAATATCCTACCATTTGACTCTAGGACTTCAGATGTTACTCTTATCGTGAAAGGAAAATCCTTGGGGATAACAGGATACAAAGCTTTCTCAGCAAGAGCACCTAAATTAGAATAGAAAATAATAAGCATAAATATATTAAGTCTCCATAAGAATACCATACAAGTTTATAGATTAGTACTCACCGTGCCCAAGTTCTCTTCTATTCACACCAGTGACTTTGCCAATTTCATTAGTAGCATAAGGAGGAAACTTAAAAACAAACAAAAACAGATACATAAACAACTGTACCAAAATAACAGAAGTTACAAAATAGTAGAATCTTATTTTTTTAAAGTTTATATACACAGAAAATGTCTGTATATCTGAAATATACATCAAATTACTAACCATAGCTATTTCTAATGTATATTTGAATCAGAGTGGGAAGTGGATGGTTATGGGAATTCACAACATAAGTTTCTATTATGTTTAAATCATTAACAATGATGGAATATTATATTTTTATAATAAAAATATATACAAATTTAAAAAGAAATGCTCATTGAGGAAACAGATCTTTTCCAGTAAGGGTTTTCTTTTATTTTTTTAACTTAATTTAATTTAATTTTTTAAAGATTTTATTTATTTGACAGAGAGAAACACAGCGAGAGAGGGAACACAAGCAGAGGGAATGGTAGTGGGAGAGGCAGGCTTCCCGCTGAGCAGGGAGCCCGATGTGGGGCTCAATCCCAGGACCCTGGGATCGTGACCTGAGCCAAAGGCAGCCGCTTAATGACTGAGCCACCCAGGCGCCCCAAGGGTTTTCTTTTAGTCAGAGGTTGCAAACTATTTTATTTGACCAATATAGTGTCTCAAAGGAATATGACTTACTTGCAGTCATTTAAAATACTGAGAAATATCCCATAAAAATTTAGAATTCCAGCTTAACAAATATTTTTAAAAAGGAATACATGAATCTTCAAGCATCTGGATCTAGCAGTCAATTTTCAGGATTGCAGTCAATTTTTAGGACATAGAAAGACAGAGAGACTTGCTGGATTGCACCATGAGTGTATAATCAGCAATACCCAAACTGCAGGGAACTCTGTAGATAAATGGCTCTGGGACTTCGAGAGAATGAAAAGAAAAGAATGTGTTGGAGGAGAAACCTATAGATATTAAAAGAGACTGACAGAAAATAATCAAATTTTTAAAAAAAGGACAAAATTGCAGTGTCTAGGGACATATATCAGAAATGCACGAAGTAATTACTATAAAATTTAGGAAAGTAGTTACTTTCAGGGAAAGAAGGATGTTGAGACTGGGATGAAAAGCTTAGAGGGGCTTCAAGGGTGACTGGGACCATTTCTATTCCCTGGGATCATGACCTGAGCTGAAGGCAGAGGCTTTAACCCACTGAGCCACCCAGGTACCCCTACAATAAAAAGTTTTTTTGAAAATGAAGCAATGTAGCAATAACAGCCCATATCCTTTTACTGCCCCCTCTTCACTTCTGTTGCCAGTCATCAGCTGAGGTGCATTTTTCACAGCTTCCCTTTTTATTATTTATTTTTAAAGATTTTATTTATTTATATGATACAGAGAGGAGAGAGGAGAGCACAAGCAGGGGCAGTGGCAGGCAGAGGGAGAGGGAGAAGTAGGCTCCCCACTGAGCAAGGAGCCCAATATGGGGCTTGGTCCTAGGACCCCAGTATCATGACCTGGGCTGAAAGCAGACACTTAACTGACTTGAGCCACCCAGGCTCCACCACAGCTACCCGTTTAAAGACTGCCACCTATATGCTATGCAGCTCATGGCAAAGGATATGCTTTAATCAATTACAATTCCTTTCTGGCTTCTGCAGCATCTGAGTATATTTAGAACAGGATATTTATAAGGGACTCAAAATTTATGAAAATCTGCAGGTTTCTGTATATTCTCCATTAATTATAGCATGCTCAACAAAATCGAGATGTTGGGATTCTGGGCAGCCAACAACGGTCACTGAAAAGTGAAATGACTTGCTACTTTTACACTAGCCTTCCAGCAAATATGCTCCAAATACTAAAATTAAAGTGTCGTACCTAGTGCCTTGAGTTAGTTGTAAATCAAGTAAATTACGAACTCTTAATAGTTTCACATAAAGTAATTTACTATTAAATACCTCAGAAGTCTTTTACTACCAACCAACCGAGTAAAAATATGAACATTTAAATGAACTAAAGAGAAGAGGTGATTTGTCATTTGAGGTATTTGAAAAGCCCCACTTTTGTTTGATACCTGTGAATGGGTACGGTTTCTTGACTAAAATAAAATAGTCTACTATACTTTAACTTTTATGTATGATTCAGAACATGAAGTTACTGATTGAAAACTATGACTTATTTCTCTAAATTCCCTTATACATGGAATAAAAGAACATGCCCAAATCCACCTTAACAGATAAATAAAATCAGCATAGTAAAATGTTAATAGTAGAACCTAAGCAATGAGCATATGGATATTCACTCTAAAGTTCTTTCAACTTTGCTATATCCTGAAAACTTTTCATAAAATATTGAGGAATGGGGCGCCTGTGTGGCTCAGTGGGTTAAGCCTCTGCCTTCGGCTCAGGTCATGATCTCAGAGTCCTGGGATTTAGCCCCGCATCGGGCTCTTTGCTCACTCAGCAGGGAGCCTGCTTCCCCCTGTCTCTCTGCCTACTTGTGATTTCTCTCTCTCTGTTAAATAAATAAAATCTTAAAAAATAAATAAAACAAAATATTGGGGATAAAAGTCACCTTACCTCATAGTGCAGCATGAAATTTTTATCTTTTATTCCACTACAAATAAAAAGCATAATATTAAAAACATCATATAGATACAAAAAAATAAGTAAACAACAAAAGATTTATAGGGATTTAAAAAAATAATTACATATTAACGAGAGTAGGTCTGTAATTGAAAACCAGATTTAGGAGGATGAATGTCAGACGGTATTTTTTTCTGGGGTTTTACGAATGAATTTTACAAAGATTTAGGAAAACAATGTTGCTTCAAATAGAAACACTTAAATATTCTATTTGTATACTAAGACAGTAGACATTTAATTTTAAGCATCAGTAACTGCTGAGAGAATCTTAAATTTTATCAACACATTAGTTAAATCTCAGAATTACGATTTTTCTCCCATCAGTATGTAAAATGAAGATCAGTAACTGAAATGATATAGGGGAGAGCAACCAGGAGATCAGACAAAGATTTTTCAGGATTTGAAATGAGAAATGAGAAATGTTATGACTATCTAGAACAATGGGGAAAATAAGGATAAGAAGAAATACAATTCCTGGAAGCAGGAAACCAGATTTATCTTTAACTGAGGGAAAGACACATATACAGGGTCTTAGCACAAATAGTGCCCCTTTTGGGTGGGTGTAATTACAAAAGGTACCTCTCTGCAGAGGCTTGAAAAAGTCCTGGGTTAGGGCTGAATCTGCATAACCATAAACCACAGTCTTGGGAAGAAAAATCTAAAAACCTGACAGATTTTACAGAATAGCAGATTTTGGGGGTAGAGAGGAGGATACAGGTCATTAGCGCAGCACCTGCATTTTACAAGATGAAGAAACCAAAGGCCAACATGGCTGACTGATATGTGCCCTCTCATTTACACAGGTTACAGACCTAAGACTAGAACAAAAAGAGGTACCCTGGCCAAGTCCAGTGCTCTTTCTTATGAAGCCATGTTGCTTTTTAGAAGAGAAAGGAGTCATCGTGAAGAAGGGCAGGGCAACCAAGTTTGGGCTCAGATGGTAATTTAAAATACAAAGTTTAAGAGCTCCCCAAAAGGATTATGAGTACAATAACAATCTCGCCTACACACACAGTTGCATCATCAATTCTATCAGATATGTGAAAAACAATTAGTTATGCCATCCTGAAGATACCGGGAGTTATCCTCATCAGTGGAGCAGTAGAAAGAGGAAGGCAGAGTCTTATAGTCTTCTGAGACCCTTACAAAGGGAAAGGGAAGCAGCAGTAGGCACTGAGCAAAGAAAAGAACTGTGGTTGGTGCAATAGTGCTGGTGAGGACTGTAACATAGACCCTCATCATCTGAAATCGATGAACAAGATTTTACTGCTGACTCTCTAGGAACACAGGGGGAGAGCCAAGTATTTCTGAATATAAATTTCACTGTGGCTTGGGATTAAGTAAGGCTTTTTTACTTATTAACAGCCTCCAGATTCTTTTTAGCAACTAAGACTCTTCCTTATGTATTTGCTCTCTTGTTTATAACAGAAAAATCTACCCATATCTGTCCTGAGGAATGGTTTCAGAGACAGAGACTAAACTAAATGTATCCATTAGAAAATACCTTATAAACAGAAAAATAAAGTACAGAGATAATAGGTTTAAAAAAGTAATAATAAATAATAATATACTACATGAGCTTCATTTATATACTAGAACATCATAACTTACTTTAAAATATGTCAAACATATGCTTTAGGACATACCAACATACTTTAAAGCTTACCAAAAAACTTAACTTACTTTATGGCTGTTATAATTCGATCTGACTTCACACTGGATTCTAATGAATCAAATGTAACCGTACAAAGCACCTAAAATAATAAGAAAAAACCTGTCAGGTTTTAATTTTCTAACAATGAAGAGGAAAACTAAAAATATTTCAAGAACCCAATTAGCTATTAGAGAAATAGGATAAGTAAATTCTATACAAAGCTTGTCATGCTACTTAATACAGTAAACATTTATTCATTCTATAAATATGAGAGCTATGTGCAAATCTCAATAATCCAAAGGTCTAACATCATAGACTACATATGTTAAGAACTATACTAAGTACTGAGGGAGGACAGGAAGAGGACAGTATGTTTGTAAAGCCTGGCTATAAATGAAGCCTCAATAAAGGTCCAGCTAGGAGGGAAAAATAAGATGGGATCAGAGAGGGAGACAAACCAGAAGAGAATCTTAAATATAGGAAACAAACTGAGGGTTGCTGGAAGGGGGGAATGAGCAGGGTGAAGGGGTAACTGGGTGATGGGCATTAAGGAGGGCATGTGATATAAGGAGCACGGGTTGTTACATGCAATTGATGTAATTTATGTATCACTGAACTCTACCTCTGAACTGTATGTTAATTAATTGAAATTAAATAAAGAAAAATTTAAAAAATAAGTAAAGGTTCAGCTAATAAAACTGCCTACATAAAAAAAAAAATCCAATCTTCCTTGGAGGAACATAATGTAATCAAAACTCAACAATGCGGGGCGCCTGGGTGGCTCAGTTGTTAGGCATCTGCCTTCGGCTCAGGTCATGATCCCGGGGTCCTGGGATCGAGCCTCGCATCAGGCTCCCTGCTCAGCAGGAGGCCTGCTTCTCCCACTACCATTCCCTCTGCTTGTGTTCCCTCTCTCGCTGTTTCTCTCTGTCAAATAAATAAAATCTTTAAAAAAACAAAAACAAAAAACTCAACAATGCATCAGTCACAACATCCAGGATACAACCTACAGAAAAATAGGAAATGGTACCCATTTTCAAGAGAAAAGATAATGAGTAGATTGCCCCGAGCTAATTCAGATGTTGGATTAACAGACAAGGATTTTCAATAGCTCTTACAATTGTACTCAAAGATATAAAGAAAAACAAATGGAAATTCTAAAATGGAAAGATACATTATCTTATGATGGAACGGAGATGACAAGAGTCAATCAACATGGAGATGGATTAACGGAAATTGCCAAATCTAAAGAACAACGAAGGGGTGTGGGGTGGGGTAGGGAAAACATATCCTCAGGGACCTGTGGAACAATTTCAAAAGGACTGATACACACACACACACACACACACACACACACACACACACACACACACACTCTTATAATCCCCTAAGGAAAGATAAGAGAATAAGGTAGAAAAGATATTTGAAGAAATATCTGAAATCCCTAAAGTTTGATGAAAGACACAAATTTATAGGGTCAAGCTCAGGAAACTCTTAGTATGATAAATACAAAGAAAACTACACTTTTCATAGTTACATTGTTGAAAACCAAAACAAAGAAAATCTGGAAAGCACCCAGATGAAGACAATAAGTAGTATACAGGGAACAATGCTTTGAATGTATCCTGACTTTTTATTAGGAAAAAAACTTAGTGGAACTTTCTTTTAAGTGCTGGAAGAAAAAAGCATTAGCACAGAATCTAAATCTTGCAAAAAAAAAAAAAAAAAAATTTCCTTTACATAAAGGTAAAATAAGGACATCTTCAGATAAATGAATATAAGAATTTGTTGTCAGAAGGCCCAAAGGACAATAGTAAAGAAAGTCTTATCAGATTGAAGGAAACAATACTACATGGAAACCTGGATCTTCAGGAAGAAATACAAAGCATCAGAAATTATAAATACATAGGTCAGTAAAAAAGACTCTCTTTTCCCTCTTAACTTCTAAAAATACATGATTATTTAAAATACAAGTTATAACATTGCCTTGTAGAGTTTATAATATGTAGATGTAACTCATAAGAAAGACAACTACAGCATGTGTGAAGTAGTACTAAGAAGTTAAGGCTATATACTGTATTCTCTATAGTAACCACTAAAAAAATAATGCAGAGGTACAGCTAGAAAACAGACATATTAAAATGGGATTTTAAAAAATGTCTAATTAATCCAAAAAGAAGGCAAAATAGAAAAATTAAAAACAGCAGGGGCAAGCAAAAACAAATAATAAGATGACAGGCTACATTCAATCACGTCAGTAATTAAATTGAACATTAATGGACTAAACACTCTTAAAAGGCTGAGACTGTCATGTCAGAATAGCTAACAGAAGTATGCAGGCTATCTTAATGGAGTTATTTTTAAAAATTTATTAAAAGGCATAAAAGAAAACCTGAATTAAGAGTGAGACTATTTATTGAAAAGACTGTGATTTAAATTGTAAAAATATAATTTCTCTCTCAAGTTAATTTATAAGTTCAGTGCAATACGAATCTAAAGAAAGATTTTTTTCCCAGAACTTAATATAATACTAAAATTCAAATGAAGGAACAGGGGCGCCTGGGTGGCTCAGTGGGTTAAAGCCTCTGCCTTCGGCTCAGGTCATGATCTCAGAGTCCTGGGATCAAGCCCTGCACCGGGCTCTCTGCTCAGCAGGGAGCCTGCTTCCCTCTCTCTCTCTCTCTGCCTGCCTCTCTGCCTGCTGGTGATCTCTCTCTCTCTGTGTCAAATAAATAAATAAATAAATAAATAAATAAAGAAATAAATAAATAATCTTCAAATGAAGGAACAAATGTATAGAAATAGCTAAAACAATTTTGAGGGGCAGGGGAGAATAAAAAGGGAAGATTTGCTTCTCACCTATTAATATATACTCACAAACCATAGTAGCTAAAACAGTGTGACACTGGCCAGGAAATTCATAGAACGATGGAAGAGAACATATAGTTCAAAATGTATATATAAACTTTGAATATAGATAAATTCACATTATAAGTCAACAGAAAAAATGAATTATTAGTAAATGTGTTTTAAACTTGGCTCACTCTGGAGGTTCCCATTTCACACCATATCTAAGAGTAAACTCCAAGACAGATTAATGGTCTAAATTTGATAGCTACAACTAGAAAGTTAATAAAAAAACTAGGTGCCTAATTTTGTGACTTCGGAGGTAAGGAAAGATTTCTTAAATAAGACTTTAAAAACACAAATCACAAAATAAAAAAGGAAAGATTAACTACATCAAAACTAAAGATTTCAGGTTCACTCTAGACAAAGAATAGGCCACCACAAGCCAAGTTAAAAGGCTTAGGATAAAGAGGGAGATAATATATTCAAATTCTGGTTACTGAAAAGGATTAATGTTTAACACACATTAAAAAAATCACTTAATAATAGGAAGTAAAAAGGATACAACCAGATAATTCACAAAAGAGCAAATGTAAACCAGGGCCATCATACTGCTCAAGTTCTATGAGATAAAAGAGCCCTGGAGGGTGTATCCCAGGGTACGATTTATACAGTGATGACGCTGACTGGCTATGATATAAAGAGATCCTCAGCTGCACAGGGGAATACAAATGAAAGCAAAGAATACCACTTGGTAATGTTTTGATTGGCAAAATTAAAGGAGTGATTAATATAAGAAAAAAGGTGGAGGTATAAAGCAAATGCCATACACAAAACAGTGGATATACATACATGTTAAATACAAGAGAACAGGTACTAATATAAGGGAAAAGAATAGAACTGAGGTAAAAGCTAAATAGAGAAAACAAATGAGGGCCCTGAAAAGACCAAAAATAGACAATATGCTACAAACTAAAGAGTATGAGTGACTCAATTTTGTACATCAAGGTTAAAAGAAAAGTATCATATGATAAAGATACTAGGTAATTCTAGAAAAAGCAAACCAATTTATAGTGACAAAAGCAGATCAATAGTTGCCTAAGGAAGGGGAGGGGAGCAGGGAAGAGGGGTTATAGAGAAGCAGCAGGAAACTTTTGGGGGTGATCAATATGTTCATGGACTTTGGCTGCAGTCTCTCAATTGTATACATGTGAAAACCTATTAAACATACACTTTAAATATGTGCTAAATCCAGTTTCTTGGATGGCAATTACACCTCAAAAAAGCTGTTAAAATAATTTTTAAAAATCAGGGATTAATAAATTCCATATGATAAAAATCTATTCTGTCTACATAATGTAGTTCTATTAGATCTAATTAAGCAACCTGGAATCAGCAAATAATTATAGCATTTTACATATATTACCTGTGTTTGTCCCCTCTGAAATAATGCTGATCCATGAAGAGTTTTAAACATATCTACCTCACAATTTATATTCCTAAGTGAAGTCAAATCTCGACCATCACACCTACAGTGATAAAGGGAAGAAGTATGTAAAGCAGTGTTCCAGATCAGAAATACCACCTATTATCTCTTATTCCTACCAGGGAGTTCTCAACCCCAGTTGTGTATCATGTGTGTAACTTTAAGAACTTTAAAACCTGATCCTCACCCTAAATCCCACTGAATCACAATCTCAGGTTGTGACCCATTCACTTGTACTGTTAAAGAAGTTCTGCAGGCAATTCTGATGTGCATTCAGGGTTGTGAAATACTGCTCTACACACAAGTCCCACAGAGAAACAGTAAGACACATCCACACAATCTTCAACACCCATTTATGAAATATCATAATTCTTTAATGTTCACTTGAAAAAACCAATTCCTTGCTTTGAGCCAAGTTGCCACTTTCAAGGCAACTTACAGAGGCACATACTTCAATTCCATCAAAAAAGGATATATTTACCTTTTGTATTCATTCATAATAATACTTCTAAAAACCTCCTTTGCAACAACATTGAAGGATTCTATTATTTCATATGTATCAGCCTCTGGAAATTTTTCTATAGAAAGAAAGACAAACCAAAAAAAGGTTTTCTCTTTTCAGAAGATAAGATTTCTCTTCAATTGATAGTATAAAATCAGTTAACTATAGGAGTAAACCAAGGGAGTTGATGCTGAACTATTTAGTCCTCAAGCAAACAAAGCAGACAAATCAAATACTCTCAAGTAGGAGAGACACAAGTATTATACCTCAAACATATTGTTACTGAGAACTTAATTTGCTTTCTAGCAGAACAACAGTGCTTTGTAATTAGCTCTCTATTGTATTATGTTACTAACAAATCCAGCCATATTATGAAAAGGTCTGAGTGACACTTGTAAGATTAAGAGTATCACCTTCAGTGTTTTACCTTAGGAACTTTTCTCTTAGTCTGCAAATAGAGAAATAATTTGCTTTGTACGTTACAAATCCCTACTGGTTGCCTTTTTAATTAATATTTATTAAATTCTTTCAGGACCCATGTGCTATACTTTTTTTTTAAATGCCTTTAATCTTTGTAACAACTTATGAGGTATATTCTATTATCATCATTCTAAAGAAGAAAAAACAGGCTTAACAAAGTAAATTGCCAGAGATCACACAGGCAGTGACAGATACAGCTGTGACCTGAATACAGGTCTGCCTGCCTGCCTATGCTTATGTTTTTAAATGTTAAACTACTTTATCAACTGATTAATGCCAAGTCTTAAGCACTATTCTCTCAAGCATTTGGTTTATTAAATATAACTTTAACCAGAAGATAAAAAAGGGACATAGAGAGAGAGATATATTAAGAACTGTATCTTCATTAGGCAGGAATAATTTTCAAGTATTACACTTTAAATGTCATGCTTGGTACACATTCAGTTTGTGACTGATATTCACATAATCCTTTGCTTAGTAATTTCTAGACAGCTAAATTCTCTAAAACCTAAATTTTACAATTCCACATATTAAAAACAGCATCAGTTAACATTTTTTCAATACTTTGTATGTGGCAGGCACAAATGTAGATGATTAACCTATTTAATCACCAGAAACCATATATTATCAGTATTACAATTTCACAGATTAAGAACTTAAGAATTTTAAAGAGTATTTTTCAGATTTTCAAATGACGTGTTACAAAATTTCCCATCATAGAGTATAAGAACCTGATCCAGAGAAGATTGAGAATATTTCACATTCAACATTTATTGGTGCCCACTCGATTATCAGGTGCAGTGTTGACCACATTCATAGACATTAAAATTTTATTTATTTATCTTTGAAAGAGAGAGAGAGAGAGAGCAAATACAAATGTGTATGAGCAGGGGGTAGGGAAGCAGAGAGAAAATCTCAAGCAGACTTGGCGCTGAGTCCCACATGGGGCTTGACCTCATGATTCTGAGATCATAACTTAAACTGAAATTAAAAGTCGGATACTTAAGCGAGCCACACAGGTCCCCTCACAGAAGTTAATTTTTTTTTTTTTAAGATTGTATTTATTTGGGGCGCCTGGGTGGCTCAGTCCTTAAGTGTCTGCCTTCGGCTCAGGTCATGATCCCGGGGTCCTGGGATCAAGCCCCACATCGGGCTCCCTGCTTGGCAGGAAGCCTGCTTCTCCCGCTACCATTCCCTCTGCTTGTGTTCCCTCTCTCGCTGTGTTTCTCTCTGTCAAATAAATAAAATCATTAAAAAAAAAAAAAAATTGTATTTATTTGTCAGGGAGAGAGAGTGAGCACAAGCAGGGGGAGTAGCAGGCAGAGGGAGAAGTAGACTTCCCACTGAGCAAGGAGCCCGATGTGGGACTCTATCCCAGGACCCTGGGATCATGACCTGAACCGAAGGCAGATGCCTGACTGAGCCACTCAGGTGTCTCTCACAGAAATATAATTTAACAGTAACCTTGGAATGCATCATTACTTCGAGTTTACCAAAGATAAAACTAAGCAACAAAGAAAATAACTGATTCTCTGAGGTTAAAAAAGCGAAGTTTACCTTTTAGTTGTTCCTCTGTATCTAATCTTATCTTGTTAACAGCTTCATCTCTGGAAATCTAAAAAAGGTGAGGTTTAGTATACACAGCAATATATAACATTTCTATTTTTACATTATTATATAGTTAACACATTATAATAGTACTTAGATTTCTCTACTGGTAGTATTCTTTAAATAAAAGATTAGAGCTAGTTATTGATTTACAAGAAATACTACCTGTTTAATTCATTCAAATTTATTTACATACTTCCCTAAAACTTGCATTAATCAACAAAAGCTTCTGCTAGCTTTCTGCTTAGAGATTTTTAATAAAAATTTATAAATAAGATTATTTGAATTATGACAAAAAAGAATTCCCAGAACAATTATAAAACATTCAAAAATACCTACTTTATCATGTTCATAATCAGTGAAAACTGCATAGAGTCTTTCCGTGGCGAGTCTATTTTGAACACAAAATAAATGTCAGCATAATAGTTCTTATTATTAATAGTATAACAATACTATTATAAGCAAAATTATATTATAGTCTCTTATAAAAAAATTGCAATATTTAATAGTAAGCTAAAATATTTAATAAGCATTTCATAAAGAATTTTAAGAAATGTATTCATTGTTTTTTAACATAGCTAATCTGTTTACTATTTATTATACAATATCCCAGATTTCTTTCTCCCCATCTGTCAGGGAAATTACTCAGCCTTCTCCTTCTTCTTAATTGTTCAATTTATTTCACCTTAGATTTTTCTTAAAAACTTTCTCTCCCCACTCTTTTTTAACTTCTTGCTTTTTTCTATTCTCTCCACTTTGGCTGTTATTGCAGGCAACTGTTTTGTTGGGGACAGTTTACATCTCTTTAGTCTCTGACTGATTGATGGCTGTCAGACTGATACTAAGGGAAATATTAACTTTTTCAATTTATTTGAAATAAAATGAAATACTTTTCTGGTAATTTCATTCATACTTACTGAGTGCCTGCCTATGCACTGGCACTGTTTTGAGCACTGGGCATATAGAGGTGGTTATACTTGATTTCTTTTCAAGAACCTCAACAGTTTCCTTAGATATTCAAATATCTTATGATTTATTCTTTTTCCTTGTTTGACAGATACTGCGGATTATCTGAATCTTAACTCCCTCCCTCCTCTCTTTCATTTGAGACTCAAACTTAGGCCCTTTAAGTGGGAACTGGATTTATCCTTTTTAAAGCCTTAGATTGGTATTTATGATGCTCACTTTTAAAATAGAAGGGTGCCATATAAGAAGTAATGCATGGACTATGCTTCCATGGGAAGTTTTTTCCTGAGAGGAAATTAAATCTGATAACAACTTCAAATATTCTTTTGTACAGATATTCTTACTTATGAGCGTGTTCCACAATCTCTGGTGAAGGGGTAAATAACTTCTGAGGTGTCCTCTTGGTAACACCAATTTCTTTTACCAACTGCTGGATGCCCTGAATTATTTGTTGGGTATATTTTACCCCCACTTTAATAGCATGGCAAAAGTCCTGTTGTAAAATGTTCTCCGCAGAGGCTTCCATCATCACTATTTAAAGGGAAAAAAAGATTGCCATTGAATCTTTTACGAGTATAGCATTTTTAAGCCCCTTGACACAACATAAACACTACAGATCAGTTTTGCTTATTAATGACATATCAACCTTTTAAATTTCTTTCCTTCGAATCAGCATACTTTGAAAATGTAAATAGCAGTAAATGAATAAAGAAACCTTAATACTTGAAATTGGGTTTACAATTTTCTTCAATTTAGTAAAATATTTCTCATAAAAAAATGAAACAAAATAAACTATGCATACTTATTAAATAAGTTTTGAGATATAATTCAAATACCATAAAATTCCACCTTTAAAGCATACAGCTGCATTCATTTTTAATATGTATTTAAAATGAAATTTAAAAATATCAATATAGTAGGAATCCAGTAAATGTTTTCTGTTTAACAATTACTTGATGTGACCTCCTACTCAATTCTGTCATTGGCACATTTTCTATTGCTTTCACAGGTAGGGGGAAATCTTTTGCAGTGATATTGTTTCAAGTAACCCAACTAGAGGACCATAGGTACTACCATAAAAAAACTGCTTTTATGGTTTTGTGAGAGTAAAACTCCTGTGTAAAGGAGGGAAGCTCCAAGTAGCACTTCTGGCATGGTATCCAGTAACATCTGCTATTCAGGTTTGGCTTTGGTTTCTGCCAGGCCACTAGATTCCTGCCTACTCATGTGTCATTTTTGGCCCTTCTTAATTTGTACAAACATCACGTAATGCACCGATAACTATCATATTTAATATTAAAACCACATCATGTTGTCATTAAGATTTATTATCTAAATCATCATATTTGTAAAGCTTCTAGGTATAATCTAGAATGAAAAAAGAATCTGTGCTTTTTATGTTGGAATTCCAACAGTCAGTTGAAGCTGACTTGTGAAATTAAAACAAAAGATCTAACATTTGTGTCATCTGAGTTCCAGAAAGAGGATATAAAGATGGCAGGCTGAAAAGTACTGGAAAAATAATAGCTAAAAATTCTTCAACTTTGGCAGAGACATAAACACACAGATTCAAGAAGCTGAGTAAACCCTATATAGGGCAACCCAAAGAGATATGTATCCTAATTAAACTTCTGAAAACCAAAGACAAAAAAAAAAATCTTGAAACCAGCCAGAGAAAAACACCACCTCACCCATATGGGAAAAGCAATTAAAATAATAGATTTATCATTAGAAACCATGGAGATCAGAAGGGAGTAGCATATCATTTTTTAGGTGCTGAAAGAAAAGAACTGTCAACCCAAAATCCTATACTCAGTGAAAATATTTAGGGAATGAAGGAATATATATTTAGGAATGAACTGATACTCTTAGATAGAGAATTAAGAAAATTTGTCACTGGCAGACCTACCCTAAAAGAATGGCTAAAGGAAGTTCTCTAAACAGAAACAATAAAGAAACCATGGACTATCAGGAAGAAAAAGTATTGCTAAGCAAAAATGTGGGTAAATACAATATGCTTTCCTTCTCCTCTTGAGTTTTCTAAATTATGTTTGATAACTGAAGCAAAAGCAAAAATTATAACTTGGCCTACTGTGGTTCTAAATGTAGAGGAATATTAAAATGATTATATTACAAATGGGGGAGGGTAAGGCAAGGTAAGGTTTCAGTACTATACTTGAGGAGTAAAGCAGCTTTCCTGACACGATACCGCGATTATACTTATAGTATTCTTCTCATCAGCATTCCCATGATATCCTCCCTCACTTTTCGCAGAATTAAACTGAACTAGAGATTTTTAAAAATGCATTTGATGTATGTAAATTATACCTCAATAAGTTGATTTAAAAAATATGAAAGGAATAATATGGTAAAGAAAATTAATATTCCTTAGACTTTGTTTTCACTAATTAAACTTTAAAGCAATTCATTTTTAAAAATACTTTATAAGAAAATTCCTTATAGTTTTTTGTCTATACATCTATGCTGTCCAATTTGGCAATTACTAGCTCCCTATGGTATTTGCATTTAAATAAAAACGTGTAAAATTAAAAATTCAGTTCCTTAGCTACTCTAACCACATTTCAAGTACACAGTAACCACATATTCAGATATAAAAACATTTATTTCATTGCAGAGTTCTACTGGACAGCACTGCAATGTAGACTAAAAATTTACACAAAAAAATGTTATCTAAATGATTGCTGCTAACCATTTTCAGTAGTTGAAGATTAAAGATTTTTGAGGTTAGTTGAAAACTATGAATTCTAGATACAAATTTCTTCTTAAAAATAGTTACTGGTATACTTTTTCCTAAATTATATCCTAGTATACAAAGAAAGATGAGTGATACTAAGTTTACCAGTTGAAAGCAAGCAGAATGTGCAAAATGATGGCTGAAGTCATCTAGCCACTAACAGCACAAAGAAATTATTCTTGGTCATACTTCAAAGAGTTGTTGGATTACTAAATATTTTAATAATGGAATGGTAGCAATTACTTTTTTGTATTTTTCTATCCCAGAAGTTCCATGATGATGGTATTGGACTTGGGCCCAATATTATTACCTTTGACACATGGACATGAAGTCAGATGTGTATTTGGTGCACTGCTAGGAAAGCAGAGAAAGAGCTGAGTATCTTCAGGGAGACAGTGATGCAAAAGACATAAAATGGAGGCTGGTAATTTCTGAAACTAGTCTCTTTACAGGTTATTTCTGAATCAATCTCAGCCTCCTTCTAGTTACCTAAAACAACCTTCTGATGCTTTATGCAGTCTCTAGAGTCGAATTCGTCCATCTAGAGAGCAAGACGTAAGAGCAAGCTAGATGTTGCCTGTGGGGTTTTTACGGCATGCCACAGATGCAACAAAGATCCTCAGTTCATTCCTCCAACATCCCCATAAAATTAGAGGGGTTCAAAGTCTAAGGCAGGTAGGGGCTATTTAGTTATGGCCATTCAGAAGCAAGTTTATTTCTGTGTCTTCATGATAACAGTAGGTATTAACAGTATGCCTACTAGGTATTATGCTCAGCACTTTTTAACCCTGACTTTAATCTTCACAACAACCCTGTAAAGAGCCAAATCAATTTACTAAGTGAAAGTAATGAACACTACAACAACACTAAAACTTTAAGGAAACACAAATTTCAAATGCAGACCAAGTAAACTTGAGACATTGAACCAGTATTCTGTTCAAGGCCCTTTTTGGGATGCTCAAATATGTAGGGGTCATCTGTTATTTATGGCTTCCCTAAATCTTTGGAATGTTCTCTCTACATTGTGATAGCCTTCCACAGTAAGAATCTCATCTTCTGCAGCTAGAATCCAATAATCATTTCCTTGCTTCTCCTGTAGTCAAGATTGCAATCATGTGTTATAGTTCTGCCTGGTGTGATGTAAGTGAAAGTGAAAATTGCTATGTGAGGGCTCTAGGAAAGCACCTTGAAAGAAAGGGTGACTTACTCAGCTAGCATACACCTTTTTGTTTTTCCCTTCCTTTTACTTCCTCTTGCCTATAAATCAGGTAAGTTGGCCAAAGCTCCAAAAGCAAGTTCATAAGCATGAAGATGAAGGCCACACAATGAGGACAGCAGAGCAGAAAACTAGAAGGAATCTAGATTTCTTAAGGTATCATGGAGCCAGGGGCACCTAGATGGCTTAGTCGGTTAAGCCTCCAACTGATGATTTTAGCTCAGGTCACAATCTTAGGCTCATGAGATTAAGCCTCAGGACAGTTCCACACTCAGCATGAAGTCTGCTTGAGATTCGTTCTGCCCCTCCCCACACTGGCCCATGCACGTGCATACGTGTGTGTACTCTCTAACAAATAATATCTTTACCAAGGTGCCTGGGTGTCTCAGTCATTGAGCATCTGCCTTCAGCTCAGGTCATGATCCCAGGGTCCTGGTGTTGAGCCCCACATCAGGCTCCGTGCTCAGAGGGAAACCTGCTTCTCCCTCTCCCACTCCCCCTGCTTGTGTTCCCTTTTTCGCTGTCTCTCTGTCAAATAAATAAATAAAATCTTAAAAAAATAATATCTTAACAAAAAAAAAAAAAAAAAGATATCATGGAGCTACTATAAATTTCCTGGACTCACTTGTTATTTAGTTTAGCAACATAATCCCTAATTAATATGTAGATAATGTACAACTCCTACTATATGTTTTATCTACCATAGAGTAGCTTATTCTATTTCCATTACTGACAAATATTCCAAAAGAAGCTGGAAATGTGTTTCACACCTTAATCGTACACAAAAGTACTAAAAGCTTAATAATTTACATTTTATCAAAATATTCTCATATCAGGAGATCCCATGTCAAAGTCCCAGACATCAAATACCACACAGTCAAATAAACTTATGAGACCTTAATTAATCTGTCTAAGGTTACACAGTTAACTGTGTGACAGCTGCTGGGTTTCAAGCCCAGGTCATTCTAACTATCAAAGCTAATTTTCCTTCAAGAGAACTGGGCCAATTTTCATTCATGAAGTTATGACATTTTTATTACATGGAGTCAGACCACACTGACCTGTGGTCAGTGCATTTCTTTTTTTTTCTCTTTTTTAAATATTTTATTTATTTGACAGAGAGAGAGAGATCACAGGCAGACAGAGAGGCAGGCAGAGAAAGGGGGAAGCAGACTCCCCGCTGAGCAGAGAGCCCGATGCGGGGCTCGATCCCATGGGATCATGATGTGAGCCGAAGGCAGAGGCTTTAACCCACTGAGCCACCCAGGTGCCCCAGTCAGTGCATTTCTTATTAGTTTTCTACCTACCAGAAAGAGGTCACCTTTTTCTCAAAGGACATTAAACAGGCTCTGAATGATGAATTAGCTAAATTAACATATTTAAATTAATAAAATAATTTATTACCAGATTTAGAAATTCAGTTTTTAGACTAGCTTATTAGTTTAAAAATAATTACCAGATCTTGGTAAGTAAAGATTTTTGTACATTTCAATTAAAATTATATCACATTCTATTTTTTTTTTAAGATTTTATTTGTCAGAGAGACCGCACAAGCAGGATACAGTGGCTGGAGAGAGACGCAGGTTCTCCACTGAGCAAGGAGCCCGATTACAGGACTTGATCCCAGGAACCTGATAATCATGACCTGAGCTAAAGGCAGATGCTTAACCGACTGAGCCAGCCAAGTGTCCCAAAGTTGTATCACATTCTGTAATTTCAGGTATTGTTTGATATGAAGCAAGAGCACCATCAAAAAAGGGTAGCAATAAAACAACAAAATTTTTATGGCTAAGAGACAAGACACATATACATAGAAGAATATAAATGCATTTTTAAGAAGCCAGAACTTAAAAGTAAAATCCAGAACATATGTACTACTTAAACTACTTACCAATTTGACTTTTAGGTGCTCCGGCAACCACTAAATTTAAAGTACTAGAAGACATTTCTTTCCTTGTTGGATTAACAACACATTCTCCGTCAATCATTCCTATTCGCACTGCCCCTAAAATATATCAAAATACTGGCAGTTGTGTAATAAAAAGTTTCACTTTTCAAGACACTATTCCAGTGATAGCTTCAATACCTACTTTTAATTGTGACTACAATAAAATCTGTATTTTTACCATGGTTTTTAAGGCCCACAGAACATCTTACCCCACCCTACCTAATAGCCTCACTGGAGCACTCTGTTGCTCAAATACATTATTTTTTCCATACCTCTCTGATTATGCTCATGCTGTTTTCCTGGGCTAGACTACTTTTTCCAAGGCAAATGCTTACCATTCGATTCTGCTAAGGTTCAGTTTAATGTTGAGTACTCTGAGAAGCCCCCCTTGACAACATGACTTCAAAGACTAAAGGTACCCTTCTTTATCATTTTTTTAGCATTTTTACTAAACCTTTACAATACTGTTTATAAATAATTATTTGTTTGTTTCCTCTACTTATATTGAAAGCAAGAACTTTTCCGAGACTGCCTTTCTTCCTTCAGTTCTTAACTTAGTATCTGACATTTAGGATATTTAAAAATTACTCGATGAATCATTTTTATATTGCATGATTACAACTTGTAAGAGTTTGAGTTATAAACATTTTTGTTTTATCCTGAAAGACTACATACTGTAACAATTTCCTATCCCCACCCCCCACACCAAAAGTCCTTAAACAGACAACTAAGATTTCAAAGTATCTAGGAACATAAAGTCTCTAACACTGTAACATTTTGCTATCAAAAACAAAACCTAAGGCAAGGATGAAAATATCTGGAGCTGAAAGGAGTCTTAGAATGTCATCTAATTAAACTCCATACAAGATAATAAACCAGAGCTAATTAATCTATGCTGTTACTATAGCATGCCCACTAGTATTTCAAGAAAAAACGTAATGTTTCTTATTTTCAAATCCTAACTTACCAATAGGTCCATTCCAAGGAATATCTGATAATGAGAGAGCTACAGAAGCTTAAAAAAAAGAGGGGAAAAAAAAAAAGAACTGAAGTAAAAAGATTTTAATCCTTTAAAAAGATAGTGATAATTTTAATCTCGATTTTTATACTTACCACCATTAATTGCTAAAACATCAGGTTCATTAACACCATCTACTGCTAACAGATTACAAAGTACCTGGTACAAGGGGAAAAAAATTCAGAGCACTTAAAAATCTACTTGGTTTAGGAGGATTATCATTTTAGTTAACATCTTGGGCTAAAATAAGGAAGCCCTATGTGTTTAAAAGCAAGAGCTGTAGTCAAACCTCTTATTTCTGGCTATCATTTAACTACATAAATGCTTGACTATGGCAAATTACTTAAGCCTCACAAGTTTCTCATCTTTAAAAGGGAAAAATAATAGCATTTTCTTAAATGGTTTTCTGAAAATTATAGGAAATACTATTTGTAAAGCATTTATAATACTGATTATGTTGAAAATATTCAGTAAATGTTAGCTATTTCTGTTACATAAAAATACTGTTTTCTATTTATAAGCATATATAAAACAAACTGATGAATTCTTTTATACTTCAATAATATGCCTATGTCATGTACTTAAGAAAACAACTTATAAAAAAGAGAAAAAACAACTACTTGAGGCAGTGACATCCTTGCAAAGGCCTATCTGCAAGGCATATTTATCTTTAAGAAATAAATAAAAGTTCATTAAAGTATATGGGTCATTATTATGAAAGAGAATAATATTCACAAAATACTAAAATATAATAAAATAGAGGTTTAGAGGACCCAATAAAATAGGTAATAAAGACTAGTTGTATCAATTGTCCTAACCTCTGACACTAATATAACTAATATGACTTAATTGGTCCCAGCAGGGTCTGTCCCCACCTTCCTCAATCACTCTAAACTTTAAAACGCACCAGTTTATTTCCTGCCTCTGGGATTTTGTGCTTCCCATTCCATCTGCTCAGAATGTTTCCCCCACACTTGTAGGTTGGCTAACTCCTACTCATAATTCAGGTTATCAACTCAAATTGACATTGTATTAATATTAGTTTTTAAAATTATTGTTTTTTAAAATTAGCTTAATATAAAATAGCAGCATTACCAAAAATTCTTATTTTGTGTTCTAATGTTTAGCCTAAGAAATATTATAGAAATTCATTAATTAATTTTTTATTGATCTGGAAACAAATAAACCTCAAGCAGAATATACCTGTGTATCATAAAAGTAGCCAGCTGGAAAGAGAGGTCTAATTGAACGATCTGCCAAAAGAAAAAAAAGAAAAGACACTAAATGGTACTGACAAAAGTTGCTTTACAGCTTACCCTTTTCTCCTATTAAACACCAGGTTGAAAAATAATATAGCTAGCTGTTCAATATGTTAAAAAAAAATTTCCTTGGACTGATTTACTGAAAGGGTCATAGATAAATGTCATTACTTCAATTAATATATATCCTGCCCTAATAATAAAAACTAGCAGGTCAGGAACAAACAAGTCTGAAACTGGGGATCAATTTTTTCATTCTGGTTCCATAGGCATCTGTTACATATATAAGCAGAGGAAAGAGACTTAAGGCCAGCAGCAGACCAAAAGAAATCTTTCCTTGGTATTCTGTGTCTGAAAAATGCATATAAATATATACAAACTAACCATTTCTCTATAGGAGAGCTATAAACTCAAATGATCCCACAATATTTAAGGATGTCAAAGATTTGAAATATTATAGGCATTATTTCAGTAGCTGATGAATATAGTGCTTTCAAGAATTACTACACTGAATATGAAAATGAAAAATACTAGGGATAGATTGAACTGAACAGTAGAGGCACAAGCCACAGAATTTATATGCTCAATAAAGATTCATTCATTCCATCGACATATATTTATTGAATGCCTATTCTGTGCCAGGTCGTATAACAAGTACCCAGGATTCAGTAGTGAATAAACAATTTTTTCTTTGCTGGAGCCCACATCTGATTGAGGGGATACAGAAAGTAAATAATCTCAGGCAGTGTTAATGTAATGGATGAAAATTTAAGAGAACTGTAGAATACAGATAGAAGAAGTGCTAACACAGGAATAATAAGAGTTAATGCCTCCATCTTATTATCTTACCTATTACTCGACTTGTAAGAATTTCTATATCAGAAGATCCAATCTCTCTTCTGAGATAGTTTGTGGGAATTCTACCTGCTGCAGCAGCCTTCTGTCTATAATCAACCTGAAGTAGTAATGAAAAAAAAAATGAAGTTCGTTTGACTCCTTTGTATGGCAACCAACTATTTCCCAAGAACCACACTATACAGATACTAATTTTCCTGAGGTTGCTAACAACATGGTCCAAATTAAGAATGAGGGATATTTTATTTACTTTTAGCATTCTGTAACTCTTTGGGAAGGGAAAACTGATAGAAATATTTCAGTAAACTGATTTTTAAAAAGCCTTCCACTTAGCAGTACACTGCACAGCCTTATTTTCCACAGTGGCTTATTCTGGTCAAATCAAACATTCCCTTTTTTGTATCAACTCTGTTACATAAAATTGCATTTCTGTTTTTGTAACAGAAAGAAGCCATAAACTCCAAAACACTCCTTACTCTTTACCGACTGTATACTTCCAAACTCATACTGTAGGGAAACCTATGGAAGAAATGAATTCACTGCTATTCAACATCAAAATCTTCATGTACTTCACTGTTCTTATCAACCTGGGCATTCTAAAGCATGCTTACTACTAATATGAAAATTGATTATGAAGCAGTCAGTCTAAATTCTTTTAATGACTTAAACTACAAAAGAAAATCCTTTGTTGTGCAGTTTACACTCATTAGACAAAAATATTACAAATTCTACATTTATGCCATATTACTGTTCAGATAAACCAACAAATACTTACCACCAAAGGCATGAACTGGGAAGGTGAAGGTTTTGTTTTACTGACCGCTGTGACCATCACCGCAGTGTCACCTGACTTAAACATAAACAACAACAGGGGCAAATTCCTTAAAAAACAGATATTAACATCCAAGTAGTGAGTGAATGAATCCTTGCTCCAGTTAAATACAAGGAAAGAGAACCGTTATTCCATGACATAATGATAATGAAAATAATTAATCACAACTAGTCCAATTTTGATCCCTAATACGAGGTTAAGAAAAGCCTTACTGATAGCTTAGTCACAAGCAATCGTATTTTCTACTTCTTAAGAAATTTAGGCTACATACAAACAAAAATTTCTCACCACAATTAAAGAAAATAGTAAAATCACTTTTTCTAGAGAAGCATTACAGAATTTATTAACAGAATAAAACAGAACCCCAAGTTTCAAAGAGATCTTAGAGGTCATTTAGTATATCCAGCCCTCTGACTCCCTGGTTCTCTGGAATGGTTCAGAAACTAGAAATGGTCTTCATTAACTTACAGTACCACAATTCTAGTAAGTGACATGGTGTTGTAAAGATAGTAGCAGTCTCCGTAACCATTTTTAAGATCAAAATTTAAAAATCTGGACTTTTTACCTGTACTACAGCAGAGCCATCTGCAAATCTGGCCAGTTTTCCAGAGGATATTTCTAGTTTTCTGTTTAAAAATAAAAATTCAATACAAAAGGATTTAGGTCATCAATACAAATCGCAGCTCAGTATAAAATAATCTAAAATTCTGGGGTGCCTGGGTGGCTAAGTGAGTTAAAGCCTCTGCCTTCGGCTCAGGTCATGATCTCAGGGTCCTGGGATTGAGTCCCGCACCGGGCTCTCTGCTCGGCAGGGAGCCTGCTTCCCCCTCTCTCTTTGCCTCCCTGTGATATCTCTCTCTCTCTGTCGAATGAATGAATGAATGAATGAATGAATGAATGAATAAATAAATAAATAAATCTTAAAAAAAAAAATCTAAGATTCTAATAGAAGAACCAATCCACACAGGCCCCCACCCAGCAAAGAACAAACAAAAAAGGGATAGAATTCACAACTGTTATTAAAAGTACAAGGGGAATTTAAGAGCTACTTAAGGAAAAATACAGAAACCAAGGCACAGGAGAAATCTGAACAAGAGAAAATACTTTGGGGATGTAGAAGCTGTGTTCCTAAATGTTAATTCCCATTTACAACCTCTGTTTAGTCTGCCATCCCTTGCCTTGTTGATAAGAGTAGCCTTTTAACAGACAAACAGGATCATTTCTCTACTTAAAATCCTTCAAAGTATTCTCTAGTGCTTTCAGGACAAAATATAAATTCCTAAATATTGCCTACAAAGACATTCATGTTCAACAGTGGTGTTAAGACAAGTCAATGGGGTGGGGAGAGGGAGAACAGCCTTTACAACCAGTGGTGCTGAGACAACCAGATACCCATATGCAGACAAGTTAATAAAGTTGGATCTCTTTCCTAATACTATAAATAAAAATTAACTCAAAATGCAGTATAGACCTAAATGTTAGAGCTAAAACTGTAAGATTCTTAGGAAAACACATAGGAGTAAATCTTCATAAACTTGGGTTAGACAATATTTTATATATGACATCAAAAGCACAAGCAACAAAAGAAAAAATAAATTGTACTTTATCAAAATTAAAAATTTTCATGTTTCAGAGGACATCAAGAAAGTGAAAGAAAACCCACAGAATAAAAGAATATATTTGCTGGGTGTCTGGGTGGCTCAGTGGGTTAAGCCTCCTCCTTCAGCTCAGGTCATGATCTTAGGGTCCCGGGATCAAGCCCCACATCGGGCTCTCTGCTCAGCAGGGAGTCTGCTTCCCCTTCTCCCTCTGACTGCCTCTCTGCCTACTGGTGATCTTTCTCTCCAAACAAATAAATAAAATCTTAAAAAAAAAAAAAAGAAAATATTTGCAAATCACATATCTGATAAGGGACTTGTATCTAGAATATGTAAAGAATACTTATGACCCAATAAAAAGACCAACCTAATTTCAAAATTTTAAAATTGAAGGATTTGAATAGAAGTCTATACAAAGAAAATCTACTAAATATCCAGTTAAGTACAAGAAAATATGCTCAACATCATTAGCCACTAGGGAAATGCAAATCAAAACCATAATGAGATATTACTTCACATCTACTAGGATGGGTGCAGTCAAACAGATCAATAACAGGTGGTGAGGATGTGGAGAAGCCAGAACCCTCATACAGCTTTTATGGAAATGTAAAATGGTACATCTCCCTTGGGAAATAATCTGGCAGTTCTGCAAGAGGTTAAACACAGGGACGCCTGGGTGGCTCAGTTGGTTGAGCAGCTGCTTTTGGCTCAGGTCAGGGATCAAGTCCCACATTGGGCTCCTTGCTCAGCGGGGAGCCTGCTTCACCCTCTGCCTCTGCCTGCCTCTCTGCCTACATGTGATCTCTCTCTCTGACAAATAAATAAATAAAATCTTAAAAAAAAAAAAAAGAGGTTAAACCCATAAGTGCCAAATAACCCAGCAATTCTACTCCAAGATAAATACCCAAGAAAAATTAAAACTTAAAAAAAAAAAAAAAGAAAAATTAAAACTTTTTATGTCCATGCAAAAATTTGCATAGGAACATTCATAGCCACAGCGTTATTCATAATGGCCCCAAAATGGAAACAATCAAAATATATGTCCACTGATGAATAGGCAAAATGTGGTCTCAATGCATACAATGGAATATTATTCAGCCATTTAAAAAATGAAGTATTGGGGCATTTATATGGCTCAGTTGGTTGAGTGTCTGACTCTTGGTTTCCACTTAGGTTGTAGTCTCATGTGTCCATGGGATTGAGCCCTCCCAACCTCCCCGCCAAAATTCAGGCTCCTCACTCAGCAGGCAGTCAGCTTGAAAGATTATCTCCCTCTGCCCCCACCCCCTTGTGTGCCCTCTCTCCCTCTCTCTCCAAAAAATAAATAAATCTTCAAAAAAAATGCAGTATTGCTATGTGTTAAAACATGAATATAACTTAGAAGCATAGTAAGTTGGGACGCCTGGGTGGCTCAGCCAGTTAAGTGTCTGCCTTCCGCTCAGGTCATGATCCCAGTGTCCTGGGATCAAGTTTCACATTGGGTTCTTTGGTCAGCAGAGAGCCTGATTCTCCCCTCTCCCTTTGCCCCTCACCCCTGCTTGTGCTCTCGCTCAATCTCCCTATCTGGCAAATAAATAAACAAAATCGTAAATAAAAAAAAAAACACCTTAAAAAAAAAGAAACATAAGTGAAACAAGACAGTCACAGAAGACCATATGCCATTGATTCTATTTTATGAAATGCTCACAAGAGGCAAATCTAGAGACAGAAAGTCTCTAGATTAGTGGCTGCCTGGGGCTATGGAGGTTGGGGAGAAATGGGAAGTTACACTGCTAATGGGCCTGAGATTTCTTTTAGGGGTGATGAAAATATTCTAAAATTGATTGTGGTGATGGCTGCAAAACTGTGAATAGTACATTCTAAATGGGCAAATTATATAGTATGTAAATTATATACTAATAAAGCTATCTTTATAGATAATAAATAGGTGGTATTATCCCTAGTAATAATAGGAGATTATTATTCCCCAGCTTCTGCAGAATACAAAAGAGGTTCCTTAAGGCTTGAAAGACAAGCAAAACTTTTCAAAGAAACCATAAATCATAAAACAGTATTGTGAGGCCAAACCAAGTCAGTGACTCCTGAAGAGATACACACACACACACACACACACACACACACACACACACACACACACACACACGCTAATGACCTGCCCACCCTGTCTTTTATATGCAAAAGCTATAAGAGATAACTCAATATTTCTACCCACTAAACACATCTGTCAGAAGCCTCAGTTCACAAAAAGCATATCTATCTATTCAGATAGATTCATTTTGTTAAATATGAAAGCCAAAAAAAAGCATGTACACTTGTACTCAGTCATCACTTTGAAAAATTGATTTTTTTTAACCACAAGAAATATTTGAGAATTTCTAGATAGATTTGTTACTGTTCAACAGCAGACCCAAAAAATGGGTCTACCCTGACAGATGGAATGATGAGATGCAGCGATAAGGCTGGAGCTGGCATATTAGGTGGAGGGAATGAGATGCTCAGAGCCAGTCACGCTGTGTAGACTCAAGCAAAGTCCCACCAACCTATAGCTGAAATCAGTTATTAAGGTTTTATGTGTAAAATGCAAATTTGGGGTCTTGAAATTTTGTTTAATCTGGAGTAAGAATATGCTACCAGTACTTCTTAAGACCTAACAGGAGTTGGCATTCCACCCAATAATGTAAATTCTAAGTTTTCCCTATGAAAGGAAGGGGAGTATTCTCTAAAATAAACTGAAGTGGGCGCAAGACAGAGAAGAGGAGCTGTGAAAACTCTAGTTCTATTCCATTAATGGGGATCTTGCCCTAGAATTTTTGAGATTGCCCACAGTGGCATATTCTTTTGTTGTATATCCTTAGTGATAATAAGTCTTTATTCTTTAATGGGGATATAATTTGTACAGGGGAACAAGAGAAGGCAGAAGAGAACAGAGGTTAAGAACATGGGTTCTCTCTGAATAATGGGAAACATCATTAGAATAAAATACTTCAGTGTGCAGATGACATATATCACTTTTTATTAGGTTCCACTGGTGAACACCAGTCACATGGCCCCACCTATGTAGGGACCAGCAGTGTACTAAAGAGAGCACACATACTCATAAAGCTTGAGGCAAGTAAGTACAGAACCCACTCCGCTGCTAACCAGCCCTTCCCAATTTTATCAGCAGGCAGAGAAGTGAAGCCGAGGAAACACTGTTAAGCTTCTATAGCTAACCTATTTATAATGGGAACTGATTGAACCAGTGAGAAAAACAAACAGGCCTGCAGTCCCCCGATATTCTCATACATGTGCACTTCCATTTATATGCTTATTCAAACAACACTTGGATTTATATATTTATTCAAACACCACATCCTCCTGTGTTCTTTGTTCCCTCTGTTGAGTCTACTCAGTGTCTCCAGTGGGGGGTCGTAGGCCACCCACCAGGTAGTCCTATGGTCCTGACTTGATGATTGCCCTGATTTGAACTGTTTTTCTTCCAGGTGTGTGCAATTTATATTACACAAAGAACCAGGTGGTTACTTTTCATTGTATCTCATGATCTCAGCTGGTGTTAATTGACTATGTAATTTTTTCCTGTTCATGCACTTTTAGTTCTGTTTTTGGTGCTAACTTACTACTTTTATAGATCATGATTGATTTTACCTTTTATCAATTTACTTTTCAATATTTTATGTGTAAAATATCTCCAGATACATAAGATTGATAACACATACGGCCTTTGGGGATTGGAATTGGGTGGCTATGGAAGGAGATTTTTTGAGCTTTTTAAAATGTTGAGCCATTTGAATGTTTACCTAATGTGAATGAATAACTAATACAAAAAACACTTGAAAACAATAAATAAAAAGGATTAGGAAGAACAGTGAGATTCTATTGGTGAGAAGAAGGGTGGGAAAATGTGGTTGGAGAAGAGCAGAGCCAGCTGCCACAGGGAGTACAAGACCAGGGAGAGAGAGGTTTTAAAAAAAACATTTTTAGAAACATCTGCAAAATGATGTGGATTGTAACCACCTTCCTCCAACTTCCACCGAGAAAAATTCGCTAATACAAAAAACAAAAACAAAAACCAAACCCAAATTTATTATTCAGCCTCTGCCTGTCACTTGGCCTTACCTTTGATGCTAAACTCACATTTCACCTATTGCTTCATAGACAGTAAGTTATTTGTAGCTACTCAAATGTACTGTAATTGCACTTCCACTTTCTCCTTGCTAATTCCTCCTCCTTCATGATTCACCTTCAATGACAAGCTTTAGGGTGAGATAAATATGCCTTTGTGCTCCTTTGGCACCCCATTCACAGCTCTCCTACAGTGATTTTCCTAGCATCTGTATTTACCTTACTCCCTTATTAGAATCTGTAATCTACAGTGCCCTGTACACAGATGCTCAACAAAAGCTTGTTGAAATGAAAATTAAACAGCTGCCTCTAAGGTTACTCTGAGTATTAAGTACAGCATTTGAAAAACACAATAGTATATAGTCTCCTAAGGCACTGTATATAATACACATGGTAACAAGTATAAAGTGAATGGTACATAGTAGTCAAATTAAATAAATGTTGCAAAAAAAAAAAACTTAATACAAAGATGAAAGAATTGATTTACCCAGAAGGTATGATATGTAGGAATCTAGTTGTTAACAACACATGACACAGGTTCAAGAACTAATTATAAGAGATCCAGGTTGACTGATAAATGAAATATTTAAAGTAGATTATGGAAAATTTGGAAGGCAGGGGCTACTACCATTGTTTTGAGTCTGTTAAAAAAGTCCATTTAATGCACAGCAGATGTCTGTTCTGAAGCATTTATTCAAAGAATGTTAAGTCACTGTAAAATGGAAGAGATATTTTCTCCCTCAAAAAATCAGAATCAGAGAATGCCAGAGGTGGAAAGAGCCTTGGAGATCATCTAGTCTGGGGATCGACAAACTATATAGCCTATTTCTGTACAGCCTTTCAGCTATTTCTTTTTCTTTTTTTACATTTTTAAAGGGTTTGTAAACACACAACAATATGTGACAGTGTGCAGCACACAAAGCCTAAAGTATTTACATGTGGCGGCTTACAAAAAAGTTTGACCCTTGACCTAGGCCAGTTTCATTTTGTGACAAAAAAGTTAATTTGTTCAGGATCATTCAGTAAGTTAGGAAAGAAGAGCTGTAATAAATGGCAGATTTTTTGGCTTTTTGTACACACGAGGGTCAAAAAATTTTAAAGTGCATGTGAAAAATATAGATATATAAAGTAAGCATTAGCAATTTCACTTTAAAATCCGTTTTTAAAAAGTGATTTGATTTTATTTGTCAGAGAGAGACACAGCAGTCGCGCACAAGCAGGGGGAGCAGCAGGCTACCCCCACCCACCACCCACCCAGCAAGGAGGCCAATGTGGGGGACTCGATCCTGAGCCAAAGGCAGACGCTTAACCAACAGAGCCATCCAGGCGTCCCTAAAAAGTGATTTTAGATGTGAATTATTGCAAACGAACTCATAGAAAAGTATGCGCTTGGAGAGAAACAAAATCCACCTAGTCTCAAAGTAGGTGACTCTGAGAAAGTTACCCTTTTTGAGGTTCTGTTTTAACCATGAAATGAGGTAACAGCACCTTTACTGGAGGCTTAAAAAGCGTCTATCACATAACGAGCGTTCAATAAATTGACGTTTTCCTTCCCTTCCTACCCAGGGTCATATTGGCCATGCATTTAGGCAATAGACTGGATTTGATGACGCACGCATCCACTGTCAACTAATTATTCTGAAGTGAAATGTTTCCCACTTCGGAGTCCAGGAGTCTCCGCAAATAAAGGGGATGAAAGTCAGGTGGACTGACTCAGCTGGAGAAAGGAGCCGGAACAGGGTTAAGGGAGGACCGAGAAGCAAAGGACACGAGGCTGAGACGGTGCGGGAAGGGGAATGGTGCAAAGAAACATACTCCAAACCGGGAAAGAGAAATCTCGCATTTAGGTTTGGGGTAACGAGGGGTAAATGAGACCCACGTTGCCAGATTCCTAGCCTGGGAGATGAATATACCCCCGGCTGCCAGGACGGAACGCCTTGTGAAAGGACACAGGACGCATGCTGTTCCTTACCTGCTGCCTAAGTCCACGGCCACGGCTCGGAACCTCGCGCCACCCCATAAAGCTCGCACTTGTAACTGGGTAAGCGCCCGATCCCTCCCTGGCAGACGAAGGGGACCATCGCAAAGAGGCCGAAGTCGGAGGCATGAGCAGTAATGTCTGCAGGCCGCCATGACACCCGGCACGCGATCGCCCCGGGCGGCACCCTGATTGGCTCACTCTGCTGACGATGGGGCGGAACCTGATGCAGTTTCGTTTCCGTGGTGCAGGGGTTGGGGAACGCCGGGGAAGCGGATATCTTCGTCGCTTTCTACGAAGACTAGAGAGGGTCAAAACTATATGAATGCAATTGTGACAACCTATCTTATTTAAGAATCTGCCGGCGAAAAGCAATGGGAAAGTTAATGCCTTTTGTGTATGTGTGTGCTATCGTAATTTAAAAGAAAGATGCAAGTGTTGAACAAGTAGGGTAAATATAGTAGTAATAGAAAGACGAAACATTTTTGGCTTCTGTGAATTGAGAATTAGAGGAGAATTTGTGTGGTGGACCATGAAAAGAGATCTCTCCTCTCCTCTGCCTTGGTTTCTTTTTTTACAAATTTCACACAAATATTACTGCAAAGGTTTATGTTAATTTATTTCTAGTAAGTTCCCTTCTTACTGACCTATATCATTTTAGATCTTTGACATCATTTGTTATTCATCTTCATCTCCATTGTTAATATTTAGCAATTCATTTCTCTGCTCCTTTTGATCAAGTGTCATTATTTTTTAAACCAACTCTTACTAAATACAAAATGCCAGCTACTATTTAAATGTTTTGGAAAATGAAGAAAAATAATAGTCTTTGGAATTTGAATTTCATAAATCTAAAGGGAGTAAATCTCTTCCACCCCTTTTAATCCTGTTAGAACATCTTCATATGGTTCCTTGAATGAATCAATGATAATTTTTTTTATCATGAGGATCATATTTCTCTTTTAAGATCAGTGGTGATCTTAAGATCTTAAGATCAGGTAAGAGCAGTGGGTGGAGGCTGTTTTTAAAAGGGGGAAGGGGAGGTGTGCAACTTATGGAATTTTCTCTTTTTTGGTAACTATGCTTGGTTGTAAGTAGACCATTGGTTATTAGGGCCAATGGATATTTTGGGTGGTTTGCCTGATCAGCCTGTCTGTATTCAGCCAGGGGGTTGCTCCATGCTCTTTCTACATTCTGTTGCTCACCCTGTTTGCCTAAAAGCAGCCTCTACATTAAGCATTTTAAGATTAACAGAGAAACAGAAATATAAAAAGTTTAAATTCTTGTGGTTGTGAGATAAGGAAACTGAAGGACTCTATAAAAACACGGTTTTTGTTCTTTTCCCTGCTTCTATTCTTGCTAGGATCTGCACCTCCACTTTACACATCCCTCAGAATGCAAATAGTGTATGTCCCCCTTGTAAAGGACAAAGAGTTAATGAGTTCTTTAGAATAGATAACATCCAAGGAAAGACCAGATGAGAATGACTGGACGAAGCTATCATATGCATATTCCAGACCACTAGAACTAGATTTTTCGAGGCCAAGATCCCCCTGGCTCCAAGGAAAAACACCTGGGCCCTTGTCTTTATTCTAACCGATTCCTGGATGCCTTGGAGTATATGTACACCAGACCACAATCCTCAGTAAAAACCCTGAACGAAGACGAGGCTTATGCTCCTTTTATTTCTGAGTTTTCCAGATGCTCGATCTGTATCTGCTCTCTCTGTATCTTTAGTGAACTCTGCTATCACTTCCTGCTGGTTTGCATTTGATTTTCATCCTGCGTGAAGCCAAGAACCCTCTTAGCTGGTCCTGGAGACCCTCTTTGGGTCCTTGGACCCAGCCAACCAGCATCAGTTGTATTTGCAGAAGCTATGATCCATTGAGGTTCAATCTGAGATGTCACATTCTAGAAATATAGTTCTGCCAGGTATAGTTCAACAGCCAAAATATAATTTATTTTCTTTTCTTTTATTTTATTTTATTTATTTTATTTTATTTATTTTATTTTATTTTATTTTATTTTATTTTATTTTATTTTTTTCCAAAATATAATTTAAAAGGAAGTTCTTGGGTGCCTGGGTGACTCAGTTGGTTAAACAACTGCCTTCTGCTCATGTTATGATCCTGGAGTCCCAGGATCAAATCCCGCATCGGGCTCCCAGCTCCATAGGGAGTCTGCTTTTCCCTCTGACCTTCTCCCCTCTCATGCTCCCTCTGTCTCTCTCTCAAATAAATAAATAAAATCTTTAAAAAAATTTAAAAAAATAAAAGGAAGTTCTTTACCTGTAACTTCTGGAGGACATTAAAGATGATCTAATTTAAATTTACCAGCAATATTTCTCAGATCTCCTTCTTTCTTTTCTTCAAACTCCAATGAATGTGTGTCAAAATAGTTAATACCACTGCTGGCTCTGAGTAGCAATTTCATTTAAGTAAAACATCACTGCATTAAATTACTGTTAACTAAAATTTAATTTGGTTTATAGTTTGGCTTATAAAGTATATACAATTAGTTTTATGACTATATAAGAGGTACAAGATTAAGGAGTTTGTGTCTTGTTATACAGTTGTACAAAAAGTATCAGTGGACACCAAGGGTGTCTGAAAATTTTTTCTCTTGAAAGAATATAGCCAGAGGGATCTTGCTAAATTGCAAACACAATTGTGTCTCCATTCTGATTTTCTTCAATCACTTCCTAATCTTTGCTTTGTGTTGACTACAGACTGTCCTTATTTAGCCTCATCAATTTTTACTACCTATTTTCTTTCCTTCCTCTCATTTTATAATCCAAGGAAGCTGAACTACTCATTCCCCTCGAACATACAACCCTCTCTCCTGCCTCTGTGTCTTTGTATGTATGATTCTGTGTGCCTGGTACATATTCTCTCCAATGTGTCAGTCTGGCACAATCAGTCCTCTGGTCTTAATAATGGAAGCTTTTAATATGAGCATCTCTGACTTTCCCACTCTGACCTGTGGGTACAATCTATGTCTATCCTTCCACTTTATTAATTAATTTATGCAGTTATTATTTTGTCCATGGAAATGCATGTGGGAGTAGGTATTGTATAGTGGTTAAAAGTGCTGGCTTTGGCATCAGATTGTTTAGGTTCAAATCTCACCTGTCACCTCCTAAACATGTGACTCTTGATACGTTGCTTACCCTTTCTATGTCTCAGTTTCCTTACTTACAAAGTGAAAATGATAAATATATCTACCTCTTAGGGTTGTTAGGCAAATTTAAGTGCAATCTTATTTTTATGGAACTTAGCATAGTCCCTGACCTGTGGAATACCTGCTTTATGCCAGGCACTATGCTAGGCTGAGGGACTACACGAGTGTCAAGACAGTCATAGGGCATAATAATTCCTGCTTTATGGAGTTTGAAGTTTAGTATGAGAGACTGATAAAAACACACAGAACAAATAAAAAGAAAAATTAGAGTGTAATCAATAGTAAGAAGGATATAAACTGGGTGAGAAGATAGGGAATAATGGGATGGAAGAAAATATGGTGGTCAGGGAAAACGAAAACCCTTCTCTGGAGACATGTAAGCTGCTCTGAAGGATGAAAAAGAGGTTTGGAAACATGGGGGCCAGGTGAGAGCAGTGACCTGTCAGGGGATGGTTGTCCCTGAGTTAGGAGAGAGTTTGGCTTCTGTGAGGACTTGGTAAAGCAAGTGTGGCTAGACAGTAGTAAGTAGGAATGTAGCAAAGATGAGGTAGGAGAGGAATATACTGGAAAGTTTAAATAGGGAAGTGGCATGACCTAGTCTGTTTTAAGATAATCCCTCTGGCTGTTGAGTCTAGAATGGATTGGAGGATGATAAGAGAGAGGTGTAGAAATTAGGAGTAATGTGGTGGCAAGGGTGACAAGGAGAAAGGATGGAGAGATTTGGGATATATTTTAGTGTTGGAATTAATAGGACTTGTTGATAAGTTGGATACTGGGAGGTGTGAAATTAAGACTATTAACAGGCTTAGATCGGTCATAAATATAGTGTCTGAGACACCTGAGAGTAGCTGTCAAAAGACAGTTGGATCTGAGCATATAGGACTCAAGGAAAAGCACTAGTGTAAATATAAGAGTAATCAGCATACCTGTGATATCACAAGCCATGGAAATGCTTTATATCACTTAGAAAAATGGTAGAGAAAAGTGAAGACCCAGGTCTGAGCCATGAGGAGGGAGAGGCTGCCAAGGCTACGGAAATGGGGTCACTGTTGATGCTGGAGTCAATGTTGCTTGTATTATGCTGGGTATTTTCCATTTGCACCCACTCCATCCATACCCTTGGGTCTTCTCTGTGCCATTATGGAACTAATGTATAGATAACAACACCCCAACTACCTGACTCTTTTTTGGTTGCGTCAGCCAATGAGAGACACTAGTAGGAGGGGAAGATGAGAAAGAAACTGAAATATAGGACCATAATTCCTTATGCTGTGGCAGTGACTGCAACAGCCTGTCACTACAGCACCTGCCAGGTTGTCCTGCTTGTGTGGCTCTAGCTATCACTTCAGTTACTCTGTTTCTTCTTGCCACTTTAAGCCTTCAGAGTTTGCTACTATTGATCATCACTCAGTGCCTTCAGCATTCCTCATGGTTAGTTCCAGAATCTGCCTTACCCTCTATAAATAGTCTCTTCATTAAGTTCTCTTTAGAACTCCTCTGAGTGTGCCCTCTGTTCCTTGCTCTTCTTTGCACTGCTCTTCTGAGGGCATGCTCTGACCTCTCTCCAGCAGTAGACCACTGTTACTTGTTAGGAGAAGCTTATTACCCTGGAGGTGGGAGGTGAGGGGCATGCTGTTCTCTGCTGTTCTGACTAACCCTCAGTCTTAGGAGGGTACTGTGTTCCTGGATTCTCAGTGCTCCTCCCCCTCTCCCAGCTGTAATTCTGGGCCAGGGGTAAAGGGTTATGTTCTGTTCCTTTTTCTAACTGCAGTGAGTTTTCACAGTGCCTTAAGAACAACAGTATTTGTCACATTCCCACAGCGCATAAAGCTTTGATTCCCATGGAGGCATAGGAATCCAGTAGGGCTTTTGCCTTCCCCAGGCCTGCACCTTTCTCAGGAGTCTTGCTTTTGCCCTAGCCTTTTTTTGTGAGCGCTCTGTGGAGTTCAAGTAGAAGAACCTGCGAGGTGTTACAAATTCCTGTCCCTCTCAGGAGTTCTGTTTACTCTCGATAGTCCACATTTAGCCCTTAGTGATTGGTTAAAAAGTCTAGTTGAATTCTTCTTCTCCTTCTCCTTCTGGCTCCATACCCAGTATGGAGCCCCATGTGGGGCTTGAACTCACGACCCTGAGCTGAAATCAAGAATCAGAGGCTTAACTGACTGAGCCACCCATGCAGCCCTAGTTGAATTCTTTTTACCCTTGTCTGTTGGTGACTATTCTTGGGTGAGCAAGAGCTCATGTCCTATTTCTCTTTGGAGACTCTTATCCTTCCTTAGATTTCAGATTCATTGGTTTTCCTGTCACTTTTAGCTCTCTGATGGGTTCCAGAAAAGTTGTGAATTTTCAGGCCATCTGACTTTTTTGTTACTGTTGTTACTGTTACCGTTGTTATAAGTGTGGGGTGCTCTTTCCAGTTTCTGTATCCTAAGTAAAAGCCAGTCTCACATGCTTTTGAAGACTTCTCCTCTCTCTTTGTCTAAAGAAGTAAAGAAAAAGGATGTAATTTGTTTTGCCACAGTTTTTTTTGGCTTGCTCATACCTCCATAATTTTTATGGTTCTTCCAGGATTGGGACACAGAAACAGGGAATAAAAGAGGAATGGAAGAATGAAAATTCTGGAGCCAGTGGAGTTTTTGTTTGACTGCTGCTGGTTGGTTTTCAGACCTACCATTACTTCAGACATCCCAAAGCTGGTGATGATATGGGGTGGATGTGGAGATTGTCTAGTGACCTCTGCTGGGACCACCAAAACCTTACAGTTCCCTGATGTGAGTGCTCTCTAGGTGAACTTTTGGGACCTTTCCAGCCTCTACTCCTGGTGGTCTGTTGCAATGCTTCTTACTGCTAAGATCCCCTTGTCTTGGCTCTTAGACTTCTAGGGTGAAATACTGTCAAAATGGTTTCCTTGGGTTCTTTTGGTCCAAAATAAAATACAAGTAGAATTGAAGCCTATCTTAAACACTGATTGCTATTCTGCCCTGTCATTGCAGGTAGATTCGGTAAGCCTCTACCTTCCAAATTCTCTTATTGGGAAGCAGGCACTGTGTCTATATTCTAAATACCCCTTATGGCCACTTGGTAGTAGCAAAATGGACCCTCATTCAAAATTTGGTTTGGATGTCAAGACTGATATGTCTCTCTCTCTCTCTCTCTCTCTCTCTCTCTCTGTCTCTCCCCACACACACACACACACACACACACACACACACATGCACGCACACACACACAGACTCCAAATGGGTATGAAAAGGTTTATTACTTAAGTAATATTTTATTTTTGTTTGTTTAAATAATTACTTACACTGGTGCCAAATGAGAGAACCCTCAAACTTTCTTACCAGCTTGGCCAGCTGTAGGGCATAAGGGGAAGAGAGAGTGATGAGGGTTAGAAGTTGTCAGCAATTAAACATCAAAAAATGATTCAAATTCTTTATTAATAGTCCTCCAGCTCTACGGACATGTCAAACTTTCTGAAAAACTCTTACTGTGTTTGCTCCTTTTCATGGTGGTACAGGGCTATTCTATAGCTTAATAAATGCCAATATTTTTCTCATTCTCTACCAGTAATTCTTTTGGGCTCCTGTTGCTTGGTGTGGTTGAGGGTGGGACAGGCAACTAAGGCTCTGTCTTCCCCCACAGAGTGGGGAGGAAAGATATCACATCACTCATAACTAAACTGGAAATTCTCTGTCTCAGTGACTCTTTTCAATTTCATTCCCAAATTTCAAGTATTCTCTATTTTGACTGGAATGGAAGATGGGAGCTGACAATTATGGACTCATTCTATTTAAATGATATATCTTCTTCAATGTTGGCACAATTATCACTCATCATTTTCAGTTTTGGAGCCCTAACCCAAATTCTGATGCAATAGGAAAAGTCCTCTTAACATTAAGGAAACTTCTCTTGATTTTTAAAAGGAGAGAAGGTAAGGATAGGAGCAGATGCAGATGAGTTTTAAAGTTTATCTCAGGAATAATTAGGGAGATTTGTTTGACTTCAGTTTGTCCTGAAGTCTGAGGCAAGGCCAGCAGCTGAGAGTCAGGGTAGAGTGGGAAGAGAGGTTTAGGAAGGAAGTTATTTTGAGGAATGGAAAAATGAATCTACTCAAGAAGTATGATGGGATTGCCTGACATTGATGAATTAATTGCTGTGTGCTCTTTGAGACTTGTGATCATGAATTTCAGGGGAAACTAGTCCATTCAGTTGGGAGGCAAATTTTACCTATTTGGTGCAGGAGTGGAGGAAGTGAGGGGTAGGATTCACTGAGGGTTGTTTGGACTTAACTGTGTCCCCAAAATTCTTATCTTGAAACCCTAGCCCCCAGTGTGACTCTATTTGGAATAAGGAACTAAGGTAAATCAGGTTCTGAGGGTGGAGCCCTGATAGGATTAGTGTCCTTATAAGAAGAGACATCAGAGGATTCCTCCACCCTAATATGTGAGGACTCAGTGAGAATGTGGTCATCTTCAAGACAGGAAGAGTGGTCTCACCAGGAGGCAATTCTGCTGGACCTTGATCTGGGACTTCCAGACGCCAGAACTGCAAGAAAACAACTATCTGTTGTTTAAGCCATTCAGTCTATGGTATTTTGTTATGGCAGCCCAAGTTGACTAAGATACGAGGCATGGATGACAAGATGGGGCAAAATAATTGTGGATGTTCTCAGAGAACTGACTCTAAGCATGAGACTATGAAATCTTGGCTAGACAATTAACTCTCAATATGAGGCCAAGAGGAGGTTGGTGAATAGTGAGAAATGGTGGGGTCAGTGGATTGAAGGTTGAATTATAGCTGCACGAACAAAAAAATAATAGATGCTTTCAAGCTTCACTCATGTTATAGTATATATCAGTATGTCATTACTTTTTATGGCCAAAGATTATTTTGTTGTTTGGATATTCCACATTTTGTTTGCCCATTTATTAGTTAATGGATATTTGAGTCATTTCCTTGTGAGTGAATTAATAGATTTTTTTTTTCAGTGAGTCTGTTTTGTGCTTCTGGCATTTGCACTTAAAAGAGTTCCAAATAATAAATACATGGTCCAGGCACCTGGGTGGTTCAGTTGGTTAAGCATCTGCCTTCAGCTCAGGTCATGATCCCAGGGTCTTGGAATCGAGCCCCACATGAGGGGGGAGTCTGATGGGAGTCTCAGTTGGAGTCTGTTTCTCCCTCTGCCTCTCTCCCTGGCTTGTGCTCTCTCTCTCTCTAAAATAAATAAAATCTTAAAAAAAAAAAAAAAAGAGTTCCAAATAATAAATACATGGTAGCTGTGGATTATGTAATGAAACAGTCTAGAATATGCCATCCCAAAATTTGCTACTTTGACTTTGGATTATTTTGACCTGAAGGAAATTGAGAATCAATAAATAAAGGAAAAGCTCTCTTCCCTATTCTTATTTGCCTTAAAGCAGAGTGTAAATTTCCCTTTGGGAAGGTGGCATAGATTCACCCCATCTCTTGTGCCTGAATGAGGAGAGTGACCATTATCCCAGGGCTGGCATTTAGATGTGTATGCATAAATATACACTAAAATAACTCTTCCACTCTTCCATTAGTTTTCCTCATGTATTTCCTTCTCATTTTCCCACAATTTATCACCTCTAGAAGCCCAAACCTCCGTTTACTTCGTCTAGTGGTTTTTTTTTTTAATAATTTATTGCCCTTTGTTAAAATGTACAACCCCTGAATCTAATTAGTTCCTTAGGCTTTTACTTTCTTTTCTGTGAAGCTTCTGTGCATGTAAAAATATTAACATCAACAATATTCGTAGACCTTTTCTCCTGTTGATCTGTCTTTTGTCAGTTTAATTCTCAGGCCTCAGGACTGAAATCAGTGAGTAGAGGAAAAGCTTAAGGAAACACCTTTTACTTAAGGTCATATATTCATCAAGAAAGCTTGTGATTGGGGTGCCTGGGTGGCTCAGTCACTTAAGCATCTGCCTTCGGCTCAGGCCATAATCCCAGGGTCCTGGGATCGAGCCCCATGTTGGGCTCACTGCTCTGATGGGGGGCCTGCTTCTCCCTCTGCCACTGCCTGATGCTCTCACTGCTTGTGCTCTCTCTCTGTCAAATAAATAAATGAAACCTTTAAGGAAGAAAGGAAGGAAGGAGGGAAGGAAAGAAAGAAGGAAGGGAGGGAGGGAGGAAGGAAGGAAGGGAAAGAAAGCTGTGATTAGATTTGACCACTGGCTCATTATTTTCTGCTCTGAGGAAAGCAGTAACAGGAATTAGAATAGTTCTCTCCTTTGGAATGGGCACCTAGCCTTGCTGGTATAGATAACAGGCATCTCTTCTGTATCTTCCCCAGGAACCAAGTGACCTGAGCCTTTTGAGGTTCTGGGTCATTTGGATAACTGAAAGCTCCCAACTGCAGGGAGAAGGTAGGAGCAGTTTAGGTAATGTATGGAGAATACTTGCTGCTTCGTGTTTGGACAAGAATTAGGAATAGTAAAAGCCCCTTCAGCCTATCTTTGTTTCTTGGTGTACTAAAATTTTCCTCCATTCCAATAAAAGAGAATCAGAAAGAGATCTGCTCCAATGAGGGGATCACCCTTAATTTTTTCATACCTTATAACAGATAGAGTTCAGTCTCCAGATCCTCTGTGGATCTCCCTCTATGTGTCAAGATACCTCCAATCACCATCATGGTTATTTGTTTCTTCTACCACCACTAATCATGGTCATTTTCCCTAGTAGAAGGATTTTCCTTTACTGACCACACTCCTGAGGCCTTCAGTTCATTGTCCCAATTGGCTCAGAGAAAGTGTTACAGAATTGTGATGAATAGAATCAATTTACAAGTAGACTTTTGCATGGGTCCTGTGTCCTTAGGCTTCCAACTAAATGCAACTTGCATTAGATTATTTAAATTTTCATGTCAGTTAGTTGTTCTTAGGGTAGTGGGATCATTATTCCCTCTCGCAAAACAGTTTCTTTAAAGTCAGCTTGAATGAACAGTTAATTGAGTACAAAAGCCTGACCTTGCCAGTGCTGCATTGCATGCTCAGTCAAATTAGTTCAGACTATTATGGTTAATATTAACTATATTTGTCATTTGTAATTAACATGGATTAAAATTTGGAGGAGATTTTTGGAGTTGTTTTTGGTTGATTATGCTCATGGGAATTTCAGACCATATTAACATTTTCTCTTGCTTCTTAAATTTGTTCTGTGTTTTCTTAACAGAATAATTGTCTTTGATCTGATTTTGGAATTGGCTGACTAATGTTTGCTCAGGAAGAATGTAAAACCGTCCCTTACCCAGTTTTCTCCTTCTGTCTTTGACAACTAACACAAAAGTTTGTCAGTAGAGAAGCAATCTGTATGTTTGAGTTCTGGCTCATTATGTGTAAGATGATGGTATTCATCCAAATTTAGAATGTAATGGAATCACTTAAGGTTTTGTATTAAAATCTACTTACTACTCTTGGATAAAAAACAGGTGTCTCTGTCGACAGGCCTGAGCTATTGCCAATGAACAGACTATTGTGTGCAAAATAGCTTTCCATTATCATTGTTAGCCCTCATTAAAATCACAAGCCTTTAGCTTCTCACAGCTTTGTTCTCTTTTGAAGAGATGATGTTCAAGGTTTTTGAAATGTTTACATTTTCTTGAAATATTTTTATTGGCTCAGTCTACTGAGCTAGGGAGAGGCTTTGAAGCTAAGCAGTAATATTAGCTTTAATATTTTGTTGTCTTTTTCAGTCTTAAATAAAACTTTCAAAAATTAATAAATTACTAAAAATTTGGGCATCTGCATTTGAATTTTCTCTTCCTTTAAAAAACCCCGTATCTTTTTTCCTGCTTGCAATATGCATCATTCTCATTACCACTAAACATTTATGGAACATATACCATTATATAAGAAAATAGTAATTTCTTTTTTTTTTTTTATTTCTTTGACAGAGAGAAACACAGCGAGAGAGGGAACACAAGCAGAGGGAATGGTAGCGGGAGAAGCAGGCTCCCTGCCGCGCAGAGAGCCCGATGCGGGGCTCGATCCCAGGACTCTGGGATCTGACCTGGGCCGAAGGCAGACGCTTAACGACTGAGCCACCCAGGCGCCCCAGAAAATAGTAATTTCTGTAGCAAATGCCTGCACGTTTTTGCCCTTTAAATACAGACTCCCATGGACTCCTGGCAAGGCAATACTGATGTGGGAAACAATGGCAAAACAAAAAATTAAGTTTCCTTACTGCCTACAGCCTACTGACAAGTCCTTAAAACAGGCAGAGTGACATTCTTCTAGGTGAAACTCAGCTGCTTCAATGTTAATACGTTGCTAAGGGCAAAAGGCAATCTTAGTCCAATCCCCAGGATCCTGTGAGTCTCCTTTAACATATAAAAATTCCTTTGGAAACTTCCTTTATCTCTACCCCCCAAGATGTATGTTGGCAATCATCCCCCAAGCATGTAACCCACTGATATACATCTCAAGAGTCTCCTGACTAAGGTTTTACTAGACAGTAACAACCTAACAATAGCTAGTAATATTCCTAAAAATAGCTAGCCCCCTCAAGGTCCAGGAAACCTTACTTCCAAAGTTCCTTAGAGATTTAGGCTCTCCCCAATCCCCTCCCAACTTGAAAGTATATAATCAGCCAGTGCTCATTCCAGTGCAGCTCTTTCTGCCCACAAGTCTTGTACCTGTGCTTTAATAAAACCAACTTTTTCTACCAAAGATGTCTCAAGAATGCTTTCTTGGCCATTGGCTCTGGAACCCAACCATTTCCTACATCAATACTGGGGTGAAGAGGGCATTTGCGATTTCTTTTGGCTGCAACCTAGTTCTCATTAGGCCTCTTTTAATTTGGTTTTGGCCTTAAAAACATCGCTTAGTTTAATTGCTCATAGCTTGGTTTGCTTCACTTTCTCCATACAAAATTTAATTCTTCTCATCCCCTAATATTTTCTTATGAAAATTTTAGTTTGAGTTTTTATCTCTCATGAAGTTTGGTTACTTTAATTACTAGAAAGGCACATTTCATTCAAACCTTGAATTCTATATGATGTGGAAATATTGGGGTTCAGAGTCAACAGCCAAGAAAGCATTCTTGAGACGTTTTTGGTATAAAAAGGTGGTTTTATTATAGCAAGGGGACAGGACTGGTGGGCAGAAAAAGCTGCCCTGGGATTGTGAGGAGCAACTTTGGAACTGGGGGAGGTGAAGACAAAGGAAATTTCCAGAAGGACTTTCACAAGCCAAAGAAAACTCACAGGATCCTGGAGGCCTATCTGTTGTCAAGCTAAGGATGTTTTTCCTTCTAGCAAAGCATTAACATTAAGATTTGGAGTTTCTGGAGGAATGTCATATTTTGACTGTCCCAACTATTTGTCTATGGGCTGCAGGTTATAAGGAAATATAATTTTATCCACATTTCCTTTTGCCTTTGTTCTCTACATCATATGCACATTCATATTGTTAGTAAATTCAGAAATGGTACTTACAGTATTAAGGGTCATTTTCTTTTCTTTCTTTCTTTCTTTCTTTCTTTCTTTCTTTCTTTCTTTCTTTCTTTCTTTCTTTTTCTTTCTTTCTTTCTTTTCTTTCCTCCCTCCCTCCCTCTCTTTCTTTCTTCCTTCCTTCCTTCCTTCCTTCCTTCCTTCCTTCCTTCCTTCCTTCCTTCCTTCCTTTCTTTCTTTCTTTCTTTCTTTCTTTCTTTCTTTCTTTCTTTCTTTCTTTCTTAGAGGGGGAGAGAGCATGAGCAAGAGGAGGGGCAGAGGGAGAAGCAGACTCCTCACTGAGCAGGGAGCTGATGCAGGGCTCCATCACAGGATGCTGGGATCATGACCTGAGCCAAAGGCAGATGCTTAACCAAATGAGCCACCCAGGCACCCCAGGGTTCATTTTCAACAATAACTTTTATTGAATTTGTTGGTTATAGGTACCATACTGTTTTCACATTTGTTATTTTACTTACTTATAAAGAATAGGGGATCATGACCATGAAGACTTGGCTTAATATAATTCATGAGCAATATATTATGAGGGAATCCAGATAATATGAGAGACTATCCTTTCTTTAGAAATTTGCAAGGAGGCATGCAAATATACTTCTTCTTTTCCAATATTTTCTCCTATCCTACCATTCTCACACACTCAGGAAATAACCTTAGTGTCTGATTCTCACTGCCCCTAGATAAGATTGCTGCAAGAAAGAAAGCAATAAATACTTGGTTTGTGAGTTTCAAAATAGATGCAGACAATACTTCGAAAGAAATTATTTGTGAGCCTTAGGGCAGAAAGTTCTGCTTATCACAAAAAACAGATTAGGAAGATTACAGGATGATGTAAATTCATTTTTCTAGTTTTTGAGAAGATGTCCTAGAGAGAGGAAAAACAGAAAGGACTGGCAATAGGAACTTCATGGATACATGAAGATACACAGAGGTTTGAGTATCTGTGAGAAGAGGGGACTTGAGCCATAGGAGCTATTTTCAGTTCCCTAAAGAGCCAGGCTGACTTCTGCCTTGATGATTTTGTTCTTGCTTCTACATTTATTTGATGTGTTTTTCCTCCTATGTTTCTTCTGGCTGATATGTGGTTTGTAAGAATGCACTGGAAAAGCACCAGAATATAGGGAGGTGGACTCCTTGGGAGACTACTGTCAAAATCCAGTTAGGAGATGATAGAGATCTAAACTGGGGTGTTGGGAGTTGGAGAAGAGTGGAAAGATTCACAAGATGCTCAGGAGATAGAATCAGTAAGACTAGGTGATATATTGGATATTGGAGAGAAGGCATGAAAAGAATTACATATGACATAGTATGCCCATTTTTTGAGAGGTGTGAGAAATTGCGACTCAAGAGGTGTGAAGAAAGTCAGATTTGGGGAAAAAGATAATTCAGGTTTGATTGTGTTCATGTTTTTTAGTGATTTTCTTCTCCTCTAGTCTAAGCCCCTTTGGTCAGCTAGTGGTCCCAATGCTATTTTAAGAAAATATAATCTATTCTGCTATAACTCAATAGCATCATTCCTAAGATACTTTAAACTATGTAAAGTATGTTATCAAAACAATTGTTTCAGTAGAAAAAGGAAATTAGGGGTTAGAGAGTTTTAGATTGGCAATAACCAAGTTATTTTTGCTGTAGGGATGTCAATAATAAAGGAATTTTGAATATAAGTGTATTTAGTTATAAAATGCTAAAAATAATAAATCATATTAAAACTGACAAGACAAACTTCATTTTCTTTACATTCCACTCACTCCAGAGCCTCATTTTCCTCTTTAATCTTTGGCTTTGACCTGGCAATTTTGTTGCTTACATCACACCTCACAAATACCAAAGTTAATGTAAGTAAAGTATACTCAACTAAATAAATGTATACTCAAGTAAATAAATATTGGACATGTCAGCAGAGTAGCCAGCCATTCCAGCGAAGTGGCTGTGTCACAGACACATTTTTCCCTACTCACACTCAGCATTAGCTCCCAATCATAATCAAATCATCAAACTATTAATCACATTATAACATATATATGTTGTGAAAATTAACACTTTTGGAGAAATGGTTGCTATCCCCCCCCTTGATGTGATATATCACCTTTGTAATATGCTCAATTCCAAGTAACTTGGATTTAAAAAAAAAGCTCTCCAGGATATTCTGATAGTCAGCTTTGTGTACGATGACTATGAGCATATAAAGATATGTACTGTAAGCCAGGATTCCTCCTCTCTAACAAGTCACAGTCCTGCAAGTGAAATGGCATGAACGTAACATTTCAGTTTAATAAAAATTTATTGAATGTGAGGCACTGGCTAGGAGTCAGAGCTAAATAAATAAATCATGACCTTTGCCCTTAAGCCTGGTAATGGGAAAGGGAAACACATAACCAGATGATTTTTTTTTTAAATATGGCAAGATGCAATAATTGCAGCCATGTGCACAGACTACTGAAGAAGTCCAGGGAAGCTTCTGGGAGAGATGAATTTGATCTAGGCCTTGAAGGAATGCTAAGATTCCCATTTAGGGAGATGATGGGAGGGAAATGTCCAAGCGAAGGCATGGACACTTTCAGGCTATTGTTGCAGAACAACTGAGATTTCCTGTTGGTGACTAGAGTAAAGAGTTTGCTAAACCCTATAGAGGGGGATGTGGCTGGAGTGTTGGTTTGGAGCCAGGTCTTGAAGGGCCTTCAAGTTCTGTGCATATGGACATTGGGTTTTGAACTGGGCAAAGATGCTACCAGAGCCTTGCTTTGGGAAGAATGATCTCAGGTACTGCATGAGATGAAATAGAAGCAGAAAGATTGAAGCCAAATAGAAGAGTCAGGATGCAGTACCATGCTAGAAACAGGAAGAGAGAGGAGGGGACCAAAAGTGAAAAAGATTGGGTAATTCATTGCATTTGAAAGTGTGTCTTGGGTCAAATGTTATAAATGCTTGGATTACAAGGGACTGAGAAGATGGTGCTGACTCACAGAAATAAAGGAGTTAATACAGAAACAGGTTTATAAAGATAATGTATGGTAAGAGTACAAGGGGCACCCACAAAGAGAAGACTACTTCTGTCCCTGCTTATCTTTTTCTTTGTTATAGGCAAAGTTTTAAAAAAAGATAGGATGGGAGTGGGGGAGGTAGTATGCCTTACTGGTTAAGACTGTAGTTAAGAACTCTTGGCTTTAGGGGTGCCTGGTGGCTCAGTGGGTTAAAGCCTCTGCCTTTGGCTCAGGTCATGATCCCAGGGTCCTGGGATTGAGCCCTGCATTGGGCTCTCTGCTCATCAGGGAGCCTGCTTCCCCTTCTCCCTCTCTGCCTACTTGTGATCGCTCTATCAAATAAATAAATAAAATCTTTAAAAAAAAAAAAAAGAATTTTTGGCTTTAAATTTCTGCTGTGCTCTTTATTATCTGTGTGCCCTCGGGTGAATGTTCTAACATTTCCTAATCTAGAAAATGAAAATAGTAAGAATATTCATCCAGTAAGGTTGTGAATAGCACCTAGTTTGCATTAAATAAATACTAGTCACTATTATTAGAATCCTAAAAGGAAAGAAATGCAAAATATAAGTCTAATTCAGTTACTCTGTTAAAAAATATAGTTCATTTGGGATGCATGGGTGGTTCAGTCAGTTAAGTCTGCCTTTGGCTCATGTCATGTTCCCAGGGTCCTGGGATCGAGTCCTGCTTTGGGCTCCTTGCTCAGTGGGGAGCCTGCTTCTCCTGCCTGCTGCTCCCCTTGCTTGTATGCTCCTTTTCTTTGACTAGTAAATAAATAAAATCTTTAAAAAAAACTTAAAAAAAATACAATTCATTCAAAATTTTTATTGACTCTTCTGATGGACTGAAAGGTTGGTAAGAAAACATTGGTGTCATGTTATAAAAATCCAGTTGGTGGTTACTAGCAACTGTGCAAAGTCTAGAGATTACCTCCTGGACTTGATTAATATTTTAAAGATGCCCTGAACTGAATCCCTTATACCCGGCTCTGAACCTATAGGTATGTGCTGTGAATTCAGAGAGATCCGTGTAGTGGGTCAGGACACCTTACAAAATATAAAAGATAGCTTTACAAAATGTCAAATAAATGGAAACAAAGCTGATGACTTCAATAAAAGTTGTAGGCATTTTCAAGTGAGACCAGCAGATTATTTATAACGTGAGATAATTCCAAGAGTTTGCTAGAATCCCAGTCATGTATGTTAACATGTTATTCAGCTGCTTTGGAATCTATAATGTAAATAAAAATATTTCCTTCATCATCATAGTAATTGATTCATGCAAGAATCATCAATGGAGCTAAAACTAGTGGGTAAAAATTTGAGGAATAACAGGTTTGATTTAGATCAATGTCATCTCAAATTTAGCTTCCCTCTGCTTTCACTATGGTTCTCTCCAAAATCTCTCTCCTCCAGTCAGTCTTTTTCTTTATCTTTGTCCTCAATACACAACACATTCACCAATTTCAAAGGATTCAAACAGTAATGGAAATCTCAGTTATTGCTTAACATGGGAAACACTCCTGCAGCCTTTGGACAACAGAGAATTTCATTCCCACCAGAGGGCGCTCGGTTGTTACTTAAGTCACCATTTTGGGTTTGGGGACTTTAACTTAAAAAGTAAAATGGAATTTTTGTTTTGTACATTTGTAGGTGAACCTACAGGCTTGAGGATTAATGTAACTCTGATATTTAAAACCTTGGGTATGTCTTGTTTTGGGTATGTCTTGTTTTTACTTTCAGATTAAAGATAATTACCTGAATGACATAGCATTCAGAATTCCTTACAAACAAAACAAAACCATAAAACAGAATAAAACAAAACAAAAAGTAAATAAACAAAAAAAAGGAAACTTCCACCACCTAAAAATCAGTTTTTATTTTTTAGCAAACACTTCCACTCCTGGTTCATTGCAATTTTGAGAGGCATGTTACCTTTTTCATCTCATTCATTTACTCTGGGATCAGATTACTGAAGGAGAGGTGGGGCCAGGATGGAAGAAAATCTCAGTTTCAGGGCTTTGGTGCAAGGTGCTGATGGTCCTGTGAGTCTTGCTTCCCAGAATGGTCTTGCCTTCCACTAGGCTGTGTCCAGGGTTCTCGAAGTCTCCCCACCAGCAACATCAACATCACCTAGGAGCTAGTTAGAATGCAAATTCTTGGGCCCCACATCAGACCTTTTGCTTCAGAACATCTGGGGGTGGGGCCCAGCAATCTTCATTTTAACGAGTTCTGTGTGATTCTGATGAATGCCACAGTCTGAGAACAGGTTCCTCAACACTGTTGGACACTTTTTTTCTTTTTTTTTTTTTAAAGATTTTATTTATTTATTTAACAGAGAGAGAGATTACCAGTAGGCAGAGAGGCAGGCAAAGAGAGAGGGGGAAGCAGGCTCCCCGCTGAGCAGAGAACCCGATGCAGGGCTCCATCCCAGGACCCTGAGATCATGACCTGAGCTGAAGGCAGAGGCTTTAACCCACTGAGCCACCCAGGCGCCCTTGTTGGACACTTTTTACAAGCAAGCTGCTTTTAGGAATTAAGAGTCTCAACAATATTATTCTCAACATTATTAGATATTATCTCAATATTATTATTATTATTATTATTATTAGAAAGTTTTCATTCTGAGAATCAGGGGCACTTTGCTACAGGTTAGGTCTCAGACCTTTAGGCCAAAGACAGTGTCAAAGTGGTTTTCTACCTGCTTCAAACCTCTAGAGGAACTTATCTTTCACTATCCAGCCCATGGAAGGAAGTTTTGGAAATAGATCATCCACATGTAGAGGGAACCAAGAGAATCAGTTAAGAATTTACTAAGGAGGGGCACCTGGGTGGCTCACCCAGTTCAGCTTCCAACTCTTGGTTTCACTGAGGCCATGATCTCAGAGTGGTGAGATTGGCCCTGTACCACGCTCAGTGCCAGTCTTCCGGAGGTTCTCTCTCCCTTTCGGCCCCTCCCCCTGCTTACATGCATGCTCTCTCTCTGTCTCAAATAAATAAAACTCTCTGGGACTCAGTTTCCTTATCTGCAAATTGGATAATAATAGCACCTATCTCAAATAAATAAAACTCTCTGGGACTCAGTTTCCTTATCTGCAAATTGGATAATAATAGCACCTATCTCATATGCCTGTTAAAAGAATTAGACAAGATTTCTAATGCACTTAGAACAGAACCCGGCACTGTGTGTTTAGAACTATTGTGCTTTACCATCCTGCCAGCACAATCCTGTCCTCTTTGGCCACCACAAAACAACCACAATCATACCTTTTCTTAATTTTTTTTTAAGACTTTATTTATTTGTCAGAGAGAGAAAGAGAGAGAAGGAGAGAGAGAGAGAAAACACAAGCAGAGGGAGCAGCAGGCTCCTGCTGAGTGAGGAACCTGGTGCAGGACTTGATTCCAGGACCCTTGGATCATGACCTGAGCTAAAGGCAGACACTTAACCAACTGAGCCATCTAGGAGCCCTGTCTTTTCTCAATCCTTACGGGAAAAATCTTAATGTAAACAATCTCCATCACATTTATGCAAGTGACAGGAGTCCAAGGAGCTCCTCTGGAGTCAAACAGAACTTTTCTTTTGATTCCAGCTCTCCGACCTAATAGCTGTCTGGCTTTGAGCAAATTACTTAACTTCTCCTTAAATCTCACTTCCATTTTTATTTGTAAAATGGGATCATAATACGCATCTCCTATGGTGTAGTGTGAGAGAAAGGAACACGGTCAGTGAGTAAATTGTAGAAATGAAACACTGTTATCTGTACACTACTGTTTCCAGGAAATGCCATAAAGAGTGTAGGATAGTGCTTGGCACATAAGAGGGCTCAGTACACATTTATTTGTTCTTTTTCATTCACAGCTTTATACATTTTGAGTATTTGGGGACCTTTTAAATCACCAAAGTGCTAATTATGTTCCTGTACTATTTACTTTCTGCTTCCTACTCCAGTTCCTGGATTTCTGGCCTGAAGTGACTGGGAGAGCTCTGTTTTCCTTTCTCACACAGGAACCATTGGAGCTAGATTTTCTAGTCAGCTCTTTCCCACTTCTTTAGGCTGACTTTCCCCTAAGATCACAAAGCTCATATTTTTTATTGTAGAAAATTTGGAGCATTTCAATAAAGCATAAAGAAGAAAATGACCTTTGCCAATTCCTCTCCAAAAGAAAACATCACAAATGATTTGGTGTATTTCCTGCTAGACTTCCCTCCCTTTGCTTAAATAAAATAGCTAACATAAAGTGTATTTGATTTTCCTTCTTGCCTCAGGGCTTCTATGGATGTGAACCTCGTGGCCTGGTATGTTCTTCCATGGCTTAGGATGCTCCTTATTACCCCACCCCTTGCTCCTATCCCAGCCACCCCTGATGTTTCAGATGAGGCTAAGACTCTCTGTTAGATACTTTCCAAGCATGTTGTTCTCGTTCTGGACTTACTTCTGATTCTTAAGAATGAATTTCTTGTGTGATTATGTGAATAGTATCTATCTCCATGACTAAACTGTAGGAACCATGTCTGGTTTATTCACAACTACATTCCAAGAGGCAGGCAGCACAAGCCTGGACACATGTGTGTCCTCAACAAATGAAAAGTGTTGTAAGCATTTTTCCATGCTGGACATAATCTTGAGTGTCTGATTTTAACTGACATAATTTTAACTTGTAAATGGCAGGGTGATAGGCAAGAGGTACTCTTAGGATTTCAGAGAACTCCATGGGTTTCTAAAGCAGCCCATTATGGTGGGAGGATCCCTGGGCTGGGAATCAGGAGGACCCATGTTGTCCTTTTTGCTTTACTAGTTCCTGTGATCTTGAGTCAGCCACTGACCTTCACTGAACCATGTTTTCATTATTGGCTTTTCTTCTCTCCCAAGGAATCTCATACATTAAATAAAAAGTGTGTGTAAAGACACTTCTCAAATTATAAAGAGCCATATAAATATGTCCAGACCATTCAAAAGATATTTTGCTTGATTGATAGATAGAGCCACTTGCAAATTTGCAATGAGGCTCCAACTTTCAAACTTGAAATTGCTTCTGTGGCCAAGAAAATCTTCTATTTCAAAGCTTAATGATTAGAAATAATTGTGAGCCTGGATGTCTTAAGTAGCCAAAATACATTAACTACTATTTTGTTCCTTAAAGGCAGATATAGTAGAGTTTGTTTCAATTTTGTACTTAAAGATTGCACTTAGATTTACGTTCCTTTCACATTTCAGTTTGCTGATGCAGTCAAGGTATTTTTGACAGATTGGCCAAAGAATGTAAATTAAAAGGATTAAAAGAAGCTGTAGTTTTTGGAATATACTTTATACCTTATTCAACAGTCATGTTGAATATGGTAAGATTTGGAATTTCCAAAGTGGAGTTAATATCTCAGTGATAGGATTAGTGTTCATATTTGAAAGCAGCTTGGAAGAAAGAAAATTTCCCACCAGTGCCTTAGATGTTAGGAATTGGAATCAGTCACACTTATGACTAAATTTTATTGGCTGATTCTTTGGTAGTTTTCTGCTGCCTCTTAAGTAATTTCCTTTCCATTTCAAGTTATGTGAGGGTGAGTGAAATGTACATATTGAGGAGGTAAAATATTTTGGGGAACAGATAAAAATTGAAAGTATGATAGAAAGGAAGAGCAGTCTCTTACACTCTGTGGAAATTGCGAGTTCATGGATAGAATGAGACAGTTTTTGCTACAACACACCCTACTGAAAAGTGAACATTTTTCTTTTCCCTCTTCATAATACCAAATAGTAAATGCATAGCATTTTAGAAGAAGAAAATACTTTAAAGGTCCAATGTTCTTGTTTTATAGACAATACTTAACATTTACAAAGAAATTTACAATTGCTTCCAGATAACATGATTTCACAGAATCTTCAGAACTCTATTATTATCCTCAATTTAAAAATGAGGAAATAAAGACTCAGAGAGCTTAAATGACTTGTGTAAGGTCACAGAGATGATAATAATAATGATGATGGGTAATATTAATTGAGTACTTATTCTATGCCAAGCCCTCCTCATGCATGATCACATTTAATTCTTACAAGAGTCCTAATACCTTATACATGAAACATGACAAGCTGGGATTATAAATCAGTGTGAAGGAACTGGCGTATTTTTTCACTGAATGCTCTTCCAGAGACATCAGATAAATATTGAATAAAATTAATGTGATTCTATGTTTTTAACTCATGTTGTGTATGAACCTGATCAATTGAGTAAATAGTATTCTGATATTGCAGGTATGAATATATGGAGAATTAAGACTAACTTAATAGTATTGTACTACCTGACAAGCAAGCAAAAATCTTGTTTTTCCCAACAGACTAAATTCCCTTTCTTTCTATGGGTTTCAGAGCATTGAGTGGGCAGTTGGTAACTGGGAGCAAAGCCAAGGATAAAGTACACCATATTCGGAATATTGGGGACCAGATATCACCTATAGGATTTGATAAATCAGACAAACCGTTTTCCCCCAGAAACCTCCTTCCTGCCCCTTATCATTGGAGACTGAACTAGTCCTCATGTCCTATCCACTTTTTGGCTAGATGATGGGAGATGGACATGTTGTTAGAGTTGTGAGTCTTTGGTCTAGTGGAAAGTCCTGTGGCTCCCCCTTTGAAGTGCTCTGAGGACCACTTGCAGAGATTGGGATGACAAGAAGATAATGGTATCTTATTTCTAAGTCAACAAACCAGATGATCAGACCTCAGTGGCTGCATGAGTAAAGGGAACAGAGAATTGAAGTGAGATAATGGAGCAGAGAGAAGTGAGCCAGCACAGCAGCCTGTCCCTACCTGGTGGCATGGCAGTGATGGGTGGGTCTCCCAGGAGCCAAGAAGCTTCTATGGAAAGTAGCTGGACTAGAGCTGACTTGCCAGTACCCTACACAATAGATTGTGGGGAGTAATGCCAGGCGTAGCAACTAAGAAAGTGTTAAAAGAGCAAGGTGAGGGACGCCTGGGTGGCTCAGTTGGTTAAGCCACTGCCTTCAGCTCAGGTCATGATCCCAGGGTCCTGGGATTGAGGCCCACAGGTCGGGCTCCTTGCTCAGCGGGGAACCTGCTTCTCCCTCTGCCTCTGCCTGCCTCTCTGCCTGCTTGTGCTCTCTCTCTGTGTCTCTCTGACAAATAAATAAATAAAATCTTAAAAAAAAAAAAAAAAAAAGAGCAAGGTGGGCACTGTGTCCTGGGGAAGTCCCTCACTAAGGGTCTAAAGAACCCTCATACAGGTACCCTGTGGAAGAGCCAATGTTGGGATGTCTGCCACCCAGAGGCCAATAAGCAGCATCAGCCAAGAGAGGCCACAATGTGGCACTGTAGCAGACACTTGTCCCTTTCTATCTCTGCTACTACTATAAGCTCCAATCTTCAAACCCACCACTCTGGAGGGAAGGGCATAGAAGTGAAGGGGAAGATCAGTACTGTTCCCATTTCAGGCTCTAGTCATAAATGCCTGACACAGAAAAGGAGGAGCTGCAAGTGAAATTTTAAATTGGACTGGATTTCTTTAACATAAGTCATTTCGAAACTGTGGGGGCTCCCCAGAATGTTGTTAAGGGTTGGAGTTGTACTCTGAATTCAGGCTGTTTAGAGTGGATATTACATATGCTTCAAAAATATATGTAATAACCATGGCTTATCTGGAAAGCTTGCCATCCTCTTCAAACATGCAGAAAGTTTTGAGATGATGTTGACAGGAACCAAGTAACATCTTTAAAATCCTTTGTTATTGTGTGTGCATGGGATGAAATTGAGAAAATGTGGGCCAGCAAAATGGCAAACCCCTCACTTCTTATTTTTCCTTTTGCTACAGTAGTTATCTTGGCATCTGACCTGCTAGAATGAAGATCTCTGACTCCGATCCAAGTAGTTCACTTTCGCTTAAGAAATCCTGACAGATGGAGTCAATCAATATTTAACAAGGGCCTTCTATGGTAAGTGCCATAGAGATTAAAAGTATATAAAAATGGTTCTTACTCTCAAGGAGGTTGCAATCTAGATAAACATATACTCATTAAAGAAGAGAGTATATGAGAAGTGCCAAATGAAGAGAAGTGACAGCAGAAGTACTGTTGGAATTGAGATTGCCTAGAAACCTTCTTGCAGTAGTCGTCAGATCAGAAAAGGTAAGGCTTGAACAGTGTGGTGAAGAATGGGTAAGAATAAAGTGCACGGAGACAAAGGGGTGCCATATAAGCAAATGAGCAGAGATCAGGGTGGTTTGGAAGTCACGTTTGAAGATATTGAGTCCCCTCAAACAATTCTGCATTAGCAAACTTTTCTTCACAAATTTTGGAAACCTCAGTCAAACCAGCTTAAAAATAAAGAGCATTTATTTATTGGTTTATGTAACTAAAGAGAACTAAAGGTAAAGCAGGCTGCAGGGGTGCATTAATTAGGACTGCAGCTACATTTCTCTGGGGTCCTCATAGCTCTCTCTTTATCTTCACCTTGGCATTCTTGCTAGTTGCAAGATGATTCCTCAAGTGTTCGAGTTATCTATTGCTGCATAACAAATTACCTCAAAGCTTATGGATTAAGCAATAAATGTTTATTCTCTCATAGTTTCTGTGTGACAGGAATCTAGGCCTGGCTTAGCAGAGTGGCTCTATCTTAGAATCTCTCACAAGCAGTCAAGATGTCAGCCAGGACTGTGGCCATCTGAGGTTTCCCTGGAGCTGGAGAATCCACTTCCAAGTTCACTCACATAGCTGTTGGGTAGATCCTATGGGCCTAAGTATGGGTTTCTCATGAAATAGCAATTGGTTTCGCCCAGAGCAAGTGATGAGAGAGAGGAAAAGGGATAAAAAGAGGGAAAAGGAGGAGAGAGAACCCAGTATGTTATAGCATAATCTCATAAATGACATGCCATCACTTCTTGCGTATTCTATTGGTCATACAGACCAACTTGGGGACACTGTGAGAGGGGCATTACACAAAAATGTGTTTCAAGAGGCTGGTGTCATTGGGGCCATCTTAAAGTCTGATTGCCACATGTAACCTATATGATTCCTTGTTCATATCCATGAGAAGATAATTTCCTCTTTCAGCCATTGAAAAAAGTTCTTAGATTTGCTTGGATTGTGCCATCCTTAAGCCAATCACAGTAGCCAGGAAAATAACAGTGACTGAATGACTTAGATTTGGGTTATGCCAATGTTTGTTTAAGGGGACAGGATAACAATGACTGGCTTAGACAAATTATGGCCCACCTATAGCAGGAGATGTGGTTTGCCGCCACTCAAACAGCATGGTTGCTCTGCAGAAGGTGTGGGTGATATGTTTGGGTTGCACCCACAGAGTCCTCTACAATCTTTCTCTGGCTCCTCAGCATTCACACATATCTCCCTCCTTACCAATACACTGTTACATGCATTTACAACCTCTTTCTAAAGAGAGGCAATCTGAAGTCCAAATCAAGCTCCAAGTCTAGGATCTCTGGGGATTGTCCTTTCCTCTCCATCAGGTGTGGATACCACTCTTCACAGTCAGGATCTAAAGGGTCCATTTACAACCAATATGGAATTGTAGAGAAAGCACAGAGTAACTTCAGTAAAACTCCCCTTGGGAAAAAAAAAGAGGCTAGAATACAGTACATAGCTTTCCATAGTCCACAGCCCACATTGCAACCCACTGGATAGGAATCCTAAGCTCCTTGACCTGGGTGGGAGAGTTTGTGTAGGGAGGGTAGGAAGTGAGGGCCCAGGCACTAATTGCTGCCAGATTGTCGAGGGCCTTTTAGAACTTTAGCCTGTAGGCAATGGAGAAAGAAAAAGGATCATTTGAGGATTTTTGAGTAAGGTACTGAAATGATCAAAATTGCTTTGGTAAAATTAATTGGGAGCCATTATGCCATATAAATTCACAAATCTTCTTAAAATAATGCCCTGGGGACAGGTTTCCTCACATAAACTGAAGGTGCTTCTTGAAAAAGAAATGCTAACAGATTCCACAGTAAAAGTCCATATATAACCCAGGTTTGTCTCTTTCCAAATAGAAATTACAAGTTGTTTCTAGGCACCTATGTGAAACAAACAGGGTGGTTCATGTTGTGTCACTTCCCTGGCATTAATTCCAAATTAAAGTGAATGAGCTTTTAGACTCTTTTGAAAAGGTTTGTAATAAAAGGTAGACTTGGTAGGTAGAGAGTTACTGGGATTAAGTTTACTTGAAAAAGTAAGAAAAATTGAGTAGGGAAAGCTTTTTAGATAGCAATAACCTTTCACTTACCTGTGCATGGTGAAGGAAATAATAAAAATTATTGTTTAAATTATTGTACTACTGTAAGTTCTATGCAGGTTAGCTAGTTAAAAGCCTGTGTAGGCTGTGAAGCATTTGTATTTTAAAGAACGAAGCTGGAGGGTAAGTGAAGCCATGAGCCTGCAGCACCACCCGCAGTTGTGAGGGGTCTTTACTTGTTCAGGATATGCAGAAATATCCTCTTCATAGTGATAAAGCTTATGAAATTTCTCCTCAGATGGCCTGGAAGGAATCCAAGAGGGGAAATGGTGAAAAAATTGATTATTCCTATTTGAAATTTCAGATATTAGGATGGGATTTGTATTTTGACTTATTCCTGAGACATATATGATAGAACCCCTTTCCCAATCCCAACACGCATACACATACAAACACTAAAGTTGAGTGAGTATGAGTGAGTGAAATGTATAAAAGAAAACATTTTTTGAGGTAGGAATAGATTCATCATTGAGTTTCCCTGCCAAATTCAGAATTAGATAGTGGAAAAATTCTATTTATTTTGAGTTTGTGAATCTGCCAGCAAACTGTTGGGAAAAATAAAGACAAGCCAGATGAGGACTTGGGTTATGGAATGAACCATAGATGACATATGACTGAACTTTTTAAGAGAAGAATATAGCTTTTCCTACTTCCCAGTTTTAGTTTTATTTCCCAGTTTTAGTTTAGAGTCTTTTATTTCCCAGTTTTAGTTTAGAGTCTTTAATAACTTTGATTTGCAGCATACTTTTCTATTGTACTGAACTATAGAAACAAAATGGAAAACAGCATATTGCAGTGTTGAAATTGACCTTAAGGGTTGGGAAATTGAAAATATCAAGTTTCCATAGTAACACTAATTTAGTCAGATCACACATGTTGTTTCTGAGCCATTAGTTTACTCCTATGATGTTAAAAGGACATAATATTTACTCTGTAATATGGTTAAGTTAATGTTACAATGCAAAGCAATTTCATATTTTCTGTATGTACATTTTATTATGGTAGGCTAGATATTTGCTATCTTGTACTATATTAGAAAATGTGAAAATATTCTAAAGGTTTTTAAAAAAGTTTCTGAAGATAATTAAACAGGAAATCATGAACATATCCCACTTAGAAAAATGATAACATAAAGATGAACTGGGTTTTGAAAGGTTGCACCAGCAATTTTTTGCAGAATTTCTGAGAATTTGTTTGGTCTTCTAACTGAACAGCTTTTACGTGATCTGATTTTAATTCTCACAGTTATATTCTCTATGGTATATACCGACATCTACTAGGAATTTGTCCCAAGGCCTTGTAGAATTCCCAAATCCATGAATACTACCACAGCTCTGTGTATTGGCTGATTTTGTGGGCTTTTTATTCCACAAAGAAGCCTTTTCCTCCACAGCTTTATGAGAGTTACTACAATGATAATGATCTAGCAAAGGGCAAAGCTTCCTTCTCAGTGGGCCCTCTCCTGGGGCACACACCAAGCACATCTTTAGGACTGGTCCTCATATGCTGGTCTCCTATTGTGTGTGGTTCGGATTTGCTTCTCGATAAAATGAAAAATGCTACATGTAATATCTTTAAGGTCACTCATGATTGAAGGTCTTTACAAGCAAAATTGGTCTGTAGGTTTATCTTCTACAGATATGCATGAATATTAGAGTCTATGATACCCAAATTTCTGTACAGTTTACTCAAATAAAAAAACAATAAATTCAATTAAAAATGTCATTTTTCATATACAATTCATTTGGTTGACTGGATTGTTCACTTCTTGCTTGTCTGAGTCCAAGTGATGATGAGAAATTTAATTAATTCAAGAAGTATTTACTGGATACCAATTATGCTAGGCATTGTGGTAGGTACTGGGGATATATTGATAAATAATGTATGGTAGAAGCAATAATAGAGTAGTATATTAGTAATAAGTTGCGCAGTGGGTAACAGTGCCTGGCACTTGATAATCACTTGATATACTTTAGCTATTATTACTATTATTATCATCATTTGCATTTCATGTGCCAGTGCTTACGTTACTTCATTTAATTTTTACAACAACCTTATTAAAGAGTTTGGCTTTACCTTCATTTTTATAGCCCAGAGACTGGCGTTCTAGGGGCTAAGTAACTTGCCTGAGATCACCAATATGGCGACTAGTAGAAGCAAAATTCAGACCCAGAGTATGCTTGACTGCCAAGCCAGTGTTCAAATATATTACTCTATGTAGCTTGTCCCTGGCTTAACGAAGCTCTCACCTAGTTTTTCCAGGAAGCCCTGTCCAATAACTAGCTTAAATTTTTCAAAGTTTCCAGAGGAGGTCTTCTGGGGCTATATTCCAGTAACTTATTCCCCTAAAGTCAGTTAGAAAAAAAAGTCTAACACAAATGTCATGTATTGCACTTGAAATCTATCTTCCTTAAGATAGAGTAGAAAATATATCTACCCATGTTTCAAACTGAGGTCAATACATTCTAGTGTTTTATTACATATACTTAGAGAATTCATTGTTCAATGGGGGAAAAGCACAAATTATATTATGAAATATTTGTTTTCCTGGATTTCTCTTTATTGTTAAAAAGCTCAGTTAAGGAACGGAATCTTTTGTTGCCTATTTGGATACTCTTTCTGCCCTTGATTTTGATCGTGTTTCAACATTATTTTCCAGGGTCTTCTGACTGCCTGCTCATGGATTAGGTTCTCACCTTGTAGTTTTTAAGTGTTCTCAATGTTCACACCACATGATGGGCATAAGAGGTCATGAGAGGGTGGGAAGAGGGTCAATAAATAACGTGAAGACAAAGCTATGAACATTTAGGGCCAAGTTTAGTGCAGAACTTCTTTTGCGTAGAAATAGCTTTTCTGTCATAAAAAAAAAAGGCTATCATTTTTGGGGAGCCATGACAGAATTTTAGATGCTGAGGTACCAGATGAAGGAGTTTAAGCAGACTGAGAGGTAGAAAAGCAATGCAGAATGAAGGTAGGGTTATGGTTCTGCTATAGTCTTATATGCCCTTCAGGGTCAATGACATTGTAGAAAACCAACCTGTTTCTCCCAAGAGGAGAAATCATTCAGCATTTCCTCTTTTATCTCATCTAGTCACTCTTACAGGTAATGTTTTAAACTCTAGATTTAAGGGATTGGGCTCACATTTTCCCTAAAAAGCCTTATGAGTAATATATACTCAGAATTGAAGTTCTCTCTGAAAGATGGATGAATACCTAAAAAATAGGCAACTTTCTAGAAGGAAAAGTGTCTTTATTTTAAAGGAAGAAAATTCCAGTGCATACCAAGTATGACACAAAGCTGATACCCACCCAGTGGCCAGATATATTTTCCTGAGGGATTTTGTTGTGTTTATTCCTCTAGCATTTTTTCATTCCTGACTTTTGGGGTGGCCCTTCTGTGAAGAGTTTCCTCATCCCAGCTGTTATGATGTTTAATATAGAGTTGCCAACTTCTGATCTGGCGGTTCCAAGATACAGGGTGAGGAAAACAAAGCTTTCCAGTATTTTGAATCCTATCCCCCACCCGTACTGGAATTAGTGCTTTCATCTCTGGTCAATCCTGAATTGTTTTCAACCCTAGCTTCATCTCTGCTCTCCCCCGGAATAGCAGAACAATTACTAATGGTAAAGATCCATGTCCATGTCCAGGGTTCAAATTACTTATGCCTCACCAAACCTCAATTTATTTCTCTTTTCCTTTTTTATTCCTTCTCTCCCTTCCACTCAAGTAAATTAGGTGGTTTTTTCTTTTGGGGGAAATATTTACTTTAAAGAGCTGTGTGTGTGTTTTTTTTCCAAGATAAAAATTAGATTCTGGTTTTTAAATGAAGTAGAGTGTAATTTTTTCTTGGGAAAAACAGGATAATCATCTGGTTTTGATCCTAATGTTAGTCCATGGGATAGCTTGACATTTCCAGTAAGGAGAGTAAGGCATTTTGTTTTAGAAATATACAAGGATGGCTACTCTCTGCTTCCTCCTGCACGCCCCCCCCCTTTTTTTTTTAAAGATTTTATTTATTTATTTGCAAGCAGAGGGAATGGTAGCAGGAGAAACAGGCTTCCTGCCGAGCAAGGAGCCTGATGCGGGGCTCGATCCCAGGACTCTGGGACCATGACTTGAGCCAAAGGCAGACGCTCAACGACTGAGCCACCCAGGCGCCCCCCCTCCTGCCCTTTAGCCTGAATTGGTTAATGTTCAGGTAGAATGGTCCTGACTGGTCCTGTGTTTTATGTCTGGCTGCAGTAGGATTAGGCAGATAAGGAATTTGGGGTAAGCAGGAAAAGGCAGAAATGCATAAAGCAAGGCACAGATATATGAAGAAACAGCCCATTGTATCAAGTGTGGAAAGGCATAAATCTTACAATACTGTGACCTGTTGCTTTCTTCTGGCATTTCAACAGGCTATTATTACATTGTGAATACTTCTGGCAATGGAAAGTATTTGGGAGATCAAATGGTGAAGTAGGAAAATGTGGTCCTTTGGTTCTCCTGCTATCCCCAAGTGTCTGGTACAACATGGCTGTTCCCACATGGCTTTGTTTAAGGACTCCACCCTCAGAGCCCTCACAGATTTGCCTTTGAGTAGTACTCCTTGCTCTGGATCTTTTCCTTATCGTTACCATCCACAGGAAGGATGGGATATCCATTGACCTGAAATGATTGGGTCTGCTTCCCTTATATACACCTGTTCCCAGCCATGTACAGCTAGATAGCTGGTTGAAAAATCTTAGTATCAATATAACATTTTACACTTTTACAAGAGAAATCTTTTAGAATTAATTCTTTATCCCCAAAGAAACTCTGCTAATATAATAAATTAGTGGAAATTTCAGATGACGTCAGGATAATAGAACAGGTGTCTGGGAGCAGGCAGGCCTTCTAGGGTTTTATAGGCCCTAACGCATATGGTCAAAGCTGACTTGGAATCCTTACTTGTTTTCTATGGAGAAAAGTCCCTCTTACTTCCATAAAAAGGTCTTTTTTTTTTTTTTTTTAAAGATTTTATTTATTTATTTGACAGAGAGAGAGAGAGAGAGAGAGAGATCACAAGCAGGCAGAGAGAGAGGGGGAAGCAGGCTCCCCACCGAGCAGAGAGCCCGACGCGGGGCTCGATCCCAGGACCCCGAGATCATGACCTGAGCTGAAGGCAGAGGCTCCAACCCACTGAGCCACCCAGGTGCCCCCATAAAAAGGTCTTAATGCAAGCTTGAAAGAAAAATGCAGATTTGTAATAAAGGAAGAATGGGTCCTTATTTTAGAGATGTTTTAGCCATTTTTTTGTAAATCTCTTGAAATTTAAATTCAATTAGCCAATCTCTAGAATATCACTAGTTTCAAATGTAGTGTTCAACAGTCCATCAGTTGTGTACCAAAAAATACAAAGACAAAATGCTGGTCTCAATATTTCATAGCAGTTTAGGTGAGGAAAACCCAAATTCCTGTGCTGTTTTCAACTATATTATTCTTGGACTTCTGTATGCTTGACAACTCTTGTTCATGTTTCTTCTCTTTTTCCTCTTCTGCCTCATCTGTATGTAATACAGACGAATTAATATGAAAATATTAATATGAAAAAATATTCCTTCCAAACAGCTGACATTCCTATAAAAGTTCGTTGTTGTTATTTTTAAAGAATGAAGGTAGGTAGGAATCTATTTTTAGCAGAATAGAGAATATTTAGGAAATCCAAGTCATATTTATATTATTATTGGAATTGACATTATACTTGACTCTTCCCTCAAATATCAATATGGTGGAAACTTTTATGAATGCTTGTGTTGAGTGAATTTGAATATTTCATTTACTGATGAGGATTTGGAATTTTTGTTTATGAAGGTATCCTTTGTACATCATCTACCTGAATTTGTATAATAATTAACTTTTGCAGAATTTATAAAAATAATTCCCTTCTGATTAAACATTAACATACACTTCTTAAATTTTATACCAATATAAAGCACAATTATTTTGTTTAGTATTGAAGAGCTACATTGGTCAAAATATTAAACTATTTTTGGTTTGTTTACTCATTTTCAGTTGTCAAAATAAGCATAATTGGAAACAGCTGCCTTGAGATTATTTTTGACAATTCTTCACTTTCAGATCTAACATGGATAACTTTAAGAAAATGAGCCTTATCTAATTATGATTTTTCCTAGAGTATATATTCAGATTGCTGTTCTGCAAATTAAAAGATAATTAAAAACAGAAACTGATCATTTAAAAACTAGTACCACAGTTTTATAGAAAGACATTTTCCATGGCTTTCTCATTTTTGTATAAATTGATTAGCTTCATTTGGCTATTTTACACTTATCAATATTTTACTATTCTCTGGGATAATTAAAATGTAGTAGAAGATTAATGAAGTGTTTCTCTAATCTACCCTTTTATCCTTCTCTTCAGGCTGTACTTAAACTTCTTTTTATTTCCAGAGCAGTTTAATAATATGATTTAATATTAGTAAGAGATTTAGAAATTTTTAATAAATTTTGTGATTAAATAAGTAAATTTATTTTAATAGTTCCTCAGATCAATTTATCTCACTCTAAATGAGCTCTTGATTAAGTTTAGGAATTAAGAAGCTATTGGAAATATTTCTTGAATACCAGCTCATTATAAAATCCTATATTATTAGATAACTTTTTATTCTAAATTTATCCCTATAGTGCTTATCATTTATTTTAGGAATTTAAAAAGGAAATATCGTGTCCCTTTTTTTCTCTCATAGACCAGACCAGAGAATTTGGCAAAGACCGGAATAAGGATAATCAAAGACACCTACTATGCATCTGACAGTATGAGAACTGCTTATTTTACTGTTCATGCTAGGATTCCATTCCTATGCATGCATTACATAACTCACAAAGAAGGAATTGTGCTCCAGAAAACTTTGATTTTTACATGGCAATATGGTAAGGCTTAGAGAACACTGGACTATGGGTTGACAGTCCTATGTTCCAAACATTGGTTTTCATTAAGCCATTTCTCTAGGCCTTATTTTTTGCCTCCAAACATACTGATGAGGGTGGATTGGATAACTTTCCTGTTTTCACCCTCTTTGGTATTTTGGGATATTTGGGATGCAATCTACAACTGACTCCCTCTCGTGTTTCCTACACTGTCCATCTCAAGCGTTTTGCATTTTCTTCAACGTTTACACTTTATCATGGACATACTCATTGACTGCAGATGACCGTAATTCTGAGAGCAACACAAAAAAGCACATCATGGACCACAGTAAAAACAAAACCAAGGCAACAACATGTCTAACATGAGTCCTTGAGTAACGAAGCCTTTCTGAGTCCTTACTGAGAAGTCCCTAATGAAAAAATATACATCCCTGACTTGCCATCTATACGTAGGTGGTGATCCTTGCCCATGTGGTAACCATGTGAGGAAATGTCCACTCTTACCCACCATAAACAGATTTATAGTTACCTTGGTAACCTTGCATTTTTTTTCCCCTTAAATTGCTGCTGTATTCTTTATTTGGGAAATCAATTCTATTAATGACTGGACTTCATTATAAGGCATTAAAAGTAAAAATACTTTCTTTTTTTAAAAGATCTACTCTTTTAGCAGCTTTCAATTTTGCAGTATAGTATTATTAACTGTAGTCATCATGCTGTGAATTACATCTCTCATTACTTATTTATTGTATAATGGAGGTCTGTTCCTTTTGACTTCCTTTACTCATTTCTCCCCACTCTGCTGTTCCCTCTTTCTCACTTCTTCCTTGCCTCTGGTAATAAGCAGTCTGTTTTCTATATCTATGAGCTGGATTGCTTTTTTTTTTTTTTTAAAGATCCTACCTTTAAGTGAGATTATGCTGTATTTGTCTATGACTTAATGAGTGACTTATTTCACTTAAAGTAATGCCCTCAAGGTCCACCCATGTTGTCACAAATGGCAAGATTTTGTTCTTTTTTATGGCTGAATAATATTTCAGTCTCTCTTGCTCTATATCCATCTAGATCTATCTCTATGTCTATATCAAATTTTCTTTATCCCTTCATCTGTTGATGGACACTTACATTGTTCCCATATCTTGGCTTTTGTAAATAATGCTGCAATGAACATAGGGTGCATATATCCCTTTGAGTTAGTGTTTTTGTTTTCTTTGGATAAATACCTAGAAGTGGAATTCTGGGACTACATAGCAGTTCAATTTTTAATTTTTTAAAATTTATTCATTTGAGAAAGAAAGAGAGAGCATGCACACAAGCAGGGCGAGCAGCAGAGGGAGAAGCAGACTCCTCACTGAGCTGGGAGCCCAACTTGGGGCTCAATCCCAGGACCTGGAGACCATGACTTGAGCTGAAGGAATCTCCATACTATTTTCCACAGTGGCTGCACCAATTTACCTTCCCACCAACAGTGCATAAGAGTTTACTTTTCTCTTATTAATGCTTTGGTCTCTGATGAGTTTTCCTTTCATGCGTATACACTTTAGTATTGAAGATTCTTCTGCCCCAAACGGTATGTGTTCTTCATCCTTTCAAAGACTAGCTCCTGCACTTGTGCTCTTCTGTCTCTCAGAACATTGTTCCTTCATTTATCCACTCTGAACACCATCTTGCATCTTTACTATTTCTTCATTGTGGTCTTTCTATCTAAAACCATAGTTCTCTTCTTTATATAGAAAAAGTCCCTTTCTTTTGACTTTACTACTCTCATGTTATTTCCCTTTCACTACCATATTTCTTGAAAGCACCCTATTTACTTTCTCTACATTAGGGTGATACAGAAATTCTGTAACTTTGTAGCCTGACTTCTGCTCTCAACCATCCACTGAAACCACTCTGTGACTAAAAATTGTTCCATTTGTCACTGAGCACAATCCCTTTCTCTCAGTTCTCTAACCCACTGTTGGCCAAATTCTGAAACTCTTCCATCTTCTTCTTTTTAAAGATTATTTATTTATTTGAGAGAGGGAGAGAGAGCATACATGTGCTGGGGTAGGGGCAAAGGAGGAGTGAAAGGGAGAGGGAGAGAGAATCTCTAGCAGACTCTGTACTGAGCGAGGAGCCTGAGGTAAGGGGGGTTCCAATCTTGATCTCAGGACCTTAAGATCATGACCTGAGCCAAAACCAAGAGTTAGACACTTAACTGATCTAGCCACCGAGATGACCTGTCTTTTGGCTTCTTTATATTTTACTCTCCTGCTTTCCCCACCTTTCTGCCAACAATTATTTGTCTCATCTTTCTTCTATAACTTCAGTTATTCCTCACGGATTTGATCTTAGCATCTTTTTCTGTATTTTTTTTTTTTTTTTTCAATTTTAGGCTTATCTGCTCTCTTGAGATCCACTGATAGCTGTATGTGGTTGACCTCAAAATCCGTATCTACGGCCCTCCTCTTTCTCTAGTAGATGACTCTCCCTCTCTTTTTTCCTCCCATATTATATTAGTCAATTTGGGTTGTCGTAACAAAATATCATAGACTTAGTAGCTTAAGCAAAAAAAATTTATTACCCAGGGTTCTGGAGCGTGGGAAGCCCAGGATAAAGATGGAAGCCACTTTGATTCCTTTGTAAAGGATCTCATTTTGGCCTGTAGACAGTTACCTTCTTACTGTGTCCTCAGACAGTGGAGAGAGAAAATTTTTGTCTCTCTTCCACTTCCTATAAGGACACTAACTCTATCATAGGGCCCTATCCTCATGCCTCATCTAAGCCTAATTATCTCCCAAAGACCCCACTGCCAAACATCATTTAATTGGGGGATTATTGTATAACAAATAAATTTTTGGGAGATATAAACATTCAGCCCATAACACATACTTATAAAATAGCTAAAAGATTTAATTCTAATGGTTAGCTAAATATCAGCAGTGGGGTATTTTCTGGAACCTCAGTATCATAATGTACAAAATAGAACTTGTCACCTATATTCTCAAATCTGCTCTACCTTACATGGCTCCTTTTATATAATATAATGATTCACACTTCCGTAGAACATCCTGGGCTTATCACAACAGTCCTTAATCCCTGTCACCTATTTCACCCATCCCCCCACACACTTCTCCTCTGGTAACCATCAGTTTGTTCTGTATAGTTAAGCGTCTGTTTCTTGGTTTGTCTCCCTCTTTTCCCCCCTTTGTTCATTTGTTTTGTTTCTTTTTTTTTAAAAAAGACTTTATTTTTTAAGTAATCTCTATAGCCAGTTTTGGGCTTGAACTCACAAACCTGAGATCAAGAGTTATATGCTCTACTGACAGCCAGCCACACTTCCCCATTTGTTTTGTTTCTTAAATTCCACATATAAGTGAAATCATATAATATTTGTCTTTCTCTGACTGACTTATTTCACTTAGCATTACACTCTCTAGCTCCATTCTTGTCATTGCAAATAGAAAGATTTCATTCTTTTTCATGACTGAATAATATCCCATGTATATGTATATCACATCTTTACCCATTCATCTATTGATGGACACTTGGGCTGCTTCCATAATTTGGTATTGCAAATACTGCTGCAATAAACAGAGAGGTGCGTATATCCTTTTGAATTAATGTTGTTGTATTCTTTGTGTAAACATCCAGCAGTATGATTCCTGGATTGTAGGGTAGTTTTAATTTTTTGAGGAACATCTGTACTGTGATTCACAGTGGCTGCACCAATTTGCATGCCCACCAACAGTGCACAAAGTTTCCTTTTTCTCTATATCCTCACCAACACTTATTGTTTTTTGTGTTTTTATTGTAGACATTCTGATAGGTGTGAGGTGATGTTTCATTGTGGTTTTGATTTGGATAACCCTGATAATGAGTGATGTTGAACGTCTTTTCTTGTGTCTGTTGACTGCCTGAATGTCTTCTTTGAAGAAATGTTTGTTCATTGACACTGAACATTTTAAAATATAATATTGGTCATTAGAATTTCCTCTTCTGTGAAGTGCTTGTTCAAGTCTTTCACCATTTTTACTCCTGTGTACTTTTATTTCTCCTTGTTAATTGTAGCATTTTCTTATATTCTGGATACTAGTTCTTTATTAGTTATGCATGGCAAATATCTTTTCCTACACTTAGAGTTGAATTTCCACTCTTTCTATACTGTTGTTTATAAGTAGTTCTTAATTTTATCAGCCATTTTTTTCTGTTATGACTACTTTTTGTGCTTGTTTAGAAAAATCCTTTTCTAGCCAAGATCAAGAAGAATCATCCCATATTTTTGAAAATTTACTAGATTTGAGTTTTGTGTATGATATAAAAGAGGAGTCCAATTTCATCTTCTCATTATCCCAGTATCTTCTTTTAGAACATTCCATCCTCACTGCTCTTCAGTGCCATCTCTGTCACAAGTCAAATGTTACACAAACCTATTTCTATGATGTTTCTCAGCTCTCCTGCTCTACTATTCTTCTAATTTTCTGTCCCTATGGCAACACCATACTGTCCTGATTAGCTTTGTAATATGTCTTATTGTCTACTAGAACAAATTTTCCTCTTGGTTCTTTCACCTCAAAAGTGCTGATATGAGCTGAATTGTGTCCTTCCTACAAAAGATATGTTGATATCTCTAAAACCTCAGAATGTAACTTTATTTGGAAATAGGGTGATTGCAGTGGTAATTAGCTAAGACGAGGTCATATTGGAGTAGGGTGAGCCCTCATTCAAATATGGCTGGTGTTCTTATAAGATGTTGGCTGTATGAAGACAGACACAGTGAAAATTCTATGAGACCATGAAGGCAGATATTGTAGTTATGTAGCTGTAAACCAAGGAAAGCCAAAGATTGTTCAGGAAACCACTGGAAGATAGAAAAGGCAAAGGATTCTCTGTATAGATTTCAAAGGACGCATCAACCTGGTAACACCTTGATTTTGGAATTCTAGCCACCTGAACTATGAGAATAAATTTGTTGCTTTAAGCCATCCAGTTTGTGGTACATTGTTACATACAGCATCCCTAGGAAATTAATTAAGTACCCTGATTGCTTTTGGCGTTTTGCAGGTCAATATACATTTTAGAAGTAGTTTGCCATGTTCCATAAAAACATGTGATTTTCATAAGATTGAATGAATCTATTCATAAATTTGGGGAGAAGTTACATATTTTTACTACTCAGTGTTCCTTGAATATGGTATTCTTCTCCATTACTTAGGTTGCCTTCAATGTCTCTGAATAAAGTTTTATGATTTTCTTTATAAAGGTATTAGAAATCTTTTACTTTTAATTGGTCATGTTTAATACTATTGTAAATGATATCTTTTGTAAACTTAAATTTTCTATTTGTTGCTGGTATAGAGAAGAAATAGAGGTTTTAGATATTATTATTCAGTGACTTGCTAAACCTTTTCATCTTAATTTTAAGTTTATTTGGATTTTTAAAAAAGATTTTATGTATTAATTTGTCAGAGAGAGAGCATGAGTAGGGGGAGATTCAGAGGGAGAGGAAGAAACAGGCTCCCCACTGAGCAAGGAGCTCAAAACAAGACTCAATCCCAGGACCCTGGGATCATGACCTGAGCCAAAGACATATGCTTAACTACTGAGCCACTCAGGCATTCCAAGTTTATTTGGACTTCGCATAAAATCATTATCATCTGTAAATAATGATAAAAATCATTATCATACACAAGAGTATGAGTATCTCATACTCCCCCTACTTTAGTTTCCTATTTTTAATTTTTTAAAATTTCTTCATGAACGGGCCCTCCCTTAAACAATGTTTATTAGAAACAGTGATGGCCAGTCTTCCTTATCCTGTTCCTGATTTTCAATGGAAAAATTTCAGCATTTAAATTAAGTATGATATTTACTGTATGTTTTTAAAATATCCTTTATCAGATTAAAGAATTTCCTCCTGTTCCTTGTTTGCTAAGTTTTCTTTGGTTCAGTCATAAATGGATGTTAAATCTTATTAAGTGCTTTCATCTGCATCTATTGAGATGATCGTGTGATTTTTCTCTAATTTGTTAACATGGTGAATTACATTACTTAATTTTTGAATATTAAACCAACCATGAATTTCTGGGATAACTACAACTTAGTCATGATCTATTATTACTTTTATGTGTTGTTAGATTATCTTTGCTAATATTTTATTAGAATTTTTGCATCTCTATAACTCATAAGTGGGTTTGATCTGTAATATTTTCTTTTTTTTCAGTTAAAACATTTTTGATTAATATACTTTAGTTTTTAGAGAAATTGAGCAGAAAGAAGAGAGTTACCATGCCCCTCCCCACTGACCCACAGTTTTCCCTATTATTATCTTAAATTAGTGGGATAGACATTTATTACAATTGTTGAACCTATATGACACAGCACTTTTTTTGGTAAGAATCTTTTCTTATATTGTCACTGTCAAGTTTTGCTATCAAAATTATACTAGCCACATTAAATAAATTAGGCGGTATTTCTTATTTTTCTATTTTCTGGAAGAATTTATATACAATGGAAATTGTTTACTCTGTAAGTTTATGAGAACTTTAGAGTAGAGTCTAGGCCTGGGCAGGATTTTTTTATTACTGATTTAATTTCTTTAATGGTTATAGGACTTTAGAGTGTTCTATTGTTTTTTAAAACTTTTAAAAAAGATTTATTTTTTTTAGAAAGAGAGAGAGAGATTGTGCATGTGCATGTGCATATGCATATGCATGTGCATGCCTGTGCTGGTGTGGGCAAGGGGAGAGGCAGAGGGAGAGGGAGAGAGAGAATCCCAAGCAGACTCCTTGCTAAGTGTGGAGCCCAGTGTGGTACTGGGTCACACCACCCAGAGATCATGACCTGAGTTGAAACCAAGAGTTGAATGTTTAATGGACTGAATCACTCAGGTACCCCTCTATTGCTTTTTAGTGCTTTTGATGCCAATTTGATATTGTATTTTTCTGGAATTTTTTCCCACTCATTTAAATTATCAAATAAGTTGACAAAAGTTGTCAATAATATGCTCTTATTTTTTATTTTTTTTAAAGATTTTTAATTATTTGACAGTGAGAAACACAGCGAGAGAGGGAACGTAAGCAGAGGGAATGGTAGCTGGAGAAGCAGGCTTCCCACTGAGCAGGGAGCCCGATGTGGGGCTCGATCCCAGGACTCTGGGATCATGACCTGAGCCGAAGGCAGATGCTTAACGACTGAGCCACCCAAGTGCCCCAATAATATGCTCTTATTATTTATGCGTGCAGAATCACTACTGGTGTTCTCTTTTTTACCTTTGATATTTGTTATTTGTTTTTTGTTTGTTTGTTTAATTTTCTGACTAGTTTATTCTTTTTTTTTTTAGTTTATTCTTTTTTAAAATTTATTCTGCCATTTATTTCATTTTTAAAAAATTAACATATAATGTATTATTTGCTTCAGGGGTAGATCTAGAATCATCAGTCTTACACAATTCACAGCACTCACCATAGCACATACCCTCCCCAATGTCTATCACCCAGCCACCCTATCTCTCCACCCCAACTGTCTAGCAACCCTAGGTTTGTTTCCTGAGATTAAGAGTCTCTTATGGTTTGTCTTTCTCCCTGGTCCCATCTTGTTTCATTTTTTCCCTCCCTTTCCCCCTATGAACCCCCACCCTGCCTCTCAAATTCCTCATATCAGAGAGAGCATATGATAATTGTCTTTCTCTGACTGACTTATTTCGTTAGCATAATACCCTCTAGTTCCATCCACATTGTTGCAAATGGCAAGATTTTGGGGTTTTTTTTGATGGCCGCATAGTATTCCATTGTATATATAAAATTATATACCACATCTTCTCTATCCATTCATCTGTTGATGGACATCTAGGTTCTTTCCATAGTTTGGCTATTGCGGACATTGCTGCTATAAACATTCAGGTGCATGTGCCCCTTCAGATCACTACATTTGCATCTTTACGGTAAATACCCAGTAGTGCAATTGCTGGGTTGTAGGGTAGGTCTATTTTCAACTTTCTGAGGAACCTCCATACTGTTTCAGAGTAGCTGGGCCAGCTTGCATTCCTCCAACAGTGTAGGAGGGTTCCCCTTTCTCTGCATCCTCACCAACATGTGTTGTTTCCTGACTTGTTAATTTTAGCCATTCTGACTGGTGTGAAGTGGTATCTCACTATGGTTTTGATTTATATTTCCGTGATGGTGAGTGATGTTGAGCACTTTTTCATGGGTCTTTTGGCCATTTGGTTGTCTTCTTTGCAGAAATATCTGCTCGTGCCTTCTGCCCACTTCTTGTTTGGATTATTTGTTCTTTGGGTGCTGAGTTTGAGAAGTTCTTTTATAGATTTTGGATACTAGGCCCTTTATCTGATATGTCATTTGCAAATATCTTCTCCCATTCTATCAGTTGTCTTGGTTTTGTTGACTGTTTCCTTTGCTGTGCAAAAGCTTTTGATCTTGATGAAGTCCCAATAGTTCATTTTTGCCCTTGCTTCCCTTGCCTTTGGCGATGTTTCTAGGAAGAAATTCCTGCAGCTGAGATTGAAGAGGTTGCTGCCTGTGTTCTCCAGGATTTTGATGGATTCCTGTCTCACATTGAAGTCTTTTACCCATTTTGAGTCTATTTTTATATGTGGTGTAAGGAAATGGTCCAGTTTCACTCTTCTTCATGTGGCTATCCAATTTTCCCAACACCATTTGTTGAAGAGACTGTGTTTTTTCCATTGGACATTCCTTCTTGCTTTGTCAAAGATTAGTTGGCCATAGAGTTGAGGGTCCATTTCTGAGCTCTCTATTCTGTTCCATTGATCTATGTGTCTGTTTTTGTGCCAGTACCGTACTGTCTTGATGATTATAGCTTTGTAATAGAGCTTGAAGTCTGGAATTGTGATGATACCAGCTTTGGTTTTCTTTTTCAACATTCCTCAATATTCGGGATCTTTTCTGGTTCCAGATAAATTTTAGGATTATTTGTTTCATTTTTTTGAAAAAAATTGAAGGTATTTGGATAAGGATTGCATTAAATGTGTAGATTGCTTTAGGTAGCATATACATTTTCACATTTGTTCTTCCTTTCCATGAGCATGGAACATTTTTCCATTTCTTTGTGTTTTCCTCAATTTATTTTATGAGTACTTTACAGTTTTCTGAGTACAGATTATTTGCCTCTTTGGTTAGGTTTATTTCTAGGTATCTTATGGTTTTGGGTATGATTGTAAATGGGATCGATTCCTTAATTTCTCTTTCTTCTGTCTTGCTGTTGGTGTATAGAAATGCAACTGATTTCTGTATATTAATTTTACATCCTGACACTTTACTGAATTCCTGTATGAGTTCTAGCAGTCTTGGAGTGGAGTCTTTTGGGTTTTCCACATAAAGTATCATATCATCTGCAAAGAGTGAGAGTTTGACTTCTTCTTTGCCAATTCAGATGCCTTTTATTTCTTTTTGTTGTCTGATTGCTGAGGCTAAGACTTCTAGTACTATGTTGAATAGCTGTGATGACAGTGAACAGCCCTGCCTAGTTCCTGACCTTAGGGGAAAAGCTCTCAGTTTCCCCCCATTGAGAATGATATTCACTGTGGGTTTTTCATAGATGGCTTTTATGATATTGAGGTATGTACCCTTTATCCCTACACTGTGAAGAGTTTTGATCAAGAAAGCATGCTGTACTTTGTCAAATGCTTTTCAGCATCTATTGAGAGTATCATATGGTTCTTGATCTTTCTTTTATTAATGTATTGTATCACATTGATTAATTTGCAGATGTTGAACCAACCTTGCAGTTCAGGAATAAATCGCAATTGGTCATGGTGAATAATCCTTGTAATGTACTGTTGGATCCTGTTGGCTGGTATTTTGGTGAGAATTTTTGCATCTGTGTTCATCAAGAATATTGGTCTGTAATTCTCCTTTTTGATGGGGTCTTTGTCTGGCTTTGGGATCATGGTAATGCTGGCATCATAAAATGAGTTTGGAAGATTTCCTTCCATTTCTATTTTTTGGAACAGTTTCAGGAGACTAGGTATTAATTCTTTAAATGTTTGGTAGAATTCCCCTGGGAAGCCGTCTGGCCCTAGGCTCTTGTTTCTTGGGAGATATTTGATGACTGCTTCAATCTCCTTATTGGTTATGGGTCTGTTCAGGTTTTCTATTTCTTCCTGGTTCAGTTTTGGTAGTTTATATGTCTCTAGGAATGCATCTATTTCTTCCAGATTGTCAAATTTGTTGGTGTATAGTTGCTCATAATATGTTCTTAAAATTTATATTTCTTTGGTGTTGGTTGTGATCTCTCCTCTTTCATTCACGCTTTTATTAATTTGGGTTCTTTCTCTTTTCTTTTTGATAAATCTGGCCTGGGGTTTATCAATCTTATCATTTCTTTCAAAGAACCAGTTCCCAGTTTCGTTGATTTGTTCTACTGTTCTTTTGGTTTCTATTTCATTTATTTCTGCTCTGATCTTTATTATTTCTCTTCTCCTGCTGGATTTAGGCCTTCTTTGCTGTTCTTTCTCTTTTAGGTGTAGGGTTAGGTTGCATACTTGAGACCTTTCTTGTTTCTTAAGAAAGGTTTGTATTGCTATATACTTTCTTCTCAGGACTGCCTTTGCTGTGTCCCAAAGGTGTTGAACAGTTATATTTTCATTTTCATTTGTTTCCATGAATTTTTAAAATTCTTCTTTAATTTTCTGGTTAATCCATTCATTCTTTAGTAGGATGCTCTTTAGCCTCTATGTATTTGAATTCTTTCCAACTTTCCTCTTGTGGTTGAGTTCTAGTTTCAAAGCATTGTGGTCTGAAAATATGTAGGAAATGATCCAATATTTTAATATCAGTTGAGATCTGATTTTTGACCCAGGATGTGATCTATCTGGAGAATGTTCCATGTGCACTAGAGAAGAATGTGTATTCTGTTGCTGTGGGATGGAATGTTCTGAATATATCTGTGATGTCCATCTGGTCCAGTGTGTCATTTAGAAGCTTTATTTCCTTGTTGATCTTTTGCTTAGATGATCTGTCCATTTCGGTAAGGTGGGTGTTAAAGTCCCCTACTATTTTTGTATTATTGTTGATGTGTTTCTTTGATTTTGTTATTAATTGGTTTATATAATTGGCTGCTCCCATGTTAGGGGCATAGATACTTAAAATTGTTAGATCTTATTGGACCGACCCTTTAAGTATGATATAGTGTCCTTTCTCATCTTTTATTATAGTCTTTGGGTTAAAATCTAATTTATTTGATATAGGGATTGCCATCCCAACTTTCTTTTGATGACCATTAGCATAGTAAATTGTTTTCCACCCCCTCACTTTAAGTCTGGAGGTCTTTGGGTCTAAAATGAGTTGATTTTAGACAGTGTATCAATGGGTCTTGTTTTTTTTATTCATTCTGATACCTTTTGTCTTTTGATTGGGGCATTTGGCCCATTTACATTCAGGGTGACTATTGAAAGATATGGATTTAGTGCCACTGTATTGCCTGGAAATTGACTGTTACTGTATATTGTCTCTGTTCCTTTCTAGTCTGTTACTTTTAGGTCTCTCTTTGCTTAGAGGACCCCTTTCAATATTTCCTGTAAGGATGGTTTGGTATTTGCAAATTCTTTCAGTTTTTGTTTGTCCTGGAAGCTTTTTATCTCTCCTTCTATTTTCAATGACAGCCTAGCCGAATATAGTATTCTTGGCTGCATATTTTTCTCATTTAATGCTCTGAATATATCATGCCGTCCTTTCTGGCCTGCCACATCTCTGGCCTGCAGGTCTGCTTCCAATCTAATATTTGCACTGTTGTATGTTACAGACCTCTTGTCCTGAGCTGCTTTCAGGATTTTCTCTTTGTCACTGAGACTTGTAAGTTTTACTATTAGATGATGGGGTGTTGACCTATTTTATTGATTTTGAGGGGGGTTCTCTGTGCCTCCTGGATTTTGATGCTTGTTCCCTTTGTGAAATTAGGGAAATTCTCTGCTATAATTTGCTCCAATATATCTTCTGCCCCCCTCTCTCTTCTTCTTCTGGGATCTCAATTATTCTAACACTGTTTCATCTTATGGTATCACTTATGTCTTGAATTCTCCCCTCATGGTCTAGTAGTTGTTTATTTCTCTTTTTTCCAGCTTCCTTACTCTCCAATATTTGGTCTTCTATATCACTAATTCTCTCTTCTGCCTCATTTATCCTAGCAATAAGAGCCTCCATTTTTTATTGTACCTCATTAATAGCTTTTTGATTTCAACTTGGTTAGATTTTAGTTTTTTTATTTCTCCAGAAAGGGATTCTCTGGTATCTTCCATGCTTTTTTCGAGCCCAGCTAGCACCTTGATAATTATCATTCTGAACTCTAGTTCTGACATCTTACTAATGTCTGTATTGATTAGGTCCCTGGCTATTGGTACTGCCTCTTATTCTTTTTTTTGGAGGTGAGTTTTTTCACCTTATCATTTTATCCAAATAAGAATAGATGAATGAGAGAACAAACTACTAAAAGGATAGCAATGACCCCAGAAAAATATACACTAACCAAATCAGAAGGGAGCTGTATCTAGGGAAAGAAAGGAGAAAACACACACACACACACACACACACACACACACACACACCAGTGAATAGAACAGAGCCACACACTTGATTTTGGGTGTATTTTGGTCTGTTAGAAGAAACTACCTGCCAAAATTTTAAAGAAGAACTTATATGTATACAAAAATAAGGGTAAACACAATGAAGGTACGGAATATGACTGTAATGATGAAAATTAAAAAGGAATTGATAAGATAAGAAGTTGGCTGAAAAAAGAATAAAAAAATAAAGAGGAAAGAATGCGATCAGGCTGGAGACTAGAACAAAGTCATGCGTTAGAGTTAGGGTATATTTTGATCTGTATGAGGAAACTGTATCCCAAAGTTTTAAAGAAAGAAAAACATATATGTATACAAAAAATAAGGTTAAATACAATGAAGGTATAGAATATTACTATAATAATGAAAATTTTAAAAGATCTCTAAAAAGGTATTGAAAGATAAAATATTTTAAAACATTAGAATAGGAAAGAGGAAAAAATTAAAAAAAAAGAAAAAAGAAAATTTAAAAAATTTAACTTTGTAAGACTAAAGAATCATAGGAAAAAAGCCATGAATTCTATGTGCTGTATTCCCGTAGCTCTGAAGTTTTACAGTTCTCATTGATCGGTGAACTTGGTCTTAGCTGGATGTTCTTGTTGATCTTCTGGGGAAGGGGCCTATTGCAGTGATCCTTAAATGTTTTTGCCAAGGCAGAATTGCACCACCCTTGCCAGGGGCCAGGCTAAGTAATCTGCTCGGTTTTGCTCTTGGTAGCTTTTCCTCCCTGAATGCTTTCCATACAGCTTTGGAGGATGGGAATGAAAATGGAGGCCTTTCAGTCTCCGACCCAGAGAAGCTGGGATCTCGGGTCCCCACTCTTCACTGCACCTTAGAGAAAAGCAGTCAATCAGTCCCATCTCCTTGGTCTCTGGCCACACTCCATGCTCACTAAGCCTATGACCGAGTGTTTCTATTTCTGGTGCACGGCCCCTTTTGGAGTCTGTAAACCCAGCAGATTCTGGCTGCACCCTCTTATGCCACTCCTGCCGGAGAAGAGAGGAAGGAGTCTCCCTGGATCTGCCACTTATGGGGTCCCTGCTCAAAGAGCAGTGGCCCAACTGCACCATGGTTTAAGGTAATCCCAAGCTGAGAGCATCCTCCTCAGCACTGTCTCTGTAGCTGGCTTCCCCACTCTGAACCCTGGGAGCTCCACCACATTCAGACACCCTTGGTCTTTTTGTGACCCCAGGGGTCCTGAGACCACACTGTCCCTGTGAGGGCTCCACCCCTGCTTAGCCTCTGGAGTGATGTCCCTCAGTGGAGCAGACTTCTAAAAGTTCTGATTTTGTGCTCCACTGCTCTACCACATGCTGGGAGCTGACCCCTTCCCCCAAGGTCTATCTTCCCAAATATCACCTCAGATTCACTTCTCCGCACATCCTACCTTCCAGAAAGTAGTTGCTTTTCTGTTCCTAGAATTGCTCCTTTTCTTCTCTTTGATATTCTGTTGAGTTTGTAGGTGTTCAGAATGGTTTGATAACTAACTAGCTGAACTCCTGGGACCTGACTCATACTGGATGAGGTCTCCTACTCCTCTGCCATCTTATCTTGCTCCTTATTTGTTCTTTTTTTTCTGATTAATTTCATCAAAGTTTTATCAATTTTGTTAGTCTTTTCAAAAAAGAAATTTTTAGCTTTGTTGGTTCTTTTTCATTAGCTGTTCTATATATTTATTATTTCTTTCCTTCTACTCTCTAATTTTATTTTACTTCTTTTTGTCTAATCTCTTGAGATAAATACCTAGCTTATTAATTTTCAGTCATTATTTTCTAATATATTTAGTTTATATATGTCCTTCTAAGCACTGTCATAGCTGTAACTTTTTTTTTTTTAAAGATTTTATTTATTTATTTGACAGAGAGAGACACAGCAAGAGAGGGAACACAAGCAGAGGGAGTGGGAGAGGGAGAAGCAGGCTTCCCATGGAGTGGGGAGCCTGATGTGGGGCTCGATTCCAGGACCCTGGGATCATGACCTGAGCCGAAGGCAGATGCTTAACGACTGAGCCACCCAGGCGCCCCTGTCATAGCTGTATCTTAAAGTTCTAAATTCAGGTTTTTAAATTATTACTCAGTTCAAGTTATTTTCTAATTTCTCTCATTATTTATTTTTGACCATTTGACCCATTTTATAATTTTTCAAACAAATGGAGATTTTGGAAGTTATCTTCCCACATTGTGTAAGGATCAGAAAACATTATCTGTATGGTTTCAATCTTTTGAAATTTGCTGAGACTCGTTTTATGACTCAACATATTGTCAATTTTTTGTAAATGTTTCCATGTACTTGATAAGAACGTGCATTCTACTGTTGTTGGAGTCAGTGTTTTATGTATGTCTATTAGACCACTTTGTTAATTATGTTGTTCAAGTATTTTGTCTTTTGTTTGTTTTAACATTTACTGAAATCTTTCAATATTATTATGGATTTGTTTGTTTGTCTTTGAAGTTCAGCTTTTGGTTTACATATGTTCTGGACATGTTATCAGGTGCATGTAGTTCTAAAATTATATCTTCCTGGTGAATTGAAATTTTTATCATAATGAAATCTATTTCTAAATTTTTAAAAGATTTTATTTATTCATTTGAGAGAGAGAGAGAGAGCACAGCAGGGGAAGGCAGAGGAAGAGGAAGAAGCACACTCCCTGCTGAGCAAGGAGCCTGACATGGGATTCAAGCCTGGGACCCTGGGATCATGATCTTAGCCAAAGACAGATGCTTAACTGACTGAGCCACCCAGGTGCCCAAACCTCTTTATTTCTAGTACCTTTTCCCTTGAAGTTGATTTTGTGTTATATTTATATACATACATACATATATATATATATATATATATATATATTTATGTTATATTTATATATATGTATAAATGTATATTTATATGTATATAAATGTATATTTATACATATATATACACACATTATATATACATAATCAATTTCAAAGTAAAATTGGTTATTATTTGCATTATTCCTAGTTTTTTACTTTCAAATTTTCAATGTCTTTTTTTTTTTAAGTTTTATTTATTTATCTGAGGGAGAGTGAGAGAGCAAGAAGTGGGGAGGGGTAGAAGGAGAGGGAGAGAGAGAAACTCCAGCAGACTCCCTGCTGAGCATGGAGTCTGATGTGGAGTTTGATCTCATGATCCTGAGATCAAGACCTGAGCCAGATCAAGAGTTGGATACCTAATTGAGCCACTCAGACATCCTTTCAATGTCCTTTTATTTTATTTTTTAATTTTTTGAATACTTAATAACACTTTATTAAGAAATCCCTTGGTAAGAAACCTAAGAAAAACCCAATGAGATTAGGAGCATGTACGATTATCTTGGGTTCACTAAAAACAGTGAGAAGTTTTTTATAACAAGTTACATAAATCCTAATTAAGTATAAATACAATGATCAGAATTCTTTGACAAAGAAACTTGAGAAAATTAATAACATGAGAATTCAGCAGTGCTATAATGGTCAAAATTAATCTACAAGAAGTAAAAGTTTAAGAAATAGTTTTCACAGTATGAAAATACATGAATTATTACTTTTGAATCTTATCCAAACTCTCAGTGTTTATGTATGGTTGGTAACTTTTAATAGATGGCTTATTATATAATAGAACAGGATGCCTGGTATAGACCTTGAGACACAAGTGACAGCTCTGTGTGATGGTGTGTATAAATATACCTTATCTGTTTTTATGTATTTTGCTGACTGGAAGGATTCAGAAGCCAATACAGGTAATTATCATCTCAACACATCTTAAACTATTATTTTCCAACTTTTAAAATATCTTCAGAAAATTATAATCTTTGGCATATATTTTTATATATCTACACTCATATACACACAGGCATACCGTTATATATAATGTATGTATATACATAAATGGATACACATACATAATGTTATGTGGCACACAGCTTTCGTGCTATTCAATATCCTTTTAAAATCCAGATTAAAAATCTTTGTTTCTTAAACTAGAACATTCAGTTTGTTTGCATTAAATGTAGCTGCTAAAGTATTTTATTTAATTCTATCATTTAAAAAAATTTTTTTAAGTTTGATACACCCCACCTATCTCTTTATTTCTCTCCAGGTGACGAAGTGTGTTTTTAAAAATCATTTTTCCCCTTGTTATCTTGGTCCTCATGCACTTCAGTTTTATTCATTTAGTTACTAACCTGTACATTACAATTATTTTCTTACTGAAGTCTAAAGTTAATACAACTTTGCCCTTCTTCCAGGTAGTACAACTAATTTAGTATTGCACTGTCCCTGTCCCCAGCTTTATTTTTCCCCTCCATTTTGACTTACTGGGTTATTTCAACTTTATTACTCTACAGAAGTGGAAGAAGCAATTTAGGAAGATATAATAAATTTAATATTGACATAATCTTACAACAGTTTTAACTAGAAATTCTAAATTTACTTATGTGTGTCCTCCTCTGAGTATCAGAGCTGCTAAGGAAACTTTTCAGTCAGCATATATAAATTCTTATGTTTAGACTTCTAAAGATTTTTAAATAAGTAGTGAATTTAAAGGTGGATTTTTTACTTAGCGTTTTTATTACATTGGAACAATTCCAGGCCAAATACAACCACTTATCCCATGTACCACTTGGTGGGAATGTTTGATCTGAAGACTTCTGTATTTTTTCTATTTTGGGAAAGTTTATGCCATGTCCTCAACATTCCTTTTGTGTCTCTCCCTTTGGACTTATGTTGGAGACTCCCAACTGAGTCTCCATAGTTTTGAATTGCTTTTTCAAAATTATGTTTTTACTTCTTTATCTCACTTTCATAGATTCTGTGTAAATTTCCTAGTATACTTCTATTTTATTAATTCTCTCACCTCTATCTTGCCTACTAAAGTTGCTAAAAAGTTAAACTCTAATTTTTATTTCCAGGGCTTCTAACTGGTTTTTTAAAAAATGCCTGTTCTTGGGCACCCGGGTGGCTCAGTTGGTTAAGTGGCTGCCTTTAGCTTGGATCATGGTCCCAGGGGCCTGGGACTGAGTTCTGCTTTGGGCTCCCTGTTCAGCGGGGAGCCTGCTTCTCCCTCTGCCTGCCTCTCCCCTTGCTTGTACTCTTTCTCTCTGTCAAATAAATAAACAAAATCTTTTTAAAAAAGACCTGTTCTCCTTTCATTTTTCCTTGTTTTATTTCCCAATTTTCCATAAAAGTGTTATTTAACTTTCTGAGTATCCTAAAGTCACGTTAAAATTCCTTTGTAATTTTCATTTTGTTGCTTCTTAGTTTTCCCTATGTGTTCTAAACTTCTGATTTGTAGATTCATCCTGAGGGCATATAATTTTTTTCCCTTTGTCTTTCTTTGCTCACTCCTTTACTTTGTTGCAGTTGTCTTTACATAGCCTCTGTTGTCCCCTGTTCAGAATCAGGTGGTAGGGACAACTCACTGGTGATTTGGGGTTAGGTCAGATCCACTTGCTTATCCAGTTGCAGCTCAGCCCATATTCTGACTGTGAGGATATTTGCTTTGTCTCAAGGATATGGGCACGTAGCTTTATATAAGCTGTAGCCCCAGGCAGGTCTCAGGTACAGCTCTTTCCAGCCTCCTTTCCATTCCAGTCTGTTATTTCAAACAGTGGGACTGGCTCTGGTATTCTGCTTCAGATAGGGCACTTTTAGTATCCATCACCATTAAAAATATAAGTCCCTGGCTGCCTTTGCCTGCTGCATCCACCAGGTTTATTACTTTGTGTTTCTGTTAGGAGTTTCTTCTTTTGGAATGTAAGTTCCATAAGAGCAGAGACTTTGTTTTGTTCAGTTCAGGGTCCTGTGACTTAAATTGGATGTTTATTACATAGTAGGTGCTGGATTAAAGCTCGTTAAATGAATGAATGGATGAATGAATGAATGAATGAATGTTTGGTTACTGAACTACAGAGATGTTTGTCTCTTTTTAAACTTGGCTACATTTTTTAAGATTTCTACCTTCTATATTTTAATCTTTCATTGCTTATTTGGGATGGAGAGTGAGTGGCTCAAAGCATGAATTTTCAACATCTTGATCTGAAGTCGTGGCCAAGTATGTATGTTAGTACAGTTAGTCATTTTATTAGGGATGAATAGTGTGTGCTATGGATATTAGTACTTGTATCTCACTCAGCCAAATGCTTTAAAGTTTTAAGAATTTGGGCTCCACAAACTCAAACTAATTTCCTAAGCACATCTTGATTTAATTTTCCTCTAATGTTCTAATGGTGGATAGCATTAAAAATTTCACATTATATTTAGCTTGAAGGAAACGTGCCAAAAATAGTCATTGAACACAGCTTGTCTAATTAGCTCTTTTCCACATGACTGTAATTGTGAAAGTGGTGGAAGGTTCTGCAGACTATAATATGCCCAAAGAATTAATTAGAAACGTGCCACCAAGGAGGATTTGGCATATGTATTAGTTTTCTCTTGCTGCAGTAACAAATTGCCACAAATGTAGCAGCTTGAAACAATATCCATTTGTTCTCTCATAGGTCTATAGAACAGAAGTCTGGCATGGCATGGCTGGATTCACCACTTAGGGTCCCGAAAAGCCAGAATCAAGGTGTTTGTAGGGTTGCGTTCCTTTCTGGAAGCTGTTGGGAAGACTTCCATATCTAATCTGCATTAATTATGCCTTTTTATGTTCTGTATTTCTGATGCTTTGACATCTGAGACCTTGCTGACTCTGGAGAGACTGCCCCTCTCAGGGCTAGCTAATTTCTGGAGATGGTAAATGACTTACCCAGTAAGTATGCCTTTCATAAGCAAATTAACCAATCCTGAGCTCTTACACACACCACCTTCTCCACTGGGCTGTCACACTCAGGGCCAATAATCCTCTGCTCTAATAATCACAGGGACAGGTACTGGGCAATTGGGACAGCCCCTGTGCCTCGGAACTAGGTGATATTATTCAAACTAGTCAATCCTAAACCTGCCTACCCAGTTTTGCTGGTTCTTTCCATGGAAATCACAATAAAGACAATTGCCCACATTTTCCCTTCTGCCCCAGCCTTTGACTGACCCTAGCACTTATCTGTGTGGCTTTGGGTGGTATGCCTGCCTATTCGTCTTGGCAACTGTGAATATCAAGCTATCTTTTTAATGGCAATGGTTTCTGATTGCTTGGCTTCTCCAGACCTGAATAATAATAAAACCCACATTTTATTTATTTATTTGTTTGTTTGTCAGAGAGAGAAAGAACAAGCAGAGGAAGCAGCAGATAGAGAGAGAAGCAGGCTCTCCACTGGGCAGGGAGCCTAGTGTGGGACTCGATCTTAGGATCCCAGGATCATGATTTGAGCTGAAGGCAGATGCTTAACTGACTCAGCCACCTAGGCATCCCTACAACCTATGTTTTAAATATATGCTTATTCAGGTTGTGGGCAGATTCCGGTTCTTTTTCATGCCTTCCACATGGCCCCTCCACCTTTAAGCCAGGACATCAAATCCTTCTCATGCCTTGACGTCCTCTTCCACTGTATCTCTCTGACTTCCTCTTATCCTTTTAAGAGCTCATGTGATTACACTGGGTCTACATTAATAATCCAAAGTAATTTCCTTACTTTAAGGTTAGCTGATTAGTGTTCTTAATTACATCTGCAACATCCTTTCACCATGCAATGTAACATAGCCATAGGAGTAATACAAGGGGGTAAATATCATGGAGGCCAAAATTCTGTCTACCACAGTGTTTTAGAACTTAAATAAAAAAAATATTGATTTCAGATTTGCATTGGGAAGACATCATCAGAAGTTGTAATATGTTCTTATCTGTTCACATTGCAGACTGTAGTCTCTGAGTTTATTTGTTTAAAAATTCTATGACTAAAATAGCTTTAAATAATAGTGTGATTGAAAGAATTAACTGTAATAACTGTAAAGAGTTACTCAGGTACGAGTCTAGTTTTGCTCCTATCATGCATAAGGCCAGGATACTAATCTTGTGTGACACTCAGACTGTGCTCTATTTGAAATTCCTTATATTTCTGTAAGGGGGAATCTCAGGTATTAACTGTATCCCTTCATGTACATTCACTTTCACAAGACACCTTAATACTTATCATATTTTTCCATCATAGAATCTTTATATGGATTTTGTCTACTTTCTTATATACTCATTGGGGAAAAAGTTCTGAGACACAATGACATGTTGAAAGTTTAAAAGGTCTCACTTACACTTCTAGTACAAACAATTAAAAATGCTTTATTCTCTGCAATTAATACAGGACCAAATAATGCAAATGTAAAACATCTCAGAGGCAAACGTTTTCCAAAATCACTTTACCCCAATACCCATGGGCTCCTTGAGATAGTCACAGGTATGTTCCTCTTGCCTTGTGAGTCCTCATGCTTACTTCCTCTAACCCTATTGTTATATGCCCCCTGCTTTTTTCTTTTTCATCATTCTTTTTTTTCTTCTGTCTACTTGCTTTCTCCTTTCTTCTATTTTTAACTTTTTCCCTAATGTGCATGTTCTGATCCTGCTCTATGGATTTCATCACTGTATGATTTTATCATTCACTTTATCCTAGTTTTCCAGTTTCCTTGGATTGCTCTCTTACGTTTTTCTCTTCATTGTGTTTTTCCAGCAAGCATTGTTGTCTTACACCTTCTGTTCCTTTAATACAGTATTTCCTTTCAAAGCACAGTTAAACCAATCAATTGTTTGGCAAAGCACCCATTGAAGTCTATTGCTAAGTGAGGAAAGAGAAATAAAATTAATGAAAGATAATTAGCAATGTGGCCCTGGATTTGGACATAGGATCTTCATCACCCACAGTGATTAATCCCATTTTCTGAAGTTTAAGCTTTAATTTTCTTTTTTTTTTTTTTTTAAAGATTTTACTTATTTGACAGAGAGAAACATAGCGAGAGAGGGAACACAAGCAGAGGGAATGGTAGCGGGAGAAGTAGGCTTCCTGCCGAGCAAGGAGCCCAATGCGGGGCTTGATCCCAGGACCTTGGGATCATGACCTGAGCCGAAGGCAGCCACTTAACGACTGAGCCACCCAGGCACCCCTAAGCTTTAATTTTCTAACTTGAGAATATTACAGGTTGGAATGACATGATGAGGACAGGTAACCACTTGAAGGTTAAGCATTTTTCAGTTTCTTGCCAAAACAGGAGGGCATGGCAGCCTTATGAGTTGGCTCACGTTCAGAGACATGCTTCTCATGTTTTTCATGCCTTTATAAAAGAAGTTCAGAGTTGCTCCAGTTCTAACATCTCATATGCCAAGAGTTCTGAATTTATCCCCGTAGGGTACACTGTGGTTAGTACACTATGTGCTTAATGAGTCTCCGGGGATAAAGCCTGACTCAACTCCCTCAAATATGAACTGTCATTATTTTCCCCATGTAAGTAGATTTACTATAGCTTTGCCATTCACTTAGATTTACCATAGCTCTGCCATTCATGCTGCAGCTTTAACTCCTGAAAAATTGGTGAAGTTTTCATTTGGCTTTTGCAAAAAAGATATTGCTTTTAAGAAGTCCGACCTGGTCTTTGGAAATCCTTAAGACCTTTTGTGAGGATTTTAAGAAAAATATTTTGTGAGAGTTAAGTCCAGTTGTTTTGTTCCTTCTTTTTTAAAGAACTGCCACTATCATGGGAAATCTGGGCAAATGAATAATACTCCCTGTTTCAGAGTGAAAACAATGCTATACATAATGGTATTGCAAATGGTAGCATTTTACCTGTGTTAGAATCAGTCTACCATTTTCTTCTGCTACAAATACAAAAACAAAAACAAAGTACATTGTTTTCCTATTTTACTAAGTGATTCTGGTCACTTTTCTTTGTCACTTGGTTATTTAGAGTGTAATCTCTTTTCAGCTGTAGAAATGGGATCCTACTCTGGTGTACCTCTGATAATGGGGGACATTTGCTGTGATACAATGAGGTTCCTATAATTGTGGTGTTTTAGAGATGTTTTCTGTGAGAGTTACAGTAAGCTAATGATCAAGATTAATAACTTAAGGAAGGATTAATATTAGATGTTCCCCTTTTCATAGTCTAAAATTCACAGTATATTGGGGCACTGATAATTTTATATATTTACACACACACACACATAAGGTATATACATAAACATATATACATTTTTTCACAGTGTCAAAAGGAATAAAATGTAAAATGTAGCAGGAAGGATTTAAGCTCAAAGCAATTTCTTAAAAGCTGAACTTGTTAAGGGATTTATCATTGACTGAGAGTCTACTATGTATCTACACTTTACACATATCCTCTTATTTAATTCTGCTAACTACCACATGAGGGAGGTATTATACTCCTCATTTTATAGATAAAATGGAGACTCAGAGAATTAAAAGTGTTTAAGGTGACTGAGACTGGGGAAGCTAGGTTTCAATACCAGGTCTTTCTTTCCCCAGGTTTATATTCTTTTCATCACAAAAAGAGCTAGGACAATTTTTGAGGTTTTTTTTCCCCTGAAAGTTTTTATATTCTTATTCCCAGGATCCTCTAATTGAGATCTGAAGATAAACATAATGGACAGAGAACTCTCTTCAGTGTCACGAGATCTGGGTTCTAAGGCTATCCCTGGTCTCCACATCTGAAAGTAGACATACAGCTGTTGGCTTTTTTGGACTTCGTCAGTTGTAAAGCACTATTGACAGGCAGGGTGCTGTTCATGAATAAGAAAATGCCACCCCTGCTTTTCTTGTGGTATAGAAAGAACACAACTCAGGGTTTTCCCACCACCACTCACTTTACTTAATCTCCTATTCTTGGTCAGAGTGGTTATTCTAAGAATACAGAACTGCTTGAATGATGAAGACATGGATGAACTAATTCATGTCTGCTGCCTTGCTTAGAGTATCATGGAACTAGTAGAACAAGAAAAAGAATATAAATGGATCCTGTCTTGTGACAAAAAAAGCAAAAAACATAACAATTTTTGGATTCAATCTAGGATCATATGTCCTAGTGACTTCTGAATTCAATCCAGAATTACAGGTCTTTGCTAGTCAGATCCTAATGATATGATCTAGCTCAGTCTACTTTTGGGCAGACAAGTTTGCATTCCTACTTTCTGGGTAAAGGAACAGAGGCTGAGAGGTTATGCAACTTGTCCTAGTTCACAGAAGTATTGTACAGAGAGGAAAAAGAGAGTAGAACCACCTCTGAGTACAATGATCCTCCTCCTGCAAAACACCAAAGCAAGTCTTGGTTTTAGAGATGTTTCTTTTCTATGGGAGCCCTTAGTTTTGCATTCCACAGCCAGGGAATTATCTCTCTCCTCACTTTTTTTTTTAAAGATTTTATTTATTTGACAGAGAGAGAAAGAGATCACAAGTAGGCAGAGAAGCAGGCAGAGGGAGAGGGGGAAGCAGGCTCCCTACTGAGCAGAGAGCCCGATGTGAGGCTCGATCACAGGACCCTGAGATCATGACTTGAGCTGAAGGCAGAGGCTTTAACCCACTGAGCCACCCAAGCACCCCTCTCTCTTCACTTTCTAAATCAACCATTGTGTTCGATCTAAAATGATAACTAATATTCTTGGAAGTAAAAGGATCTTATGTAATAGTTCCCTCTAACAGATGCTAAAACATTTACACGTTGCATCTGATGGCTCCAGATCTCCACATCTTAATCATCCAACACTTGGATAAATCTTCCAGTTTCAAAACCAGGTTGTTCATCACCTTTTGACAAACCTTCCTTCAGTAGCTTCTATTTCCGCTTTAGGTGTTTAGAGCTTGCTATCTAATTTGTCATTCAATAAACTAAAGTGTGAAAAAAATGACCAGTCTCCTGGTGTATGTATTTCTATGCACCTCTCCAGCACTTTCTGTAGCTCTGTGCCGGAATGGTCCTCATTGCTGCACGTACTCTGCAGCTACTTGTTAGGGAAGCTGTGGAAAGGAGTCATGCATCAGATGAAGTCTTAGGTGAATTTTTGGACTCTCAATCCTATGAAGCTATGATTTTGTAATAGCAACATTGGTTAGTTAGCTGGTAATAATGATCAATGTAGTTAGCCATTTTATTGATTTATTTTGTGTTAAAAAATTTTTAAACTTTTGACTCCAGTATAATTAACATACAGGGCTAGATTAGTTTCAGGTATACACTACAGTGATTCAACATTTCTATATATTACTCAGTGCTCATCAGCGTAAGTATACTCTTAATTCCCTTCACCTATTTCACCTATCCTCCCATTTACCTCCTCTCTGGTAACCATGAGTTTATTCTCTATAGTTAAGTGTCTGTTTTTTGGTTTGCCTCATTTTTTCTTTGTTCATTCGTTTTGTTTCTTAACTTCCATATATGAATGAAATCATACTTTGTATTTCTCTGACTTATTTCACTTAGCATAATATTCTGTAGATCCATCCATGTTGTTGCAAATGGCAAAAAAACCTGCATCCCTTTTTATGGCTGCATAAAATTCCACCGTGTGTGTGTGTGTGTGTGTGTGTGTGTGTGTGTGTGTGTGTACTACGTCTTTATCCATTTATTTATGGATGGACACTGGGTTGCTTCCATTTCTTGGCTATTGTAAATAATGCTGCAATAAACTGCAGGGTGCATACAGCTTTCTGAGTTGATGTTTTAATTTTCTTTGGATAAATACCCAGTAGTGGAATTATTGGATCATATAGTGTTTCTGTTTTTAATTTTTTAAAGATTTTATTTATTTATTCATGAGACAGAGAGAGAGAGGCAGAGGCAGAGGGAGAAGTAGGCTCCCTGCAGAGCAGGGAGCTCGAAGTGGGACTTGATCCCAGGACCCTGGGATCGTGACCTGAGCTGAAGGCAGTCACTTAACTGAGTGAGCCACCCAGGTGCCCTGTTTTTAATTTTTTGAGGAAACTCCATACTGTTTTCCGTAGTGACTGTACCAGTTTACATTCCCACCAACAGTGTACAAGGGTTTCTTTTTCTCCATGTTCTTGCCAACACTTGATATTTCTTATCTTTTTTACTTTACTCATTCTGACTGGTTTAAGGTGCTCTCCCATTGTGTTTTTGATTTGCATTTCATTGATAAGTAGTGAAGTTGAGCATCTTTTCATGTGTCTGTTTTCCATCTGTATGTCTTCTTTGGGAAAATATCTATTCAGGTTCTCTGCCCATTTTTAAAAATCTAGATGATGATGATGATTTGGTGTTGATTTGTATAAGTTTTTCAATATTTTGAATATTAACCCTTTGTCAGATATGTCATTTGAAATATCTTCTCCCATTCCTTAGTTTGCTCTTTTAAGCAATGTAAATGCTTTCTATTTTGATGTGGTCCCAATAGTTTATTTTTGCTTTTGTTTCCCTTGCCTCAGGAGACGTATCTAGAAAAATGTTGCTACAGCCAATGTCAGAGAAGTTATCCCTTGTCCTCTCTTCTAGGATTCTTATGGTTTCATGTCTCACATATAGGTCTTTAATCTATTTTAAGATTATTTTCGTGTATGGGGTGAGAGAGAGTGGTCCAGTTTCATTCTTTTGCAATGTAGCTGTTTTTCCCAGCATCATTTGCTGAAGAAACTCTCTTTTCTAACCTATGAGCATGGAATCTTTCCATTTCTTTATGTAGTCTCCAATTTCTTTCATCACTGTTACAGTTTTCAGAGAACAGGTCTTTCACCTTCTTGGATAAGCTTATTTCTAGGTATCTCATTTTTTGTGTACTATTGTAAATGGGATTTTCTTAACTTCTTTTTCTGCTACTTCATCATTAGTGTATAGAAATACTACATATATCTGGGTATTTATTTGTATTCTGCAACTTTACTGAATTCATTTATTATTTCCAGTAGTTTTTAGATGTAGTCTTTTGAATTTTCTATGTATAGTATCATGTAATCTGCAAATAGTGACAGTTTAACTTCTTCCTTACCAATATGGATGCTTTTTATTCTTTTTCTTGTTGATTGCTATGGCTAGGACTTCCAATACTATGTTGAGTAAAAGTGGTGAGAGTGGACATTCCTGTCTTACTCTTAATCTTAGAGGAAAAGCTCTTAGTTTTTTACCATTGAGTATGATGTTAGCTGTAGCTTTTTCATATATGGCCTTTATTATATGAGGTATATTTCCTCTAAACCCATTTGTTGAGAGTCTTTATGAATGGATGTTAAATTTTGTCAAATGGTTTTTCTGCATCTGCTGAGGTGATCATATGATTTTTATTCTTTGTTTTGTTGATGTAATATATCATATTTATTGATTTGCAAATATTGAAACATCTGTGCATCCCCAGAATAAATCCCATTTGTTTGGGTGAATGATCCTTTTGATGTATTGCTGAATGTGGTTTACTAATATTTTGTTGAGGATTTTTGCATATATGTTCATCAGAGTTATTGGCCTATAGTTTGTTTTCTTCCTCCCTCTCTCCCTCCCTTCCCCTTTCTTTCTTTCTTTCTTTCTTTCTTTCTTTCTTTCTTTCTTTCTTTCTTTCTTTCTTTCTTTCTTTCTTTCTTTCTTTCTTTCTTTCTTTCTTTCTTTCTTTCTTTCCTTTCTTTCTTTTTTTCTTCCTTCCTTTCTTCCTCTCTCCCTCCCTCCTTCTTTTCTTTTCTTTCCTCTCCTCTTCTCTCCTTTCCTCTCATTTCCTTTTCTTTCTTTCTTTCTTTCTTTCTTTCTTTCTTTCTGTCTGTCTGTCTGTCTGTCTGTCTGTCTTTCTTCTTGTTATTGTGTCTTTGTTTGGTTTTGGTATTACAGTAATGCTGGCCTCATAGAATATATTTGGAGGCTTTTCTTCCTCTTCTATTTTTTAGAATAGTTTGAGGAGAATAGGTATTAAGTCTTCTTTAAATGATTGGTAGAATTTACCAGTAAGGCCATCTGGGCTGTACTTTTAATTTTTGGTGGTTTTTTGATTACTAAACCAATTTTGTACTAGTAATTGGTCTGTTCAGATTTTCTATTTCTTCCTGATTCAGTTTTGGGAGATTGTATGTTTGTAGGAATTTATCCATTTCTTCTAGGTTGTCTAATTTGTTGGCATATAATTTTTATAATATTGTCTTATAATCCTTTGTATTTCTGATGTGTCAGTTGTTACTTCTCTTTTGTTTCTGATTTTATTTATTTGGGTCCTTTCTATTTTTTCTTAATGAGTCTGGCTAAGGATTTATTAATTTTGTTTTTGTTTTGTTTTGTTTCAAAGAACTAGCTCTTGATTTTATTGAGGTATTTTTGTCTCTATGTCGTTTATTTCTGCTCTGATATTTCCTTCCTTCTACTCACCTTCAGCTTTGTTTTTTTTTTTTTCTTTTTCCAGTTCCTTTAAGTCTAAGTTTAGAGTGTTTGAGCTTTTTCTTTTTTCTTGACATAGGCCTGTATCATTATATATTCATCTTTGAACTGGTTTTGCTATATTCCAAAAATTTTGGACTGTTGTGTTTTCATTTTCATTTATCTCCATATATTTATTTTTTTATTTCTTTGTTGACCCATTGGTGTTCAGTATATTGTTGTTTAACTTCCATATGTTTTCTGTTTGTTTGCTTCTTGTGATTGATGTTTAGTTTCACATTGTCATTAGAAAAGATGCATAACATGATTTGTCTTCTTTAATTTATTGATACTTCTTTTGCGGCCTAACATGTCATCTATTTTGGAGAATATTCCATGTGCACTTGAAAAGAATGTGGATTCTGTTGTTTTTGAATGGAATGTTCTGCATATATATCTTTTATGTTTATCTGGTCTTATGCGTCATTCAAAAACACTGTTTCCTTATTAATTTTCTGTCTGGATGATTTACCCATTGATGTAAGACCCTACTATTATTGTATTACCATATGTATGTACGTTAATATTTGCTTTATGCATTTAGGTGCTCCAGTGTTGTGTGCATAGACATTTACAACTGTTATATCCTTTCATTGGATTGATCCCTTTATCATTACGTAATGTCCTTCTTTATCTCTTATTACAATCCTTGTTTTAAAGTCTATTTTATTTGATATAAGTATTGCTACTCCAGCCTTTTTTCCACTTCCATTTGCATGGTAAATGTTTTTCCATCCTTTTACTTTCAGTCTGTACATGTCTTGAGGACTGAGATGTGTCTCTCGTAGGCAGTGTTTAGATGGGCCATGTTTTTTTTATCCACTTCATCACCCTATGTCTTTTGATTGGGGCAATTTAACCCTAAATGCACTCAATTTTTAAATACCTTTTGAAGTTTTGTAGGCTCATTGGGAGCTTTGTATCTTCGAGCTCTATTGTATATTGGCACAGAGGCCTGAGGTATGATAGGAATAAGACAATTTTGTCAGTTTCACTGCTTGACTCCAACCATTCCATCCTTATTTTCTCATTATCTTCATGGTCTGATAAGTGTTCTATGATTTGGTTATATAAACTTTTCCTGCAAAGGGCCAGATTAAAAAAATTAAGCCTTTCTGATAAGCTTTTTTTTTTTTATAAGGTCTCAGTTGCATTGTCTTCTCCTTCTTCTCTTTCTCTTCTTTGTCCTCTTCAATCCTCTAAAATTGTGAAAACCATTCTTAGCTTCCAGGCAGTATAAAAACAGGCTGAGGCCACATTCAGCTCAGGGTCCATTGATAGCAAACTCCTGGACTATACCTTAGCTTTTATTTGTTTTTAAACATCTCCTTTTAATAGATAGGTTGTTTGCATTTTCACTATGTCAACCAATGCTATAGTTAAAAATTCTACCACTTGTGTTTTTGTTCATGTGTGCCAACAAAATTCTAGAAGTAGAATTAATAATTAAAATGTATTGTGTATTTGTATTTAGCTCTAAGATAGATACTGCCAAATTACCCTCCATAAATGTATCAGTTACACTTCCAATAATAGTGTATGAAAGTGTTATTACCTATACCTTTGTAAAAACTTGATATTATCAAACTTTAAAAATTTTGCCCATATGATGGGTAAAAAAATAGCATCTCACTCTTAAAAATAATATTTTCCTCATTCCTAGTGATGCTAGGATCTTTTCATATATTTATTTGATGTTTAAATACATTTCCTGTGAAATTTCCTATTAGTTTGCCTTTTTTGTCCTTTTGTTATTAATTTGTAGGAGTTCTCATTAATCTTTCCTCTGCTTTATATGTTGTAGAATTTCCAACTAGTTTGTCACTTGTCTTTTAACATTGTTTAAAAAGTTTCATATTTGGGGCACCTGGGTGGCTCAGTCAGTAAGTGTCTGCCTTCGGCTCAGGTCATGGTCCCAGAGTCCTGGGATGGAGCCCCACATTGGGCTCCTTGCTCGGCAGGAAGCCTGCTTCTCCCGCTACCATTTCCTCTGCTTGTGTTCCCTCTCTTGCTGTGTTTCTCTCTGTCAAATAAATAAAATCTTTTTTTTTTAAAGTAAAAATTCAGTTTATTCATCTGTTATGACACAGTACACAAGAGACAAAATGTTTCACATCATAGATTTCACTTCCAACTCCTTGGAATGTTCATTTCTTTGGCTAAAAGGAGAGACTAGACATGAGAGGCAGGCAATGCTTAGGCAACTAAGATAAGAATGGGAGGGGGCAATACTAATGCCATCCCTGCGGGGATGGACACAAGGGAACTGTTAGTCACAAGCTACTTTCTAGAATTGTTAGCTGGAAACAAAGGAGCACCACTCCTGGATGCTCAACCGTCGTGGGCCTCAGTCATCCCCACCACAGAGGTACAGCAGCGCTTTCTGGTAGTCGCCCTTCGTGTCTTGCTGAATGTAGTAATACAGGGACTTGCTGTACTTTCTCTTGAATT
>CM053610.1:61466346-61506646 GCA_028646535.1 Procyon lotor
TTTCTAGAATTGTTAGCTGGAAACAAAGGAGCACCACTCCTGGATGCTCAACCGTCGTGGGCCTCAGTCATCCCCACCACAGAGGTACAGCAGCGCTTTCTGGTAGTCGCCCTTCGTGTCTTGCTGAATGTAGTAATACAGGGACTTGCTGTACTTTCTCTTGAATTCCGACCTAATTTTCAACATGTCCACTTCACTGCGAGAGACCATGATTCTAATCAGGACTTTATCACGAGTCCCCTTGCCCTTCATGGAGTCGTACATTCGGTCAGCAAAATACAGAGGCTTATTCTGAATGCACTGGACCAGGTTTAGGAAAGCATTTTCCAGGTCTCCTTTGACTCCTTCTTGATGCTCTCCAGCATGTTATAAGTGCTGTAGCTCTTGTACCTATCAAATACTTTCTGGAGGTGACACACATTCCGCTCAGTCATGATGCTGATCCACTTGGGCACATCAGTTCCTTTCCTCTTCACTCCAGCATCATAGAGATCCTGGGCATCTTGGTCAATCAGTTCATAATCAATGACAGAGCCATCCTCTGCTCTTCTACCCTTTGCAAGGGCAACCATCAGCTTGTGGAAGTCACCAGATGTGTCAGAAATGATGTCCTTCTCCAGATCAGTCTTGTACATTTCCTTGTAGACTCTGTTATTAATTTCCTGAAGCTCTTGGTTGGTCCTTGAGCAGATGATCTTAATGAGGGAATCCTCATCAGTCTCCAGTCCCTTCATGGAGGCTTTCAGCTCAGAAGCGTCATACTGAGCAGGTGTTTTCAATAGACCCAAAATCACGGTCTCCAGGTGGTCAGACAAGGCTGACTTCAGTGCTGATGCAAGTTCCTTTTTGGTCCTTCTCTGGTAGGCGAAGGCAATATCCTGTCTCTGTTCATTGCTGCGGTTGGTCAAATGTTGACAATGGTGACCTCGTCCACACCTTTGGTCTTGATGGCCGTTTCAATGTTCAGAGCATCACACTCAGCATCAAAATTGGTGTAGGCTTTGACTGACCCATATGCACTTGAGGGTGTGGAGTGATCACCCTCCAAGCTGAGCTTGCAGAGAATTTCGTGAACAGTAGACATTTTGAAGGAAGCTGGGCCCGGCGCCGAGAGCGGTAAGCGTCCCCAGTTGTAGAGCCAAATAAATAAAATCTTTAAAAAAAAAGTTTCACATTTATATTTTTGGCAAACTAAAACTTTTACTTTGTGAATTCTGGGGTATTGTGTCTTGTTTTAGATGCCTTCACTCTTGGGTTAGAAGTATGTCCTTTTTAATAGTATGCTTGACTAAATTTCTATCAGAATTTGAAAATAAGATTTATAAGGAGAATAATGGTTTCTTTCTAACAAATTACATGATTCTTTTTGTCTTAATTGTCAGATGACAGCTAAATCTATGGGTCAAGTGTGGTAACTATCCTACTTCTTATGCTATGCAGTAGTTACTACAAGTTGTCAGTGCTAAAATGGTAGCTCTACACCTGAAAACTGAGGCTCGATATAAGCTGGGCAAGTTTGAAAGACTAGCACTAGAACCTGAATAGAATTCCAAGGCAGAAAAATAGGTCATGAGGAGACCTCAGATATAAGTGGGACATCTTTGAGAATCTGAATTTGTGGGACAAATTTTACCAGCAGTATTGGGTGTTAGTGGGGAATTAAGGCAGACTGTATTGAAAGTCTTTATTCCACTTAGTTTGAAAATGCATACATTTTTCTGAATAAATAACAACGTAGTTGATTTTAAGTTGTTCTGGAGGGTATTGTGTAATATCTGGTATGTGTGCCTCTTTATCTCTTTACCTTCCTAAAATCCAAAAAGTTCTGAATTCTGAAACATATCCAGCCCCAAGGGTTTCTGTTAAGGGATTGTGGACTTGTAATAAATATCTTATCTGAAGGCCCCAGGTGGATCAGCTTTCTTTTTGCCTCTTTATGGTTTTGGTTTCATTTTCTAACATTATTTTTAATAGTCCTGTTGCATATGTATTTTTACTATATATATATATATGTGCCAAATTTTTTTCATGATAGGGATATAGAAGATAGCCTCCAAGAGGACCCACAATAATCCTTGCCCTTGTATAATTTTCCCCTATATTAACTCAGACCTGTCCTGTGTATGCATAGAAAATATGGTGATATGGTGATAAGCTTTACTACAAAGCAGTGATCACCAAGACAGCGTGGGACTGGCACAAAAACAGACACATAGACCAGTGGAACAGAGTAGAGAGCCCAGATACGGACCCGCAACTCTATGGTCAAATAATCTTTGACAAAATAAGAAAAAAATATCCAGTGAAAAAAAGACAGTCTCTTCAATAAATGGTGCTGGGAAAATTGGACAGCTATATGTAGAAGAATGAAACTTGACCATTCTCTTATACTATACACGAAGATAAACTCGAAGTGGATAAAAGACCTCAATGTGAGGCAGGAATCTATCAAAACCCTAGAGGAGAACATAGGCAGTAACCTCTTCGACATCAGCCACAGCAACTTCTTTCAGGACATGTCTCCAAAGGCAAAGAAAACAAAAGCAAAAATGAACTTTTGGGACTTCATCAAGATAAAAAGCTTCTGCACAGTGAAGGCAACAGTCAACAAAACAAACAGGCAACCCACAGAATGGGAGAAGATATTCGCCAATGACACTACAGACAAAGGTCTGATATCTAAGATCTATAAAGAACTCCTCCAACTGAACACTCACAAAACCGATAATCACATCAAAAAATGGGCAGAAGACATGAACAGACACTTCTTCAAAGAAGACATACAAATGGCTAACAGACACATGAAAAAATGTTCATCATATTTAGCCATCAGGGAGATTCAAATCAAAACCACAGTGAGATACCACCTTACACCAGTTAGAATGGCCAAAATCAACAGTGACAGTAAACAACAAATGTTGGAGAGGGTGTGGAGAAAGGGGAACCCTCTTACACTATTGGTGGGATTGCAAGCTGGTGCAGCCATGTTGGAAAACAGTGTGGGGATTCCTTAAGAAATTAAAAATAGAGATACCCTATGACCCTGCGATTGCACTACTGGGTATTTACCCCAAAGAAGCAGATGCAGTACAAGGAAGGGCCACATGTACCCCAATGTTCATAGCAGCAATGGCCACAATCACCAAACTGTGGAAAGAACCAAAATGCCCTTCAAAAGATGAATGAATAAAGAAGATACGGTCCATAGATACAAAGGAATATTATGCCTCCATCAGAAAGGACGAATATCCAACTTTTGTATCAACATGGACAGGCCTGGAAGAGATTATGCAGAGTGAAGTAAGTCAAGCGGAGAGAGTCAATTATCTTATGGTTTCCCGTGTGGAGCATAAGGAAAAACATGGAGGGCATTGTGAAAAGGAAGGGAAGGGTGAAAGGGGAGAAATCAGAGGGGGCGATGAACCATGAGAGACTGTGGACTCTGAGCAACAAACTGAGGGTTTTGGAGGGGAAGCGATGGGAGGCTGGGCGAGCCTGGTGGTAGGTATTGAGGAGGGCACGTATTGCATGGAGCACTGGGTGTGGTGCATAAACAATCTTGTAACACTGAAAAAATAAACATATCTGGGAAAAAAAAATTACATGAGGGGCACCTGGATGGCTCAGTCATTAAATCTCTGCCTTCGGCTCAGGTCATAATCCCAGGGTTCTAGGATCGAGCCCCCACATGGGGTTCCCTGCTCAGCAGGAAGCCTGCTTCTCCCTCTCCCACTCCCCCCGCTTGTGCTCCCTCTCTTGCTGTGTCTCTCTCTGTCAAATGAATAAAATCTTTAAAAAAAAAAGAAAAATTACATGAGATATTCAACACTCTATTATAAAATAGGCTTTGTGTTAAATGAGTTTGTCCTGCTGTAGGCTAAAGTAAGTGTTCTGAGAGTGTTTTAGGTGCAAGGCTAAGCTAGGATGTTTGGTAGGTTAGGTGTGTTAAATGCATTTTTGATTTATGATACTTTCAATAGGTTTATTGGGAGTAACTCTATTGTAAGTTGAGGAAGATATATACTGTTTCTCATGATTCTGTGGGTTGGCTGGGCAGTTCCTCTACTATTCTTGGCCAGACCTCCTCATGGAGCTTCGTTCATCTGCTGGGTCTGCTAGAGCAGAAGAGTCTCAGTGGTCTCACTGTCATGTTTGGGACCTCAGCAGGGGTAGTTGGAAAACTGAGACCTCTTTCTTCACATGATCTCTCATTAGTATTTGAACCCAAGTTTTTTTCCATGGTGGCTGAGCCCTAAGAGAACACAGGTGGAAGCTACGAGGATTCTTGAGATCTAAGCTTCAGAACTTTCACAGTATCACTTCTGTCACATTCTAAAGGTGAAAGCAAGTCACGAGATCAGCTTAGATTCAAAGGAGTGGAGAAAGAGCACATATGCTCAGGGAGAAGTGATTCCTTGGGGGACATTTTTATAATGATATACCACATTCTTCATTAGGAGGAGTCATAAATATTAATTTACAAGATTTCACCAGCCTGTATTCCTGAATACAGAGTGAGAAGATCCAGGATGATCCATTCATCAACCATACATAAATTAAGAATCTACTATGTGTTGGCCCTAGGGAATAAAAATATGTAATCTCTTACTTGAAGTAAGAAACAGATTTTTTTTTGTCTCTTCAAATTCAGCCCTTTAGAATTAGGAATTGAGTATTCTACATAGATAAAACACAGCAACAGATATTTCTCAAGTGACTTCTGTGCTTAGAATTCTGCTATTTATCCCTGAGGTGCTTTGCTAGGAGATAAATACAGCAGCCACTGTGAGTTATTGATGCTCTCTGCAGATGTGACTATGGATCCCATACTCTTGGCCATAACATCTGCCCTCAGGGTGTTTGATAGGGCATCTGAGTCCTATTTGGCTCCACCTGCCTTTCTGTTATACACTCTACCATATGGCAAAGATGGTAGGATTGAACTCTCATGCCTTGAAATAATTGGAGTAGGTGTCAGAAGGAGGTTACGGAATTGTCTGTCTGTATTTTATGTGCAAAACAAAGTATTGAGCATTAGGTTACAGAGACCTGAATAAGATATGACATGGAATCATAAAGCAGGAAGAAAGAACTGCAAATCATCTAGCTATCCTTCTCATTTGATAGTTAAGAAAATTGAGACTCAGAGACAATAAATGACACACTCATGCTAAAATATCTATTTCGCAATAGACCTGAAAGTACAATCTAAGAATTTTGACTTTCTATCTGATGTTCTTTCTGCTTGTGCCTTCCATCTTAAGACCTTATATCCATAAGGAAGATTAGTGACAGTATCTAAAATTGGTGGAGAATTAACTTAATGTGTGTCAAACAGGGTGTTAAACTTGGAGTTTCTTAACGAATCCTCACAACAACTGGAAGAGTGGGTATTGTTAGTACTTCTGTTTATAAAGGAGGAGAGCTTAAGTAACTTTCCCAAATTCTAAGAATAAAAATTTCAGAGGCAGGTTCTTATTCAGGCATTCTTACCCTAGAGACCATGCTCATAATCATTGTGCTAGTCCTGTATATGAGTGAGGCTGACAATAATGAAAAAGCCAGAGAAGGCTGGAAGCCTGAGGTTACATGGAAAATCTTTAGTACCTGAGTAAGGTACTAGGCTGGAGACAGAGGACATACACATCTTGGGTATACAACACAGAGCCTAGCTCATGGTAGAAGCCTAGGCTGAGTTTGAATAAGTATCCAAATATCCCATTTCCTGGTGAACCTACAAGTCAGTAGATTACACATTATGATTAGAATTTTTCTCTTGCACTGAAGACATTGCTGGTGATAGTCTGGTCATGAATTAATTAAATATAACTATTGTATGGGAGGGATAATAAATCTTCTTTTTCATATTCCACTTTATTTGTGGTCCATTCATTTATTCATTCACTCATTGTTTCATTCAAGAAATTGACCATCAATTTTGTGTAAGACATTATATTAGACACTGAGCCACTTCAGGGTCACCTTTGGAAGCTGATTCTACTTTCCTTTTAGCTCTGATTGTATCATCCTATTTATCATGGTTCATGGCTTTGGTACTCTCTTTTCTTTCTCTTTTTGCTTATCAAACAACCAAAGTTTGATATTCTCTTTTTAGTTCAAAGCAAAAACAAAATTAGAAAGTCATAGATCTCAATTTTTGATTTGCTATTTTTAAAGGATCTAAGAAAGAAGCAACATGTATCTGCCTTTGATCAATTTAAATGCAAAGGTCTTGTTTTATTTGGAGTATAGCTCACTCATGTAACAAGTCCAATGATAGAAAATGGTAAAACATGAAATAAGTTTGTTTTTGCTCCTGTAAAATCCCAAATGGGGGTTTCTATTTTCCACCAAAATAGGTGGTTATTTTCCAAGTAGTAGCTCAGACATCTAGTTCTTCTCAAGGCAGTTGCACGCATCCACATGAAGCTCCAGAAGGTGGAAGACTATGGAGGATGTCACACATGTGAGACTTTTATGGGCTATACATGGAAGTGGCACTTATATCTCAATTAACATTGATAGGACTAGAACTCAGTTACTTGGTCAAAACCTAACTGTGAGGGAGCCTGGAAAAAGTACACCACTGTATGTCCAGAGAACAGAGGGAATAGTGGAAAATGGGGAAAAGACTGAGGAATCTTCTGACTTAACTCTACTTCTCTCTTAATCTATCAACCCTTCTTTAAACCTATCCATTTTCTTGAATTTCATATAAATATTTATAAATTTAAGTTTTTTATTTATAAAATAAAAAAACTCTACTGTCAAATTTCTTTTGAAATCATGTTCCACTCTGTTTTTATAGATGAGAAATATGAGGTCTAGAGAGGTTAAACAACTTCCCTACCTTCCCACAGCTTGTAGATGACAAAGGTAAGATTAAAGCTCAGGAGTTTCTTGATTTTCTAATGTATTTTTTTTAAGATTTTATTTATTTGAGAGATAGAGAGCTAGATAGAGAGAGAGTCATGAGCAAGGGGGTTGGCACAGAAGCAGACTCCCTGCTGAGCAGGAAGCCCAGACGTGGGGCTCAATCCCAGGACCCCAAGATTATGACCAGAGCCAAAAGCAGATGCTTAACTGACTAAGCAACCCAGGCGCCCCTTTTCTGTATTTTTTTAAGACTTTTTTTCCCTTACGATACCTATCATTATTTTCTTTCTTTCCTTCTTTCTTTTTTAAAAAGATTTTTATTTATTTGAGAGAGAGAGCATGAGAGAGTGGGAAGGTCAGAGTGAGAAGCAGACTCCCTCCCTGCTGAGCAGGGAGCCTGATGAGGGACTCCATCCTGGGACTCTAGGATCATGACCTGAGCCAAAGGCAGTCACCCAACCAACTGAGTCACACAGGCGCCTCCCCTTTTCTGTATTTTAATTTGAAATAATATCAGTACAAGTTCTCATTATCTGTTTTATATTTTCACTACCCACAGAACAGTTTGAATTCCATTTTGTAGGGAGCTCGATATGAAAATTATTTATATATTTCACTTATTTTGTATTTCATTTTATTTTTCTTGTTCAAAGAGGTTCTCACTCTAGCCTTTAGGTGGCACAAGTTAGCTAATCCAAGGCTGTTTTGCAGCTACAATAATTACAGAAGGTTCAAGTAAAGTTTATGGAAAACGGGAGCATTGAAGAAGTTTTCTGTTGATTGGCTTATGCTACTCATTGTGGATCTGCATAGCATTCGCTAATGCTGTTTGCCTCACTAGAGTGTTCTGAAGACTTATACATTGATGTCTGGAAAGTATTTTATGTACCACTGTAGCATGGTACTGCACCATGATGCTTTGCCTTTGTTAGGACAATAACAATGATTTTGGAACTGAATTTTTCACTTGATTTCCTTTTTCTCATTCTTATCCCTGGAGGTTGTAAACTCCTTTCCCAAGGTGTCAAGGAGAAGTGGTATTTACCCAGTGCTTCTTATGTTGACCAGCACTCTTGCAGTCAATGTGAGGAATCCTAGGAAAATCTACTCTTTCTTGAGATCTAATTCAGTTCTGAAGACAATATTTACCGGAGGGGGGGAAAATCACTTACAGAAGAAGCAATTTCAAATCAAAACACTGAGTAATTATGTGAATAATTAGTCCCTCTGCTGTGAGCATGTGCCATCATACACCACATAGGTGAAAATGTGTTGAACTGAGAAAGGAGATGATAAAATTTTCCTCTACTATTCACCTAGAGTGTGCTCTTTGGCTTTACTCTTTCTAATTTTCCAAGTTCTATGATTTTGTAGAGTATTGGAATTTGAATTGGAGTTTGAATACTTCATTTTTCCTGACATTGTCAGTTGCTAGGTTTATCTAATAATATGAAGTAGGCAAAGCTAACTGTTGGTATTCTTGGATTCAGCATTGTGGGTCCGTCCTCATTTTGGGTGGTATTTTTACCCTCAGCTCATTCTTGGCACCTAAAGTCTTTTTGTTGTCCTCCCATTATTCCTCACAAAATCCACTCTCTCAGTCTTCACAATATGGCATATGTAACTGATGCCAACCTCAGTTGTTCCTGATGTCCACCAAGTTTTAAATTTTAACTCATCTAAACCATTTTGTAAAAATGTACACATGGGCATTATAAAAATTCAAATGATATAGATAACCACATCCTAATTTCTATTTCCTGAAGTTTCCACTCTTAACACTTTCATGAAAATTCCTCCTTATACATTTGTATATGCATACATATGCACAAAAATGGGATATGAGGTTTTGTGGTGAAATTGAAGTCCTCCAGAGGTTAGCCTAGTCCAACAACTATGTAATTTGCTTTGTCTACTGGTAAGACACCTTGCATACAGGCTCAGGAACTTAAAATACATTGTATCCAATTATCCTCTGTGAGTTAATGATATATCTATCTTTCAAATATTCCAAAATGTGAAAGATTATTTCTGATGATCCATTTCTATTTTGGTACACCTTACTGTATAATTTTTAGTAGGAGAGAATGGACACCAGCATTTGGCTTTTAGTGCCCCATTAGGAAAACTCACAAGTATGGTTCTTATTGATTGCATGAGGGAAAAGGGTTAGAAAATGTTGAGTATGAGTCAGTGAAAAAATGATTAAAAAATTTTTGATTCTAGTCCATGGGTCTAGTCACTATTATGTCTTCTAGAACAAAGTTCGTTATCTTTTTTTTTTTAAAGACTTTATTTGACAGAGAGAGAGACAGCAAGAATGGGAGTGGGAGAGGGAGAAAGGGAGTGGAAGAAGCATACTTCCTGCTGAGCAGGGAGCTGATGTGGGTCTCAATTCCAGGACCCTGGGATCATGACCTGAGCCCAAGGCAGACGCTTAATGACTGAGCTTCCCAAGCACCCCCGAAGTTTGATATCTTGAAACTACATTATGGCTTCACTATTCCCCTATTAAATTTCAAAACTATTTAAATTTTTATATGGAAATATCTTCTGTAGATTGTAGAATCTTATACACTTCACCTCTTGAATACTTTTCTACCTCTCCAAATACCTGCCAAACTTTTTTTTTTAAATCTTTTAGGTTTAGATTTTTCCTTTCTCTTGTCCTTATTCTAATCTGGACCAGTATTTTTTTCTACTTGTTTACATTCTGAAGAATAGGGTTTTTCATCCAAGATAAACCATTAACTAATTAAACAGGTAAGCTTTTTAACAGTGTGCCTACTACATTTCTAGGTACTGTGAAGGTTATGGGAAGAGGCAATATTGGTTAGCTGTTTAGCACTTGGATTTTCAACTCAGGTTTGCATGGATTTGTACACCTGTTTTACTAGCTGAGAACATGGGTGCTTTTACTTCTGTGAAGATGACAGTAAGAGTAATTCCATCAAAGACTGTTGATGTAATTATTAGAAATAATCTACATAAACTGTTGAGCCCAGTGCCTGGTACATAATAGTCAATAGATGTTATTATTTTTACTTATAATTCTTATTCTTTATTATTATTAAAAAGTGTTTAACATGAAGACTGTCTTAAGGAAATACATGGTTTAGCTGAATTAATATTCATATATAAAACAAAAAGAACAGAATAAAGTAACAAAATTGAGTGATGTAGATTGTGAAATTTTCAGTAAGAACTATAACTAAGGAGGAGTTCATAAAGAATGCAGGGATTTAGCTAAACCTTGAAAGGTAGGTTTAAGTCTGCGAAGAAGAAAGAGACAAAATTCCCTTGTGTAGACACTTGTGTTAAGGTTAGTTTTTCTTAAATATCAAGACTTGGGATCCTTCTATCTTTTATGGATAAGCTACTTATAGTGGTAGATTCTGGCAAGACCAGGAACACTGTAGCTTCAAGGCCCCAGGGTTTGATGAATATGTGTGGTGGGGATTAATAGAGCAGATGAATGGGTAATAGAAATAGTAATTAAGCAATATGATAGGACAGACTGTTGTATAACAATGATTAATGGGATGTCTCAGGTGAGCACTGAGGCACAAGGCAGAACTGAGAGCTCTTGGTGTACCAGAGAAGTGTCATTAATCAGCATTACATCATGCTTGAGAGTAGTTTATTGAAATTATAAAATAGGTACTTAAAATAACATTAAAAGCACAATTTTAAACATGCACAATTGATTCTAGTGAAATCCTCTGCCAGAAATGAATTCCAACCTTTCAGAGGACTGTACCCCAAGAAAAAGAAAAAAAAAACACCTATGCTCCTCAAAGCTGAAAGTAGCCCATCGACACAGTGTGGCCCTGCCAACTTTACCTTCTTAAAACTGTTCTTTTCATTGGAAACCACAGTAGAGACCAGAAAAAACAGAAACGAAATTTTGGCAGTGCTTCTTCCTGCCTCATGTGCCTTGTAATGTCGCCCAAGCTGTCAGCCAAGGTTGGCTGTTTCTTCCACACCAGATCGCCAGGGACTGTGTAAAGGAAGGGGTTCTGGACAATGAACAAGCATCTGTTGAATCTGGGACAATCTATTGCAACTACACATCAAAGAAAAAAGATGGAGTTTGGGTGTTGATGATCCAGGAAAGAGATCACGTCTTTCGCCTTCAGCTGCTATGGTGGGTGGGTTCATCCCAGTAGGAGTACAGTTCAGCATCTAGCATTGAAAATCAAGGGGTTAGACAAGAGGACAACATCCAGAGTCAGATTTGGGTTGCTACTTGGGAACTCAGGATCTAGAGAAGAGCTAGAGTTTGGAGAAAGCTTTTGGACAGGGGTGGGAAGAAGAACAGTGAAGTACAGAGTTGATGATGCACTTGACAGGGCCCAAAGAGGTGGCTAGAACATTAGGCCATCAGAAGCTAGGAAAGAGGCATGAATACATTCTCCCTCAGAACAACCAGAGGGAACCAACCTTGCTGATGCCTTGATTTTGGACTTTTGGCTTCCAGAACTGAGAGAGTAAATTTCTATAGTTTTAAGCCACCAAATCTATGGTAATTTGTTATAGAAGCAACAGAGAACTAACAGCCTTGTAGAGCCAGTCTTGAAAAGCAGTTTTGAGTTAAGGGTTCAGAAACTTGCTAACTTGCTGAACTTAGTATCCAATAATAAGTCTCTGCAGTTCATTCTGGCAGTCTGGGTTTGTGAGGCCAAAACAGAAAAGTTTGATATGGATGAATGGGTGGGTCACTCTGCCAGTTTTATTGCAGATCATTTTTTTTCTTTTTGAAATGAGTGGAAACCTTTTATTTCACAACTCACGCCTACCAGCTTGCTTTGATAGCTGTCAAATTGGATGAGTTTAAATACTTTGATGAATAGTTAAAATACCAGCTTAAAATGCAAAGTTTTTTTCATCTGTTAAAAGAGCACAATTCTGGAAACCACAGACAAGGACTTGGAGCTTTAGTTTCATTAATTTATTCATTAAAGTATATAATAGGCATATTCAAGGGCTCTGTCTTCTTGGGGTTCACATTTCATGGGATGAAATTAAACTTCCGCTTAGTATAGTAAACTTCATTTACTTAGTTCACTCTCCCTTCAATTTCCTCTCAGTTGATGTATAAAGATCCAGGCTTGCAAAATGGATAAGAAAGAGGATGATAATTTTACAGAAAGATCCTTTGCTTCATAAAAAGATTAAATCCATAGTTTATTCATTTACTTAGTGACTATTTATTGAGAACCCTTGTGGCAGACACCTTTCAATGCATTGAGGATACAAGAGTGAACAAGGCAAACCTCCCTCACCAAGCTTGATTTCTATTGGGGGAGATAGACAGTGAACAGATAAACCATTTATATAAATGAATAAACATATAGTATAAGTCAGACAATAATAAGTATCCAAAAAAGCCCCTTGTTCTCCAGTTACTGGATATATTTTGACAGGATGTTTCTATCATTTATGACTTTTTTCCCCCCAAGAACCCTGGTTCCTCTAAAGGCAACAAATTCATTTGAATTCCTGGTATCCACTCCTGAATGCAAATCTGTCCTTCATCCAACAGCCAAAGTGATATTTCTAAAGCACAAACCAAGTCAGTTCCCCCTTGGCTTTGCCCTTCAGGAGTTTCTCTTGCACTTAGAATGGAATCCAGACCCCTACAAAGTCTTGCATTATCTGGCCCTGCCAACCTGTAACTTTATTTCATGCCAGTTGCCCCTCTGCCCACTTGTTTAGCTACATTGCTTTTCTCTCCATTCCTTGAGTACCCACCCACACAGGTAACTTCCTCTATCTGCAATGCTTTCCCCTCCTTCCTCTTTCAAAAGGTCCCTCCTGTTATTCCCTATCATGGTATCTATTACAGACTGGAAATATATTTTTATTTGTTTTGTACTTGCTCCCTGCCAGTCTTCCCTGACTTTGCTCATTTGAAACTCCCCGAGGGGCTGGGATTACAGTTATGTACCTAGAACCTAGCCCAGTACTTGGCACATAGAAACTATAGGGAAATATTTGTTAGATGAATTTAAAAAAATGAGAAATGTAGTAGTGAGTAAGTGCCAAGCTTTTAAGAAATCAACCCATTGCAAAGAGTTACTTAAATTATTCTTATATTAAATTGTATTGCTTTATACATGTGTTATCTTCTAGTCCTTTTGTACCTATGGTTGTAGGTCCAGGAAGGAGAAAGTTTACTGGGGGTTAGGAGATTTCTCGCCTTCAGACATACTTTTATGCTCCTTCCCAGTAACAATATATTGGTTAACAAATAGAAGACAGCCATCTTATAAATACGATTGGCCTGTAGACTGTATGTATCACCAATAAAATAGGAGGTAAATGAGATCATTCTTTAATGAGTTCCAGTAAGCAGGTCTCCAGTTTATGAACATTCAATCTACCAGTGACCTTTGTACACTAAAGATTACTGTCCCCTTTTTGAACCAGATGGTTTCATCTTCCTTCCCACTATGGAAACTCTAGGGGCTCTTAATGCTGCTTGAAGGAAGAGATGCCCACAAAGCCAAATCCTCTCTCTTTATAAGGTCAAAGTTAGAAATCACTGTTGCTTCACGTCTAAAACACACCAGCGCTGGTGGCTCAAAAATGGCCAATGAAGCCTCTGCCTCTTAGAAGAAGACTAGAGTCTGGTGGCTTGGTGTCATAGCTTTACCCATGCTGTAGTTCAGGACCCTTCTACATTAAATAGAATTTTGTGGGCTGATCTGGCAATCTAATAGCCCTTCATGACATTGTTTTAAAGGAAGAATGCAACCAGAGTGCCAGATAATAAATCTTCAAGGAAAAATTTAGAACTTAATTCACCCACAAAATAAGAATGAACTTCACTTTTTTTAACTCTCTGGAGAGAATCTGAAACCAATTTTTTTGGAGTTACTGGGCCAATTTAGCTAATTTGGAGTTACTTAGCCAAGAACACTTGATTTGTCTATTTTCTGAATTTTCTGTAATGAATTGTCCTTTTTATTAAGAAAAAATATTTTTTCGAAAAAGCAAAGACATACAGGGAATACAATGACATAAATATCATAAATGACATAAGGATCCATTCCAGGGGAGGCGAGGATAGGAAATGTGTGCCCTGTTGGGAATCACTCCCATGTAATGCTGGCAATCTGTGGTGGAGCTCTCAGTCTCAGCCTGAAGAGGAATGGATGTGAATGAGCAGATCAAAACCGGAGTTTACACTGATGTGAACAGCTTCTGTTTGAACTCCTGGTTTCCATTCTTGAACACAAATCTATCCTTCAACCAGCAGCCAAAGTGATATTTCCAAAGCATAAACCAGGTCACTTCCCTCTTGGCTTTGGCCTCAGCTTTGATACTTCCCTTTGGAAGATGAGTCTAACTCTTGAGAGCATATTATATTCTCTGTTGGACAATGTAGAGAGTGGCCAGAGGATGTGTTTGCAGGCAGACTTAGAAATTGTCAGGTTGTCATGTGGAAACCAACCTGGACCCACTTTCTCCTCATTTCTGTTCTATGGCTGCTAAAGTCCAGATACTGCCAGTTTATACTAGGCTTCTCCTCTTTCCATCATTTATTCTAGATATTCAGAGAAGGAGTAAAAGTATGTCACATAAAATCCTCTTCTGGGGAAACTGCTGATTCATAAATTGTAAAGGATTAAGAACATTTTTAATTGTTTGCATCTATTTGGCACTTGTAACCTACCAAGTGTTTTCTTTTTAGAAATTAAAGAAAATTAAGTGTGGTAAATACACATAACAAAAAATTTTTCATCTAACCAGTTTTAGGTGAATAGTCTAGTCAATATCAAATAGATTCTAATTGTTGGGCAGCCATCACCACCCTCCATCTCTAAAACTTCTCTTATCTTGCAACACTGGAACTCTGCACCCATTAAACAACAATTTACCAAGTGTTTTCTTTTCTTGTGTATTATTTCACGTTTTGTGTACTTCTCTATAGCCCTGAAAGTGAGAGAGGAGGTAATATTAGCTCTGCAGAGCACAGTGGTCAGTGGGGAAGGCCCTGGACTAAGGCTATCTGGCTTAAACTTCACTCATTAAGTATTAATTGTTAACAATACAGAACCTGTGTTCTGAGGGTGTAAGGATTACACAAGGTTATTCATAAAGTGTTTAGAACATTGTAGACACAGAAATGCTGGCTATAATTGCCCACATTTTGCAGATAAGAAAAGACTCAGGGGTGCCTGGGTGGCTTAGTTGGTTGAGTATCCAACTCTTTGTTTTGGCTCAGCTCATGATCTCAGGATTGTGAGATCAAGCCCAGTGATGGGCTCTGTGCTGGGGGTGGAGCCTGCTTAAGATTCTCTCTCTGCCTCTCCCTACATGTGTTCTCTCTCTCAAATAAATGAATAAAAAAATCTTTTGAAAAAAGTAAGATCCAGAGAACTCAAGCAATTTACCTAAACCCACAAAATTAATAAATAGCAAGTGAACACATAAGCTGTGGTTGATTTAGTGTTCTTTCCTTTCTCTCAGTCAATATTTAATCAAGTCTTAGCTCACAACCAACACAGGCAGCATGCGATAGTCCAGATTTTAGGCTAGCAAAAGGAAATGATTTCACTTGAGCCTTATTTTATGATTTTTTTTTTTTAAAGTAGTTTCCACACCCAGCATGGAGCCCAATGCAGGGCTTGGATTCAGGACCCTGAGATCAAAACCTAAGCTGATTGCAAGAGTCAGATGCTTAACCAACTGAGTGAGCCAGGAACCCTTATGTTTTGACTTTAGAGTCAAGGCCTTGCAAACTTCTTATCAGCCTTGGAATTCCACTGGAGGTACTACGCATGACCTCAAAGCATGTTGGGAATCCATGAGAGCAAAAGCTGGGGATGGGGAAGTTAGAGGAAATGTGGATGAAGGTCAAATAGGAGTGAGGTAAATTTAGTACAGGTACCAGTGGCCCAAAGGGAGCTTCTCTTGAGGGGACTGGCATAGGGAATGATTTTGAATTGCAGAATAGCAATGGTGAAGGAACCAAGCAAAGCTATGTTAAGAAGGCTTTCTCAAAATAAGGTGAGAAATAGGATAGATTCTAGACCTAGGCACAGATGTGTTTGTGTTTGTGTGTGTGTGTGTGTGTGTGTGTGTGTGTGTATACCTGGGATTTAAGGCAGGATTCTCTCCTCACCTTCCTGCCCCACTTTGTACTGTGCCCCGAGAATGAGGGGTAAACAGCAGAACCTTTCCTGTCCCAAGAGAGGCGAGGCAGAAAGGGGCAGAAAAGTGATCTGGTCATCTTATAGTTTAGGGATTGTTGAGGGTGAGAAAGAAGTGCTGTGATTAATAAGACCATGAAAGTGCTTGAGGCTTGGCTTTAAGGCATAAGATCCCTACCATTTATTTCCAGATTCCACTAGTGCAAGAATTCTAGCAGCAAGGTGGGGAAGTCTTTGTATAGGTGGATGCATCCTTTAGAGCTGGCAAGAGGCTAGGACAGGGCAGAAGATAATAGGGTGAGATTTGCAGGATGAGCTATATACTTTATTACGCTATTTCCTGTTTTTCCCTCAAGGCCCACCACACAGCGCTTTTTTCTAGTACTTCTAACCTCTTCTCCATGACACATTCTTTTTGTGTATAAGCATGTTCAAGTCTCTCATATAATTAAAAATCAAAGAAACAAAACCAACAGAATAGCCCCTCATCCTCAGCTCCGTGTTTCCTCTGGTTGCTGCTCTTGATTCCTTTTTTTTTTTTTTTTTAAAGATTTTATTTATTTATTTGACAGAGAGAGATCACAAGTAGGCAGAGAGTTAGGCCTAGAGAATGGGGGAAGCAGAGAGCCTCATGCGGGGCTCAATCCCAGGACCCTGAGATCATGACCTGAGCGGAAAGCAGAGGCTCTAACCCACTGAACCACCCAGGTACCCTGCTGCTCTTGATTCTTGACTGTCTTCATTATCACATCTACTTCTCACCACTTCGTTCCATGAAACTGCTGCTGCAAAAAGCCACACAGTTCTCTGTAATCCTGAATCCTATGGCTACCTTTTCTCCTTTTGACGATAATGACCAAGTCTGTGTTTGTTTTTCACTGCTCTATACTCATTACTCAGTAGCACATACTTGGCACACAGTACATGCTTGATAAATACTTGTTGAATCGAATTGACCTCACTGTGGCATCTTATACTTTATCATTCTCTCCTTTCTGTTCTTCATCAAGCTTTTTTCTTGCTTTCCTTCCCACATGTACCTCAACATCAACATTTTCTGAGCTGAATTCATTCCCTCCATCCCCAGCCTACCTCTCCTGATATTCCTTAGCTCAGTGAGTAGCACCCACTATGCACCAAACTGTCCAAGCCAGAAACCTGGAACTGGGCTCATTCTTTGTTCTTCCTCATCTCTCACCTTTAATAAGTCATGAAATCCTACCAATTCCAATTCCTTAAGAGCTCTCGGATCCATCTTTTTTTCTCTAACACCACTGCCATCGGCAAAGTCTAGGTCATCATCATCTCCCCTTCCATTATTGTAGTGGCCTCCTCATTGTTCTTTTTGGCCTCTGGCCTTTTCAGACTCTTTGTCTCATCTCTATCCTGCAGGGGTAACTTCCAGTCATCCCTCAATGTCACTTCCTTTAGGAAACTTCCTAAGTCCTGCCTACCCTTTTGTGTTAAGATATGTTGATTGTGTCTATTATATGTGTTCCAAGCACTTAATCTTCCTGCTATAATTTTTTATTTAATTGCTCAATTGTCTAACTAACCTACTAGAATGTAAATGCTCTGTTTTGCATTGCTGTACTTTTGGCGCCTAGCGCAGAGCCTAGAGTGCATCGTATGTAGTAGCACATAGCACATGTAGATACTCAACAAATATTTGTCAAATGAGTCAGGAAAAAGATCCTCTAAACTAAAGAAGCATCATTTTGTGCTTCATCTAAAAATAAATAAGATCAGTAGTTTAGCACATAAATCTATGGTGTGAGTGCAAACCTCCCACTCTCAGTTGATGTGGCTGATGAACCTCAACTATGTAAGTTAAACTGTATTTTCTGAAGAAAAATATTCAGTGTGAATTGCAGTGTCTTAAATTGTGGTGCTCATGGCAACGAGCAGCTGCAACAAACAAAATTAACAGGGAAACAAAGGTAACAAAACCTCATTTATCTACTGGAATCTTTTCTGTTTAAGTAGGCAGTCTTAGTTCAATAATTAAACTGCAAATTTGTTAAGATTCAGTGCTTTCCAAGTCCATCACATGCTTAGGCTGATTTGGTTGTCCCTTTCTGCTGGGAAACTGTCTCTGGAGTGGCCCAGAAAACAAATCTTTTCCATGTTAATCACTCAATGATTCCAAAAGGTAAAATAAGAGTTATGTAATAGAGGGTTTGTTTTCCTCCTGGAATACTTGGTAGTGAGCATGCATACTTTTCCTTGGGAATGCTTATAATGTTATTTTACAAATGGTAGATTTTCTTCTTATGGCCCTATGAATAAGATACTAATTTCCATCTTCCTATCTCCATCAATTAAATAGATTTGTTCAAACCCTTCTATACTTGTAATTAAAATTTTGGACTATTTACTATGTTTATAGGAATGTTAGAATTGTCAAAGTAGTAGGAGTTGTATTCTAGGTCCTCAGTACCTTTGGGAGCATGGGATCCAAAACCTCATGACACACATGGGATGGGGTGTGAGGAAGTAATTGTAACCAAAATCTCATAGGCAGGGTTCCTTCCTAATAACCAGCACCCAGTAAATACTGAATATTTCAACTCTAAGATTGAGTTTTTTACAAACTGAAAAGTTGTTTTCTTCTTGAGTTATAGTTTCTAGAACTGTGCTTGCATTTTAAAAATACTTTTATATTTTTTTAATACTGTAGCATGTGTAGAAATCTAGTCTAAGATGAATAATTTGATTCTTTTCTCCCACCTTTCTTCCCTTTCATGAAAAATTAATAGTGTCCTGGGATGCCTGGGTGGCTCCTGCTTCTTCCTCTGCCTGCTGCTCCCCCTGCTTATGTTCTCTCTCTCTCTCTGACAAATAGATAAGTGAAAACTTTAAAATAATTAAAAATAAATGAATAATGTTTTTCATCAAAGTAATATGAGCACACAGTTTGAAAAGTTAAATAATACTAAAAGCCTTAGAGAAAACCCAATATTTTCTTAATTCCTCCAAGCTTCATTGCCTCTTGTCCATCAGGCTGCTCCTGCCTCCCTCCAATAACTATTTTCAAAATCTTCAGCTTTTTAATTCAGTATTTCTTTCTAATATGAAAATACTTTGCAGATACTGCTATTGTTTGATTTAATATTTTTAGGTATTACTTATTTTGACTTTTTAAAAAAAGATTTTATTTATTGTTTGAGAGAGAGAGTGCAAGTGGGAGTAGGAGCAGAGGGAGAGGGACAAGCAAACTCTGTGCTGAGCATGGAGCCCAATGCGGAACCTGATCTCATGACCCAGAGATCATGGCCTGAGCTGAAATCACGAGTTGGACACTTAACTGACCGAGCCACCCAGGTGTTCCCCCCAACCTTTTTTTTTTTTAAGATTTATTTATTTATTATCTTTACAGAGAGAGAGTGAGAGAGAGAGAGAGAGCAAGAGACTGTGGGGTGGAGGAGCAGAGGGAGAGGGATAAGCAGCAAGTGTGAGGATAGGGGCAGAGGCAGAGGGAGAATGAGAGAGAATCTCAAGTAGACTACCCACTGAGCATGGAGCCTGACATGGGACTCGAACCCACAACCCTAAGATCATGACCTAAGTTGAAATCAAGAATAGGATGCTTAACTGACTGAATCATACTTTGGCTTTCTTAGAGCTCCTATCTCCATTCTATTCCTTCCAAAATAGTAAATTCACAATTTTTGGCTGAATCAGTATTCAGTGATTTTTTTTTATAACTGTTATGTAGTTATATGTGTATGTAATTTGTATCTATCTCATATGTAGTTTATATTGTATATAGATAATAATATAGTCACACTATATATTGTATTTAGTACAATATATGTATATATTTTATACTAATATATAGATTATACTATAAACCATATTATATACTATATATATAGTGTATATATGCTACGTAAGTTTAAACATACTAAAATATAGTATGTATATGTATATATCTGTTGTTTATATTGCTCTTATAAAATTTTTGCTCTTTTAAAATTTTGTTGCTCTTATAAAATTGCTCTTATAAAATTTTTAATTTTTTTGCTGTTAATGTTTCCTTTATATCTTGATTTGCTTAGTTTTTATATTTTTTAATCTATGATTGATTCTTTTCTCGTGAAGTGGCTCTCCATACAGCTTTCCACATGATAAAATCTGTAAGATAACCTACAAGTTCTGTTTGTTTCCTAGGAAAACCCATACCTCCTTTCATGTTCCTTTTCCAATCGAGACTGGTTGCTTTTTAAACCTGTTGTACATCTGGTTACTAGGATTTGTTTTGACACCATCTCAAGAATTCCTTCTCAAGAAATTCTCTCTCTACTACGTTGAATCTTCCTTTTTTTGGTTTACTCCAGCATTTTAGAGGAGCATATTTCTGATGAGCTTCCAGAGAAAGTGTGCCTAGGAGTTTGCATGAGACTTTGTATACCTGGAATTGGTTTTATTTTAACCTCATGTAGTTTGATGTTGAAAATTATTTTTTTTCCAAATTTGTCTTTTTTTTTAAATTAAAACTTTTCTTTGATTATCTGGAATTATTTTTGATTTTTATTTATATGGTTTCTGTGGGACAAGCCTCTCCCCTCTTTCCTTCCTTCTTTTTCTTTTTCCTTTTCCTTTTCCTTTTTTCCCCCTGCCTCCTTCCCTCCCTTCCTCTCTTCCTTCCTTCCCTCCCTCTTCATCCCCTTTTTCTCTCTTTCTCCCTCTTTCTTTCCAATTTTATTTTTTTCCAATGTTATTTATTATTTTGACAATTAAGATTAGTTTTAAAAAATAGACCAATTTGAAGGAGAGGGAAAAGACCTGAACACATAAATTTACAGCTATATTAAAAATATTTTTAAGTTTATACACACACATGCATACAAATATATACACAAATGTCTATATACACATGTATATACATGTATATATATACATCTATATAATATTTTTCGTGTATAGTAAAATGCAAGATTTTTTTTAAGATTATTTATTTATTTATGTTGACAGAGAGAAAGAAAGCAAGAGAGGGAACATAAGCAGGGGGAGTGAGAGAGGGAGAAGCAGGCTTCTCTCAGAGCAGGGAGCCTGATGTGGGGCTTGATCCCAGGACTCTGGGATCATGACCTGAGCTGAAGGCAGATGCTTAATGACTGAGCTGACCAGGTACCCCAAAAAGAAGATCTTAAATGGACAATTGATGAGTTATGACAAATGTATATACCTGTATAACTAATGCCTCTGTTAAGAAATAGAATATTTCCTTGATCCCAGAAGTAACCTTCAGTTTGGGAGCTTTTAAAGACGAAGGTGAAGGGTGCCTGGGTGGCTCAGTTGGTTGAGCATCTGCCTTTGGCTCAGGTCATGAACCCTGGGTCCTGGGATTGAGCCCTATGATGGGTTCCCTGATCAGCGGGGAGTCTGCTTCTCCTTCTCCCTCTGCCCTTCCCTCTCCCTCTGCCCCTCCCCCCACTTGTGCTCTCTGTCTTTCTCAAATAAATAAATAAAATATTTAAAAAAATAAAGACAAAGTTGGAAGAAAATTTCAACTAAATGTATTTAGCTTAATAAATCTTCTTTTTAAAAATAGCATTGGGGCACCTGGGTGACTTAGTTGCTTGAATGTCCAACTCTTGGTTTCAGCTCAGGTCATGATCTCTGGGTCATGAGATTGAGCCCTGTGTCAGGCTCCACCCTCCAGACTCAGGGAGTCTGCTTGAGATTCTCTCCCTTTCCCTATGCCCCTCCCCCACTTCCCTCACATGCTCTCTTTCTCTCTCTCTCTCTCTCTCTCTTAAATAAATAAATAAATCTTTAAAATAAAGAAAAATAAAAACAGCATTAACAAAGATATACATGGGCACTTGGGTGGCTCAGTTGGGCATCTGCCTTTGGCTCAGGTCGTGATCCCTGTGTCCTGGGATCAAGTCCCACATCAGGCTCCCTGTTCAGTGGGGAGTCTGCTTCTCCCTCTGCCTCGGGTTCTCCCCCTAGTCATTCTCTCTCTCTATCAAATAAATAAATAAAATTAAAAAAAATTCAGAAATGTTTTTAAAAAATAATAAATTCTATAGCTGAATAAACTTTTAAATACTGTATAGAAGAGGTAAGACACTATGTTTTATTTAGACATTATTTTTCTTTATACCTTAGAGTTAACATAAACGATTACCAAATTCACTAATTGACTTTGTATTGATTGTATTCTATTAATATTGTATCCACTCATTCTCAAATTTCTGTCATCTTTTTTGTATTCATTAATTTTGGGGGGAAGAGGTTGATTTTTTTTAATACAGTGATTCAACAATTCTATACATTACTCAGTGTTCATCAAGATAAATGTACTCTTAATCCTCTTCACCTGTTTCATCCATCCCCCCACCCACCTCCCCTCTGGTAACCATCTCCATAGTTCTCCATAATTCTCTATAGTTAAGAATCTCTTTTAGTTTGTCCCCTTTTTTCCTGTGCTCATTTGTTCTGTTTCTTAAATTCCACATTTGAGTGAGATCATGTGGTATTGGTCTTTCTCTCACTTACTTATTTCACTTGGTATTATACCCACTAGCTCCATCCATGTTGCAAATGGCAAATTTTCACTTTTTTTTAATGGCTGAGTAATATTCCACTATGTGCACACACACACACGTGTGTGTGTGTGTCTGTGTGTATACACGCCTTTTAATCCATACATCTATTAGTGGACACTTGGGTTGTTACCATAATTTGGTTATTATAAATAATGCTGCAATAATTTATAATTTATAATAAATATTATAAAAAAATAATTATAAACAAATTATGTTACCATAATTTGGCTATTATAAATAATGCTGCAATAAACATGGGGTGCATATATATTTTTTAAATTAGTGTTGTTATACTTTTTGGGTAAATATTCAATAGTAGAATAACTAGATTACATGGTAATTCTATTTTTAATTTTTTGAGGAACCCCTCTACCGACTGCCACAGTGGCTGCACCAGTTTGCATTCCCCCCAACAATGCATGAGGGTTCCTTTTCTTTTACATCTTTGCCAACACTTGTTTTATTTTTTTGATTTTAGCCATTCTGACAGGTGTGAGGTGAAAGCTCCTTGTGGTTTTGATTTGCATTTCTCTGATGATGAGTGATGTTGAGCATCTTTTCATGTGTCTATTGGTCATCTATATTTTCTTTGGAGAAATGTCTGTTCATGTCTTCTGCCCATTTTAATTGGATTATTTGTATTTTAGTGTGTTGGGTTATATAAGTTCTTTATATATTTTGGATATTAACCCCTTCGTTGAGTTGTTTTTGTTTTTGTTTTTATTTTTGGCATTTTTATTGTTGTTGTGGGCCTTTGTTGACACTTTGTTTTAGGTCTGCAGTGATTTGAGATTTTTCTCTTTCTCATTTCAAAGAGAAAAGCTAATTTGGGTACATACTACATTTGTGGTTAGAATTCCGTTTTTCTTAGAGAGGGAGTTCAAGAGACTTGGTTTGTTTTTCTTACTCTATGTGCTTTATCTTACATGGTTATGTTAATTGTCCTTTGAGGTGGGATTTTTATACTCATTCTATAGAGTACAAGAGAGTAAATGGAACCAAAGTCACATATTTAAGACCAATGCCACTGGGATTTAGCTCAGTCTTTTCAACTCTCTGACCTTTGCTTTTCCTATGGGAAAATTTGGAACTGTCTAAAATGTCAGTAGTGCTACGATTGAAAAATCACAGCTTAAATGCTTTAGGAAGTTTAAGGCCATCACTTTCTTTAAGTGGATAATATTTCCAATATATGTCATGCAGATTCTCATCAGAGATTGATTTTTAAGAATTCCTTTTTTGTTTTCTCCAGTGACTGTCTAAAATTATACCTGAGCATTTTTTTTTATAGAATACAAAATACAGTAGCCCCCTTTTATAGTTGCAGGTATTTACTTTGGCACTTAAAACAAGGTTTTCATTTGAGGCATTTCCAATAGTACGTTATTTGTAAATCTTAACTATCACTTTTTTTCCCTCTTTGTTCAAGGGACTTCATAAATCAGCGAATAAAGAAAAGTGATTACATTTATAAAGCTAACACAATAGGCCTGTACTTAACTTGGATCTTTTTTTTTTTCCAAAATGCTTTTGGGTGAAAAATATATTCTCAGCAAAGTCTTTTTAGGGCTTGACTATTTTAAAGGGACTCTCAGTATGAATACAACACATTTGCTCAAGAACTGATCCAGCATATATGCTGAAAACTCTCAAGTTGAGAAACTCAACTAGATCAACTTTTCATTCCCTCTGGTTGAGCTTCAAGTGCTAATAAACCCTATAGCATGAAAACATGAGGATTAGAGGTTAGTTTGTAGTCTTGGTGAATTAGAGGTTGGTTTGTAGTTTTGGTGAAAGGTTTTATTATGTTATTTTTTTCTTGTGCTTAGGGTTTAAACTAGGATTAAAAAAAAGTAGAAGAGTTGATACTTTGCTCTGAATCTTTAAAAAGAGAAAAGGGAGGATTTGTGTCCACTCTGTACTTGCTGATCAGTGCATCTTAAACTCCAATCAAGCAGATGACTTCCAGACGTCCTAAAAAGAACTATAGTCTCTGTAACCTCTTCATGTTTCCTATGCATATGGCCTTTAGAACATGGGAACACATTTTGTTATTATTTAAATCAAATATTTATTGACTACATATTGTGCCAAGTGTGGGGAATACAGAGAATGATAAGATGTAATCTTTGCATTTAAGGTATGCATACATTAAAATATTAGCCGCTTCCAAATTAGAACCTGATAACTGCAGAAAGGACAGAACAGGCAGTTTCTGCTGCTGAAATCCTCTTTCATTTTCTCATGTAGCCTGTTCTGCCTTGAGCTGTGGGGCAAATTCTATTCTCCCAGGGATGTGCTCTACATGACCCTCTTGCTTCTGGTGTGCTAGAAGTACACTCTAGCTCTTGGATATCCACATAGACACTGGGGTTTTGTGTCTGTGGCTAGGCTTCCTTGACTTTGTGATTGTCACAGTCCATCTTTTCTGGATTATTAACCTCTGTGCTTTGCCTGTCTCTTCCCTCTGCAGCCTGGCTTGATTTTGTTCCTTAGGGGCTTCTGGAAGATGACAACCTAAATTGGGCCAGCAGCACCCCTACCAGTGCTGGGAAGCTGACACTTCCTGATATTCCTTTCTCCCACTCGGTCACGCTTACCCTCCTGCCTGGAAGGAGGTAGGACTTCTAGTGAATCTTCTGCAAAATAGAGCTTTGAAAAAATTAATCTGAGAGGGTGATGCACACTGTGGAGTAAAGATGGGGAGACTTCTTGGAAGTTTTGCAGTAGCCCATGATCAGGGGATGAAGTCCAAATTGGTGGCAATAAAAGAGATTGATGGTAGAGATGTTACTCAGAAAGAATTATTTATGGGGCTTCCTGGGTGGCTCAGTTGGTTAAGTGTCTAATTCTTGGTTCTGATTCAAGGGTTGTGGGCTTGAGCCCCCTGCTCCTTGCTCAGCATAGTCTGCCTGGGATTGTCTTTCTCTTCCTCTGCCCCTACCTTGCTCTCTCTCTCTCTCTTTTTTTTTTTAAATTAATTTTTATTAACATATAATGTATTATTTGCCCCAGGGTACATGTCTGTGAATCGTCGGGCTTACACATTTCACAGCACTTAACAGCACAAACCCTCCCCAATGTCCACAACCCAGCCACCCTATCCGTCCCACCCACACACCCCCACCCCCCAGCCACCCTTAGTTCATTTCTCGAGTCTAGGAGTCTCTTATGGTTTGTCTTCCTCCCCATCCCTTCCTGTTTCATTTCTCTCCCCCACCCCCCCAAACTCCTGCCTTGCCTCTCAAGTTCTTCATATCAGAGTCGCTCTCTCTCTCTTAAATAAATATCTTAAAATAAAATTTTTTTTTAAAAAGGAAAAAATTATCTAGACTGGGCAGAAGGAGAAAAAGAGAAGTTTTTGAATTGTTGGAAATGCTAGATGTAAAAATAAAAAAATTTGCTCTAAAGGTAAAACTGATCCGCTGGGGAAAACATGAGAGACTTCTGAGGGATTATCCCCCACTAGGGTGACAAATGTCCCAATCTGCTAGAACTGAGAAGGTTCCATAGAAATGGGACTTAGGGTTTCAAAGCCAAGATGGTCCGGTCCTTGGCAAACAGGATAAGTTGGTCACTCTATCCCCAACCAGTATCAACATCACACAGTGTGGTGTTGAATAATAACTTTTATCTTTTTTTTTTCCTTTGGTGTGGGCTCTTTTTACATTCTAAGTCAACTTTACATGGGTCATCTTGGACAGGCATTTCAAATAGCTGTTGGGAATTTAGTCAAAAAGTCTGGGTTTTTATAACTGGGGGAGATGGCCACATATGAGTGGCAGGTGCCTTTGTAAGTATAGCCAAACTTCCTGCTTCCATTTTGCTGAGAGGCAAATTTAAGAAGTAAAATAGTTCCTTTCGATATACTTTCATTTCTCTCCCACCAACCCCTTAACTTCTGCCCCCCTCCAAACAAAAAATCAGAGTTCAATCTGTAGGGCTTAAAATGTTTTGCTCTTTCCTTTATGGTTTCTTTCCCTATATTGGATAACTTAATAATTACTGACATGGCTCAAAGCAAGAATCAGAGGGACAAAGAGAAGACAAGATTAGGAGGGAAAAAGAGTTCTGAGAGTGAACAAATTGATTGCTGACTGCTGAATTTGGCTTTGCAATACCCATGGACAAATAATCTCCCTGATGAAGAGCTCACTTAAGAGCTAATGAAGAGCTCAAACGACTTTGAGCAACAAGAATAGATGCTGCACATTTATATACTGATGCTTATGCATTTATACGAGAGGGCTGGGATTCAGAATACTATCCAGAGCTAATTTACTTTTAACAGAGATGTGTCAACAAACTTGTTTGAGTTTCCAGTCATCCGCAAGCTGGAAGCAATAAACCCATAGTTTGCTTCTAGGGGCTGACATGTGAACTTCAGTACAAAGTGAACACTGAAAGTTTAATATGTGGAAGGATATAGAAATAAAAATAGAAAAATTTGCCAAAGTAACCAAGAAAGCATAGTGGCCTATTTAACATAGGGGGAAATAATTCTATGCATCTGTTATTATTTTATGACTGATAATTTAAAGATGACCCTAAATCACCAAGAAAAAGTCAAATACATTTAGCATAACTTGTTTGAGACCCAAGAGAACTACTTAACATCTTAGAAAGAGTTTGTACCAAACCTTTACATTAACAAAGTCTTCAGTTACCTGAAAAATTGACTTTTGTGGAATAATTTACTCCAGGAACTAATAATAAAGGAAATGTCACTGCATGTTTAAAACAAACAAATGGAGGAACCTAAGTGAAATTCAGAACTCTATGTTGGGGTACCAGGGACCCTGAATTTGTGAGAAAATTGGCTTGCAGTCTCCCTGTTTAGCTGGGACTACACAATGGATGCCAACTGTAGGACAAAGCCGGATCTTGTAGACGTTCTGTTGCCCTGACTGCCGGCAGAGAGCCATCACAAGCTTCGGTGCAGCCCCAAGGGGCGCATATATTAAAGAAAAAACAAGAGCCATGCTCCAAAATGGCTTATTTAAAATGCAAAGGGTAACAAGAGAGCTACGTTCAGGGGAAGCCCAGCTCTCAGAAACAGGAAAGTAATACCAAATCTTGGTTAAAGTTGCTTGCTTTTGAACTAATTAGCTAGGGATTGAATTCAGCATGAGAAGTCAGAATGTGGGTTAAAAGTGAAGGAAAATGTTATTTTTCCTCTTAGGTACCAGCCTGGCACTTCAGAATGTAGTAGCAGGCGGCACATGACAAAATTGCAAAATTGTGAAAAACACCATGGCTAATTGAAAAGGGGTTCCAGAGATATAATTTGGTCCAGATGCATGATAAAAGGCATTTTTATCTTCTTTGGTGGTAACCTCTTTGTAATAAGATATGGGCACATTTGTCATTAAAGAAAAAAAGAGAGAGAAATGAATAATACGGAATGCAGTGGAACAACAAATATGTTCTCACCACTTTTGAAATACTATTCCTACCTAGCATTGATCTGCTATTGTTTTCTTTCAGATTTCTTTTCTTGTTTTTCTAAGATGGGAGATTTGTGGGAAAATCATACATAAAAGAAGGAAGCCAAGATCTTTTGCTTTTATTGAACTTGCAAACCTTCAAGAAAAGGGTAGAACTTTTTATTAAAGTTGTATTTCCCATCGATGGCATCCCTCACTGGGTAGGCGCCCTTGACAGAACACGTCTGCATATAGCAAGGTCTTTTTTTTTTTAAATTTATAGTCAACTAGCCAACATATAGTACATCATTAGTTTCAGATGTAGAGTTCAGTAATTCATCAGTTGCATATAACACCTAGTGCTCATCTCATCACGGGGCCCTCCTTAATGCCCATCACCTAATTATCTCATCCCCCCACCCACTTCCCCTCCAGCAACCCTCAGTTTGTTTCCTAGAGTTAAGAGTCTCTCATGGTTTGTCTCCCTCTCTGATGACTTCCCATTCAGTTTTCCCTCCCTTTCCCTATGATCTTCTGCACTGTTTCTTATATTCCATATGATAATTGTCTTTCTCTGACTAATAAGCTGTGTAACCAAATTTGGAATTTAGGGAATCATCTATGTCACAAAAGAGTGAAGGTTTAGAACCCATTTTTTGGATGGGTCCTCCCCAAATTTGATGGTATAGACTGTCTGAAATCCATGCTATCCCCTATGGTAGTCTCTTTGGCTCTCCCACTGTGTATTCTGTGCTAATTCGGCTGCCACTTCTGCATTCAGAAGTGCTCACAGTCAGAACTGAGTGTGGACTGACCAGGGATAGAGTTACACTGCCCATAAAGTGCAGGGCACATTTCAGCACAGGGCACCCAGCTCTTCAGGTCTTGCCCTGCCAAGGCCCAACAGTTATGTAAGATTCCCATGCCCAGATCTCTGCCAAATTTGGGAATTCTTTGAATTTCTCATTAGCTCATTGCAGAAGGAAAGGAGAAGCAGGTAGAGACTGTGCCAAATCAGGGGTTAGAAGAGAAATGCAATAACTGGTTGTGGCCATCTATAGCAGAAAGGACCCACCTCGGCATCAGGTGGTCAGGAATCTACAGAGAAGATTAGGTAGGAGGTGGTACACGTCACCTCCAGGTGGCTTTATCGTCTATGACTGACACTTAAATGGCAGAGCTCATTTGATGCTGTTCCAGGCTCACTGCTGGGTGTTTCTAACTGTGTATTTTAATTAATGTTTTTATTGTACTTGGGCCCAGAGGCTGTTTCAACAGACCAACATATATTTAGAAGCCTCTGAATAAATAAATGTAAAGCAAGGAAAAACTGACTCTGCTGGAATGATGAGAGTGATTGTTTCTAAAGAGATAGAGGAAGGTTTCAGACCCTGCAGCTTGAAATTAACCCCTCTGCAGTATCATGGCATATCACCTAAATGCACCCTCTGAGTGTAATGGTGTAGCTTCAGGATCTTATCCAATGTCCGGCTTTAGAAGTCTATATTCTGGGTCTTGAGGTGATGGGTGATACAGTAGAATTTATTGTGTCAATTTGGATTTTAAAAAGTTAGCAAAGAAATAGTAGGCATGTTGGGCTGGCAGTGGGACCAAATTTCTCAGGTGACATTTATTTGGACCAGTGTAGATCTCCTCCCACTAGTGGAGAAAGGAACTAGTTGGAATGGGCTAGTTCTTTTGTCTTCCCTTACTGTTTGCTCTTGAATTTTTGCTCTTCCTTTTTAAAGGGGGCTTATATTTTTTCTCCGTACATTTTAAGTCAGTAGCACTTTTAGGGAGTGGATTTAATTCGCTTTAACCAATCTTTGCTAAGAACCTCTTTATTCAAGGCAGGAGCTAGACTTTGTAGGAGAATAAGATGTTTACAAGTTAAAGAAAATACATTTATGAGATATATCTTTCTTCTGAATATGTGCCAAATTTGGAGTAGATAAAAGTGTCTTCCCTTTCTTGTCAGGATCCATTATTAAATTCTCTAGTTGTGATTTTTTGGGGGACTCCAGAGAGCTTGTGAAAGTTACTAAAGAGCTATAAGCCTACGGTGTTAGCAGATTGCTAGTAATCAAGTTTGGTCCTGGACAAAGAGTAAGGCTCTGTAGTGTCAGCACTTTTGCTCATCTTTTCTCAGAGTGGTACTCCTTTTCCTCCCTTTTCTCCATCTTCAGGGGTCCAAATTTTTCAAGATGCTTTTAATAGTGGTTCTTTTTTTTTTTTTTTTAAGATTTTATTAATTTATTTTAGAGACAGAGAACCTGTAAGCAAGGGGAGGGATAGAGGCAGAGGGAGAGAATTTCAAGCAGATTCCCCACTGAGTGTGGAGCCCAATGCAGGGCTCGATCTCACGACCCTGAGATGGTGACCTGAGCTGAAACCAAGAGTCAGATGCTTAACCAGCTGAGCCACTGAAGTGCCCCCAAATTAGTGGTTCTTGACTTTGGTGGCAAACAGCATGGAAAAAACACTGATGTCTGGGCCTCACATCCAAACCAATGAAAAGCACTACAGGGATTCTATTATGCATCTGGGGTTGAGGCTACAGTGCCCCTTACCCACTATCAGCAATTTTCCTCCACGTACAGTTTGGCAAACTTGTTCTCAGCTACATTATCCTTGTTCCTTGTTTTCAGGAACTAGGCAAGAACTTCAGTAGGCAACTGTTTATTCTAGGTAATTGAATTGGCTCAGGTGTCCTCTTCATTCCTCATTTATTATCTATTTTTTAGATAGGGTTAATTTTCTTCTTTCTTTTACTCCATTCTTCTCCCTGCTTTCTCTTTGATTACCATTTTTTTTTACAAGTCTTCTTTTTCCCTGACCCTAACTATGGTTTTCTGAGGACTTGAAGAGTATGTATATATTTCATACTTAGCTTTTTCAATAGACATGACATGTTAAGTTGTAACATATACCGTAGATTTAATAACAACTTAAAAAAACCCAGCTATTTTACTAAAGAGAAAAAAGAACAAGAAAAAATGTTACTACATTAAAAACATACCTTAATTTTAGGCCATGGCATGGTTTCAGAAATATTAAAATCTGAAGATCATAGAATAGAGAATATAATTTTAAATACTATATTATATGAGAGCAAAAATTTACCTGTAATTTTTTGAAGTCTATTTTCACTGTGAAAAAGGTAATTTTTAAATCAAAATATTACAAATATTGCCTTTAAAAATATGTTATTTATTTATTTTAGAGAGATATAGAGAGCATAAGCAAGAGGAGGGGCAGAGAGAGAGAGAGGGAGAGAATCCCAAGCAGACTGTGCTGAGCACAGAGTTCGATGTGGGGCTCCACCCCAGGACCTGGAGATCATGGCCTGAACCAAAATCAAGAGTTGGGTGCTTAACCAACTGAACCACCCAGGTGCCCCAAATACTGCCTTTTTAATGATCAATTTTCAAATGGGATGCTAGGCTAGGGAAGGTTTTCTTAGTCTCAGCACTACTGACATTTTGGACTAGACAGGTCATTGTTGTGGGGGCTGCTCTGTGCATTACTGGATGTTTAGCAGCATCTCTGACCTCTCCCCACTAGATGCCAATAGTATCCTCGCCTTCCAGTTGTTATAACCAAAACGTCTCCAAACATTGCCAAGTATCCTCTAGGTAGGGGAGAGAATTATCCCCAGTTGAGAACCATTAGGCTAGTGAAAAAGATATTTTGGGAGCGTCAGCTTGTATCAGTTGTTGTTCAGTTGCAGAGCACAGACCCCACTCTAGCTAGCTGCAAAGTATTAATGACAGGGTATGCAATGTTCTACAGAACTGGTCTGTGGGCTGGAGAAACAGACTCTAGGCTGGTGAGCTTCCAGAACTGAATCCCAAAGCTGCACCACAACTGAGCCATCAAAGGAACTGCTGTGCTTGCCTTGATCTGGACGCTGCCTGTCAAATGGAGAAGCTGTGGTTGGCAAGCCATTTCTGCTAAGCTGGAGGAGTTAGCACTCCATCTGCAGGAGCAGAATGAGGCCTCATGTCCAGCCTCTCTCTCATTCATTCAGTCTCCATTCACGTTCTGAAAGTGAATCTGATGATTTTGTACCCAGAACCCTAGTTACAAGGAAGCCATAGAAAAAAGTAGAAAACAGTTTTTAGTTTACCAGCCTTCTGTAATACACAGGAAGGCATTCCAGGAGGAAGCTGGAGTGGATGTTAAATGAGTTCATCTCTAGGGTTCTTCTTGGAGACCCTTTACTCACACCACTAGGCAACCACCTATTCTATGTAATTGGGTTGGCCCAGGTATCCTCTTCACTCCGTATTTACATTTTTTTTTAGATCAAGTTAATTTTCTTTCTTTTACTCCATTCTCCTATTTTCTCTTGGATTACCATTCTTTTAAAAAATCTTCTTTTCCCTGACCCTAACTATAGGTTTTCTGAAGACTTGAAGAGTATGTATTTCATACTTGACTTTGTCAATAGACATGACATGTAAAAAGTCCTCGTGGGTGAGGTGTGAGCTGAGGTGCTAGGATACTCAACTAACACCACCTGTATCTCTAGCTATGCAAGATGCTATGGGAATAGATATTTTGGGGAAGGGGCTTGTATCTTTGACATCTAGAAGAATAGACCACCAATTAACATAAACTATCATATTGTCTGATTTGAACTAAATGTTAATCAGTAGTCTTTAGTTCAAAAGGATAAGAATCAAGCTATGTTTTCTGTCTCTGGATTATAATGTTTTCCAATTTAAAAAAAGGTAACTAACTCCTCAAGGCTGGACATAATAAGTGATTGCTTACCATATATCATATATCTCTCTTCTAGTTTGTTACTAAAAAATCCTAATTATTAATTGGTTTAAGCTATGGGACTTTGACCCAAAGTTAAAGTTAAGTCAATATCCTTGGGAGAAGTGAAGACATTATAAGTCATATACTCTTTAGTGTAGAGTTGCTACATAAAATACAGGACAGTTAAATTTGAATTTCAAATAAACAATGGCTAATTTTAGTGTAAGTATAATTTTGCTATAAGTAGGTTCCAAATGTTCCATAGGATATAGTTATACCAAAAATTATTTGTGGTTTATCTGAAATTAAAATTTAACTGGATGTCCTATATTTTTATTTGCTAAGTCTCATGTGAATGAGCTGATCAAGTTATTTCTTGAGAGGAACAGGAGATGAAGAAAGCATGAGGGTAATGGACTCCTGAGAGGAATAAAAATGACCAAACTGGGCTACATACAGAAAGGAAAAGGGGCAACTAAAAAAAATTGGGCATTTAAACTGGTCCTGGTGGTTACTGACCATTCCCCTAGACATGCAAATAAAGCTCTATGTCAAGATAAAGCTCTATTTCTTTTCTGCAAATGTAGTCACTATCTTAAAGCATTTGGATCTGGTCCCATTGCAGCATTTGCTGCCCCAGTTGGACAAGCCAAGCTTCGAGGTAAGCGGAAGAGATGAGCAGCTCAGACACTGGATACCTTGGAGCCTTGTAATCTTGCTTGCACAACCTCCAGATTGCATGGTTCTTGGCTTCAGTGCAGCTGGGCACAATTTCAATGCACATCTATGGAGACCATGTCACAACAACAAAACAAACCAATGTAGCTGCAAGTTACATTAAGGGCTTGAAAAAATAAGTCAACAGACTTGAAGACTGCTCTGGGAGCCCCTCCCAGGGAGTTAGTCTTTGGCAGAAAGGGAGTTACTGTGCCTCCTTTTTTGACATTTTTTTTTTTTCTGGCTAAGAAGATTCTATATGATCTGCAGCCTGTCCCTTTCAAAGAGTTTTTGTTTTTGTTTTAGATAATGTCTATTTGCTTTATTGTTGATGAGCATTAGATCTTCCTCAGGTGCAGAGTGTCCTATATTGCATACCAGTTTCTTGTCCTAAGAGATGGTTTCCCTACTACAGATGTTACACCCATGCAATGATACATCCTTTCCTCACACTGCTGTTGGTCACAGATACATTGAGCCAGATTTTCCAAATATTCTCATACTTCAGTCACTGTTTGGTCAAAAACTGGTTAGTCAGGAAAACTTTATACACCTTGCAGCAGTATCTCATATGACAATTCTGAAGTAATCTGTTGGAGACATCTTGCTCCTTACAGAGAGTGCATGAGTACATACAAATTGAGGCTGGTAGCAACCTCCCCATCACTGAACAGAAGAACATACTGGCTTCTTTTTTTTTTTTTTTTTTTTTTTTTTTTTTTTTTTTTCATACTGGCTTCTTAATATTAGTTGAGCAGGACTATATGTGGACCGGAGTCTTGCTAGTATCAGGAACCTCCTGTGCTCATATTTTTTTTATTTCTAATTTTTATGGAAGTTTTCATTTATATGCTACTAACATCAGGGTGTGTGGGTGAACACACTGTGAGGACGTTGGTGAAGAGAAGGAAAAATTAAACATTTTGGAGAGAATATTCTTAGCTGCTCAATGTAATTTCTTTAAAAATGAATGAAAGGTATGCCTTTATTTTGGATCTTGAATCTTTTTATCTGATTTGCATATATCCTCAGACTACTGTATTTTATAAAAAAAAACCTTAGCCCTAGACACACAGTACATTATGACATCTCTAATTGTTGCCTTATTTAGTAACTGTAAGCTTCTGTTTGTAAGAGGATAATAACAAAAACAGCAAAGCCATTATAATTTTCCTTATTTTTCTTTGGTTGTCCTTTTTTTTAGCAAGCCTCTTCTGACTCATATCCTGGGCTATCTCAATTTGTCCATGTTTCCAGAATTTGTTTTTTGTTGTTTTTTCATTTTCTCTAGTTCTTCCTTTTCCTGTTATTCATTCCCCAAGTCCTGTTTCCACATCCTCCATTTTCTGTACCACCCCTTCCTTTTTCTCTAGATCTTTCTGGAGAGACACAACTTTCTTTGCTCTTTCATCACAGAAATTTCATGAAGTTCTGCTCCAAATCTCCTTAAACTATGTGGAACAGATTGCCCTGGCTCTGGGGAACATACCAGTGAGAGGCACAGAATGACTCGGAGTTGCAAGCATGAAAGGGGATGGGTTATGATCTTTCTTATTTCTTATGTCCATTCCGCTTTTAGGATGCCATGATTCTATGACAAGATACTCCTGGGATTAGTGTATCAGGTACACTCTTTTTGTGCATTTAGCATCTCCAACTTAAATATTATAGTTTGAAGTTAAGTTATGCTAAGCTGAAAAACAGACAAAAAAGTTTCCAAGCCATAAAAAATTTGTCTCTTTTCAGAGAGGCCAAAAAAATCAATAGTGTTAGATAGCCTGAAATCCTTATATTATCTGAGAAGAGATTTACTCACAAGGCAGCCTAACTATGGAAGGATGAACTTCTAATGCAGTTAACAGGTCTTTCTCTGGTACACTGTGGTTCTCCCAACCTGTTGGTAATTTTAAATCCTCTCAGAGGCACTAGAGGTCATTGATATTCCAATGCTTGGTAGCATTCCAAGCCCTCCCTTGGATTCCTGGGTTGAGATCTTTAGTTAGGGTGAAAAAACTGCTGCCTGTATGGAAACTTGCCCAAAAGGGGAGCTACTAAAAAGGAATACTGCAAAATTATGTCACACGTGGTGAGCATAAATGCAAATCTGATCATTTTGTTGAATCAAAATAACATTTGTTTCATAGTGCACTTACTCTATTCTAGGGACACTGTTACTCAGTGGTGAACCATGGTGAGTAAATTCTCCCACCTTCATGCAGTGTAGCATGCAGGGCAGGGGAAGACAGGCAATAATCATGAAATATATTTAAAATGGTATCAGAAATAAATGCTAAAAAAAAGGGGGGGAGTACATGGAACTTTTGAAGCATAAAATAGGTGGGTTTGACATAGTTGTGAGATGGGAAGAGGTCTGAAGGAAGAAGAGAAGGTGGTTCAAGAGTGAGGTGAGCAGTTCCCTATGGCCAGGGTCCAAGTGTCAGAACTCTGTGACAAGAGGGACAGAGAGAAGGAGCTCGTGCAGTGGGAATAGTGTGAGGATGTACAGCAGTGGTGTGTAGTGGGGGGCAATACAAGGAGGGCCAGCAGTGGCCAGATCATTCAGAGGCTCCAAGGCCACATTATAGTTGATTTTTTTCTTTAATTCTAGAAATAGTGGGAGGCCACTGAAATGCTTTGGGAGTAGAGTGATACTTTGTGGGGAAAGGTGATCAGACTTATGTCTTAAATATTTATTTATGTCAAAAATATTTATTTAGATGTTATACTAAGCATTGTGTAAGGACTGCAAATAGTTAAAACTGAGACATGTTTCCTTTTTTAAAAAAATTTATTGCGGTCAGGACACTTCACATGAGATCTACATACTTAACAAATTTTAAGTATTTAATACATTATTGTTGAATATAGACATAATATTGTACACCAGATAGCTAGAACTTTTTCATCTTACTTAACTGAAATTTTATGTTTCTTGATTAATAACTTATTTCACCCTTTCTCTATCCCCTAGTAACCACCATTTCAGCCTTTGATTTCATGAATTTGACTCATTTATATATCTCATATAAGTAGAACAGTATAATATTTGCTTTTCTGTGTCTGGCTTATTTCACTTAGCATCATGTCCTCAAGGTCCATCTATATTGTCACATATTACAGAATTCTTTCTTTCTTAAGATTGAATAGTATTCCATTGTATACCATATTTTTTTTCCATTTATTTGACAATAACATTGGTTGTTTCTTTCTCTTAGCTATTGTAAATAGTGCTGCAATAAATGTGCGAGTGCTCATACCTCTTTGAGATCCTAATTTTAATTTTTTTGGATATAAATTCAGAAGTGGCATTGTTGAATCATATGGTAGTTCTATTTTTAATTTTTTGAGGAGCTTCCATTGTATTTTTTTACAGCTGCTGCACCATTTTTGCATTTGCATCAGCAGTGTTTAAAGGTTCCAATTTCTATGCATCCTTTCCAACACTTGTTTTATTTGCTTATTTATTTTTTCATAATAGTGATTCTGACAGGTATAAGGTGATATCTCATTATAGTTTTGATGTGCATTTCCCTGATGATTAATGATAATGAATATTTATTCCATATACCCATTGGACATTTGTATGTCTTCTTTGAAGAAATTTTTATTCAAGTCCTTAGCCCATTTTTGAAATCAAATTATTAGTTTTTTTGTTATTGAATTGTAAGAATTCTCTCTATATATTTTGAAGATTAATCCCTTATCAGATACATGCTTTGCAAATATTTTTTCCCATTCCATAGGTTGCCTCTTCACTCTGTTGATTATCTCCTTTGCCATGCAAAAGGCTTTTAGTTTGATGTAATTAGTCCCACTTGTTTTTGTTGTTGTTGCCTGTGCTTTTGGTGTTATATTCATGAAATAATTGCCAATACCAATGTCATGAAGATTTTCCTTTATATTTTCTTCTGGGATTTTTACAGTTTTAGGTCTTATGTTTAAGCTGATTTTTGTTTATGCTATAGGATAAGGATCCAATTTTATTATTTTGCATATGGATATCCAGTTTTGTCAACAACATTTGTTGAAGAAACTATCCTTTCACATTGTGTATTCTTGGCACCCTCATCAAAGATCAGTTGGCTGTATGTTTGTGGATTTGTGTCTGGAATCTATCCTGTTTTATTGGTCTATATAGCTGTCTTTATGCTAGTACCATAGTGTTTTGACTATGGTAACTTCAAAACATATTTTGAAATCAGAAAATGTGATGCTTCCAGCTTTGTTCTGTTTTCTCAGGATTTATTTAACTATTTGTGGTCTTTTGTGGTTTCATATGAGTTGTAGAACTGTTTTTTCTATGTCTGTAAAAAATGTCTTATGGATTTTGATAGGGATTGCATTGAATCTGTAGCTCACTTTGGGTAGTATGGACATTTTAACAATATTAAGTCTCCTAATCCATGAACAGAAGACACAAGATGTCTTTCCATTTGTTTGTGTCTTGTTTGATGTCTTTCATTGATGTTTTGTAGTTTTCAGTATATAAATCTTTCCCCTCTTAAGTTACCGTGGTATATCTTTATCTGTAAAAAATGTAGTCAAGACAGCCCAGAGTGAAAATGATAAGATCAAAAAGTGGATAAAATTATTTTGGACCTGTTTTTGCATTTTTAGGTATATCTTATTTGCATTTAAAATGAGGTCTTGTTTGTGATAGGCATGCTTAGTTTTCATTCTTTTCAAATCAAATTTTTACTTTATCTTATTTTAAGGTGAGTGAAAAACTAACTCTTGGGGTCAATATGCTACTTGGAAAAGAATAGCTAAGAAAAGGTTGATTTTTCACATTTAGTCCATAAATAACCCTCTTATTTCTGTCTATAAATAGTATGGATACTTGTTTGGGATGGCTACTAATTATTTAGTTTAGATTACAGTCACTTAATAAATTCTATTGAATTATAATTACTTGATTATATTATTTTATAATTTGGTAGTGAATTTAATTTATGATTTATGACAGTGATTTATAATTTGACAGTTTAGAAAATTTTGAACAGCTTAAAATACAAGAAGCTGTTGCCTATCATGATCATTTAAAAAAATTCAGATTTATTTCAAAAAGGGCTCACCTGAAGTTATAGTTAATTTCCCATTGGTAAAATGTGTAGTAATTATTGAAAATTTTCATTTACCCTTAAAGGAAAGTAACCCCATTTATAATCTGTGAGGGTTGTTCCCAAACCAAGTATAATTTTCCCTGAAAAGTTATGAGAACTAACTAAAAAAAGTGATAAGTGATGACTAAAAAATGCAGAAGCTAAATGTTTCATCAAAAATAATAATCTTCTAGGAAAAAAATTAAAATTCTTGAAAAATATTAAAATAAGTGCATAGCTATAGTTCTTAAACTGGATGCAGTTTTACATTAATTTATTATAAAATTATCTGGTGAAATTAAATGTGGAAAAGCAGCATGAGAATTATGAGCGTTGAATTATTCTACTGTTTTAGATCAACAGTTCCAAGACATACTATAAAAAGAAGAAAAACTTTGGGGCACTGGGGTGGCTTACTCAGTTAAGCATCTTATTCAGTTAAACATCTTTAGCTGAGGTCCTGATCTCAGGGACCTGGGATCAAGCCCCATGTAGGGCTCCCTTCTCAGCAAGGAGTCTGCTTCTCTCCCTGCCCTGCCCCTCTGCTCATTTTTTTTCTATTAAATAAATAAATAGAAATTTAAAAAAATCTAAAATTTTCTGTATAGAATGAAACTCTTATTTTTAAGCTCTGGGAAATCATTTGTAAATCAGTCTCATGCACATTGTTTATGGTTGTATATATTAAGCTTAGTCAATATGGCATAACAGTTAAGAGGTCAGGCTCTGGAGCCTAACAGTTTAGGCTTAGAAATTCTTGCTTTCTCATTTATTAGCTATAGGACCTGTGAACAATTGGGAAAATTACTTAACCTCTTCCAGTCCTGGCTTCTTCACTTCTAAAATGGGAGTCTTAATAGTCCTACCTCATAAGATTGTTGTCAGGATTAGATGTATTAATGCATCTAAAAAATTCTACTTGTTATTATTATTACTAATTCAATGGATCTAAAAATCCTACCTTTTGTTGTTGTTGTTGTTGTTGTTGTTGTTGTTGTTAGCAGCAGGAGAGAACTTTATGGCCTATTACAAATAGACTTCTTCTCAGTTTAATATATAGTTGGTGTTTGGAGAATATTCTTTCCTACCTAAATCATTTTTTATGTCTAAATGATCTTCATGAAGGAGTTCTAGACAGCTGTGGGGTGTGTGTGTGTGTGTGTGTGTGTGTGTGTGTGTGTGTGTGGTTGGTCACTAGGACTAAAAAAATATAGCATACTATTATTATATTGTGATAGGAATCTAATATTGCAGGTATTAAAGAAATAGGAACACACAGAGAAAAAAAGCTAATTATGAGAAGGTATTTATAACTTTGTGACCTTGGTAAAGCACTTTCTCCCATTTCTTGGCTTGTTTAAAATTTTTTTTCAGTCATATGAAATGCTGGCATTGGACTAATTCCCTAATTTCCTTCCTAAGCTTTAGATCTGTAATACTCTTCCTCTTGTCTGAAATGTTCTTACACATCACTTTAATGATGCCTTGCATCCTTGGACACTTATAAGATGGTTCAGTGTAGAGTGGATCATCTGTTTTTAACCCACTCAGCTTCATGAGTGGAAACCACAGTCTAAGGGGTAAAAGCATCAGAAGAGAAGTATGCAATATTGTATGAGTATTAATATGGAAGCTGTGTTAAATGACACAATGATGATATAAAGAGGGTATCACCCAAACTCCTTCAG
>CM053610.1:61506746-61658766 GCA_028646535.1 Procyon lotor
CTCTTTCTCCCTTCCTTCCTCCCTCCCTCCTTCCCTCTCTCCTTCCTTCCTTCCTTCCTTCCTTCCTTCCTTCCTTCCTTCCTTCCTTCCTTCCTTCCTTCCTCCCTTCCTCCCTTCCTCCCTTCCTCCCTTCCTCCCTTCCTCCCTTCCTCCCTTCCTCCCTCCCTTCCCTCTCTCTCTTTTTCTCTTTCTTTCTTCTTTTCTTCCTTTCTTTGAAGGTGGTAGAAGTTTATTGAATATACCACAAGGGAGAGGAGGGCAGGATAGCAAAGGAGAAGCTATGTGTCAGAGCTGAAGTTTCTTTAGGTAACATTCCAGATAGAAGCTGCTGGAAATTTTTTTTTTTTTTTAAGATTTTATTTATTTATTTGACACAGAGAAAGAGAGAGAGAGAGATCACGAGTAGGCAGAGAGGCAGGCAGAGAGAGGGGGGAAAGCAGGCTCCCTCCTGAGCAGAGAGCCTGACATGGGGCTCGATCCCAGGACGCTGGGATCATGACCTGAGCTGAAGGCAGAGGCTTAACCCTCTGAGCCACCCAGGTGCCCCTGGAAATTTTTACCTTTAACTTTCATCTTCACTACTCTGTCTTCTCTCCATTTATAAAAATCTATGGTTTAAAGGACTATTTGTTATGGTTGTTGAGTGTCACCACCATCAAGGACCCACCATTTTCAAGCTACTCTTCTAGGTGTTGAGTCAATATTTGTTAATGTTCTAAATGCCAGGGCCTCTTGAGAACCTAGGAGGAATGTTGCTTAGGCAGGGAGAGGGGAAGGGCAGATTGTTTCCTGGCCCTGTAGCTGTGCAGCGAATTTTGGAGGCCTGAGCTGAATGTCTCCAAAAATGTACCGCTTATTACCATGTTAACTGTTCCTGTGTTGGTGCCTGCTTCTCTCTCAAGCTGCTTCGAGATACCACTTCATGTTAACACTGTGGAGGAGAGTGAGAATTCTTCTCTTCGAATTTGAAGAGAACTAAGGAAATCATGAAAGTGCGGGTCTGTGAGGGCATGATGAGGCAAGCCATCAAGCTCACAATGAGGGCTCAGCAAGTTGCTTCATGTTTTCCATTCATAGTTGCCTCTTCTCTGTCAGCAATTTTGAAGCACCCATAAAACAAAATAGGCTCATTAAATATGAAGGGATAAGTGAAGTTGGCAGTTGTACCTATTCAAATGGGCTTTCCTTTTTAGATATTTACACTCCAGAAAAATGAACAGTCAGAGGTTGAATGCCTGCTTTTCAGTGGGTGCTTGTGGTCTCTCTTTGGGGTGAGTGTCAGTCAGGGTCTGGATGTGGGCGTTTTGCTCCAGATCTAGCTCTAAAATAGTCCAAGAGGTGAATGTCATAGTGAAAATGTAGGATGGCCTTGTCACCATCATTTCATTTACTAAGTTTGAATATAAGGGTGAAGACTCTCTCATGTTCTTTTCTAAACAATCAAGGGCATTTCTTCATGATTCTTCCTACATGGACATGGGCTTAGTTGTACCATCTTCCGGACAGGGACAAGTAATAGTTGTGACCTGTGTACCAGCTCATCCCAACCATACATTCTCTGCAGTAAAAATTTCTCTTCAAATTTGGCTTTTTTCCTGAATGTACAACATCCACATTTTAATGAGCTGAGGAAGAAGTCAAGATACATAAGAGATAGTTTTAACTTTCAAAATCTTAGTCAGTAAATGAGGTAACATGTGATGATATTCAGTAAATCACTATGCAAATGTGAGGAAATTTGAGCTGATATTTGAAAGCTGGAAAACATTTCTTTTCCTTTTTTTTTTTTTAAAGATTTTATTTGTTTATTTGACAGAGAGGAGAGAGATCACAAGTAGGCAGAGAGGCAGGCAGAGAGAGGGGGGGAAGCAGGCTCCCTGCTGAGCAGAGAACCCAATGCTGGGCTTGATCCCGGGACCCTGAGATCATGACTCAAGCCGAATGCAGAGGCTTTAACCCACTGAGCCACCCAGGAGCCCCTGGAAAACATTTCTATGCTCTTTGGTTGTTGGAGTAGTTTGAGCAAAGACACAAAGATGTTTCTAACCAGTAAACACTGTTTTTGGTCTTTATTTTACTTGGTGTGAGTAGTATTTGTTGCCTTTGACAACTTGCTTCATCTTGAAGGGTTTTCTTGGCAGCTGTGATATCACATTTTACTAGGTTTTCTCCTGTTATTCTAACAGCTCTTTTTTTTTTTTTTAGAGATTTTATTTATTGATTTGACACAGAGAGAGAGAGACATCACAAGTAGGCAGAGAGGCAGGCAGAGAGAGAGGGGGAAGCAGGCTCCCCACCAAGCAGAGAACTCTATGTGGGGCTCAATCCAAGGTCCCTGAGATCATGACCTGAGCCAAAGACAGAGGCTTTAACCCACTGAGCCACCCACGCACCCCCTAACAGCTCTTTTCAATCTCACCCCCAGGTTTCTATAACCATACAGATGCTCATAGTGCCTGGCCTGTGCCTCTAGACAGGTTACTCTCTTAAAGGTCAGACCTATATATCTGCTGTGCATACTCACATATCCAACTCTTAAATACTTTATGTCCAGCATGACCAAAATTGAAGTCACCATCTTTCTCCCCACTTCTGCATCCCTCAGTGTTTCCTATCTCAGTGGATAATGTATATCCAGTTATATAAGTCAGAAGCACAGTCTTTGATTCCTCCCTCCCTATCACTCTCCATATGACTAACCATCATTCCTTTATATGGTAGTTTATTAATATTTCCTGAATCTGCCCAGGTCTCTCCATCTTCACTGCCACCTCCTTGGGTCAGCTCACCATCATCTTTTGCTTGAATGCAGTAGCATCTACCTTTGATTTTTCCTCCAGCTAATTATTTCTCTATAGTGTTGCCAGATAAACCTTTCTAAAGCACAAATATGATCACTGTGATTTTTTTTCTGTAAAGCCCTCTAATAGCTTTTATTTGCCTTAAAGAGAGTGTCCAGTTTCCTAAATAAGACTACTTGCCTTTATTGTCCTGGCCTTGCTGACCTCTCTCATCTCTTCTCTTGCCACCACCACTCAAGCTCCTTGAGCTTCAGCAATTTTGAAATGCACTTGCAGTTCACTGACTCACCAGGTGTGTTTTCTTATCTCTAGGACCTTGTGCATGCTGTTTCCTATCTAGCACACGCTTCTCCTTTGCTATTTCTGTGGTCTCAGCTGGGAAATCACTGTTCACACTGATTCTAATGGCTAGTGTACTTGCCTATATCTCTTTAGGTCAATCAATACCTTGTATAGAGTCTGGAACATTTTAGATATTTAGTAGATTTTTTTTTTGATGAATAAGTTGTGATGTATGAGGTATCTTTAAGGAATGGCAGATCACTCAGTTTGACTGTAATATAGGACATAAGAAGGACAAGAGTGAAAGATATAAAAGAAAGATGACTGAGCGTCCTAGATTGGGTTCCTTGAACAAAGATTCTGAAATAAAAATTCCAGTGCAAGAAGTTTATTGGGAAATGCTTGTAGGGCCAACAATGTGAGGGAATTAGGAAAGCAGGATAGGGCAGAGGGATAAGTGGAGTTGAAATGAAGTTGCAACAGTGCCCTCAGATAGTCCCACATGGCACATAGAAGTTGGTGTAACTGTACAAAATTGTCCTGAGTTGAGACAAGGGATTTGGGCCTTTGAGTTCCCATAGTATTCAGTTATTAAATGTGATCCGCCTCTGGGGAGAAAACAAACTTAGGGCCAAACAGTTCCTTTTGGTCAATGGCAATTTCTGGGGAAGAATTAAACTATTACTTGTCAGAAGCCAACACTGCTAGCATCTAGGGGAATGAATGCTTTGGTACTGAAGGAGGATCTGGGTGGCATACCACAGCATCCCTGACATTATGTCTAGTTCATGCGCGACTGAGGAATTTATACTTTATTTGGTAGGCCTTGAGATGCCACTGAATTATTTCTCAGAATAATAATGTGATTCAGACCTATCTAGGGGGAGATTAATCTGGCTGAGGTGTTTAGATTAGACTGAAGATGGAGAAACTGGAGACAGAGAAGACAGTGGGAATCTTTTGAAATAGCCCAGGTGAAGAAATAAGGGCCTGAGCAAAGGTGTTGTCATTGGAAATGGGAAAGGCAAGTGGTTGGTAATAAGAGATAAGGCAACGCTAGAATTTGCAGGCCCTGGTGACTAGTTTAATATGGGAAGTGTGGAAGAGGAAGGAGACTCAAAAGTGAATCTAAAGTTTTGAGTCTAGCTGAAATGTAAGAATAATGGTGGGGGGAATAGAAGTTTAAGAAGAATATAGGCTTGGTGGTAGATTTGTTGTTGACAAAGATTTGTCAAATCTTTGGATTTGACAAATCAAAAGATGGCAGCCATTGAATTTGCAAGATGGCAGCCACTGATGGCCTATAGGTAACTGGAAACTCTTTTGGGAGGGCAAACATGCTAAAATAAAAAGTTACATGATGATATGAGGATGGTCATGCAGCAATATATGTTTTAAATGGATAAATAAATAGGTAATGCTAAAGGACATCAGAGAAGAGAGAAATCCCTGTGGCCAAGAAGTCATCATGTGGGAGCTGGGTTTTTGAGTTAGTAGATGGAGGTGTGGGATCTTGGAGGGAGGGAAGAGGAATAATAACATTCTAGGTGGGGGGCAATTGTTTGAGTAGAGGCAGAGAGGTAGGAATGTATACCACATGTTCATGATATTGTAAGAAGATCATTTTGGCTGGAAGAAAGGATTCAATGAAGGACATACTGATTTAAAAATTATACAGTTGATTGTGGAAGGACTCGAATTACAGGCTGAATGACAGGGAGGTTAGAGGAATTCAAAGGTTTTTTTTAAAAGATTTATTTATTTGAGAGAGAGAGTGAGTGGGAGGAGGAGCAGAGGGAGAACATCTTCAAGCAGACTCCCCACTAAGCACAGAGCCCATTGTGGGGCTGAATCCCATGACCCATGAGATCATGACCTGAACCAGAACCAAGAGTTGGAAACTCAATGGGTAGAGCCACCCAGGTGCCTCAGGAATTCAGATTTCTTATAAAACTTTGTCTCTATTTCTAAAGTTTGGTTCTATCTACTGCTGAATGTAGGTGTTCATAAACCACAGAACTAAAACTTTCAACTTGAGAGAGATACTCTCTGTGTTTTCTTACACCTAAGTAGTTCTAATGTAGAGGACGACTGGTCATTGGCATTCTTTTTTGGAAGATTATATGAGGATGCATTAAAGGAAAGTCCAGCCTCCATGTATTTCTGTGACTTTTGTATTCACAGTCTTTGCTTAGCTTTCACGAAGTCCAAAGAATCTGTGGCCTAATTGGTCAGCTGGTGTACTAGCTCACCCTGAAAAGTAAATATTGTGTATCTGCAAGTGGAAAGTTAGTATGTGTAATCTAGCTGCCTAGTCACGTTTGCCACAAACACTGTTGAAAACTTTGACCAAGGACTATAAAACTGTCAAGAGCTGGGGCCCAAGTTTGCTTCCATATCAAATAGCTTGTTACTTAAGCTATTGGGAAGACAATGGGGCATGTATTTGATTTGCTGAGATCCCTTGTTTGTTACCTGGCAGAGTTAAATAGCTTCGTATTATCATTTTTCGTTTCTTGTTTTTTATTTATCCTTTACTTCGATTTAACAGTGAAACTTGTCCCACCCTCTTCTATGTACACTCGTAGAATAAAAAGGATATCTTGATATCAGTGTTATAACTTCAGAATGGAATCTTCAGATTAGCACTTGGACCATTAAAAAATAAAACAAAACAGAAATTTGTTTGTGGCCTTTGAACAGATGTTTAAAAATTTCACTTTCTTTCAAGGTGATCAAGGGCTGCTATGAGACTTCCCCGTTGCCATTTTGTGACATTCACAGAATCGCTTATTTCATATTTTCTTTGCACAATTTCATCACAGAGTGTTTGAAACATCTCTTGGGAAAGGAATGGGAATTACTGGTAAAGGGACTAATCCTTTCTTTCTTTGATCAGGAAGTGAATGATGTTGGAGCCACATGGTTACTTTTGGAATGACCTGCTAGATTTAGAATGATTGATGGAGAGTATGCCATTGATGTGCGAACAGTTTACTTCTGTTAAGGTAAAGTAACCCAGGCATGTCTGTAGCTTTTTGTATAGCTAATTGCATGAACTTTCACTCAACAGAAGAAAACATGTCAAATCTTAAGCAATTAAAAAACAAAGCACCTGAGCACATTATTAAGTTGCAACTGATATTCAACAGCCCTTCATTAATCTCTAAGAAACAAAGGAGGATTTTCTTTCCTTATCCATTGCTCAACCTTGCACAATTGATTTTATTCTTCAGTTGATGAAAATGATTACTGCACTATAAAGTTTTTTTATACTTATATATTTAATGGTGTCCTTTAGATGCTTGGTCTAAAGGGGGTACAGTTTAGTGATCCAAAGAAGAATCACATAAGAGTTGTGTGTGTTGTGTTTTCAATTTTAATTAGAAATCTTATTTGTTTAATGCCTTTCTCCATTTAGATCCTTAGTGAAGCTAGACTAATTTTCACAGCTACCTTAGACATTCCTCTTAGGAACTTTTCATTTCTTCCCTATTTACCTTGGCTAGAGATGTGGAAGAGTCATCTCCAGACCCATGGTGTGATTTTGAGGGTACTAAGACTTCTTTGTTTCCCAAATGAACTCTCATAAATAGTATTTTTTTATTGAAGTATAATTGGCATATAGAATTATATTGGTTTCAGGTGTACAGCGTAATGATTTGATAATTGTATATGTTGCGAAATGATCACAAGAAGTCTAGTTAATATCTGTCAGCATACACAGTTACAGATTTTTTTCTCTTGTGGTGAGAACTTTTAAGATTTATTCTCTTAATAACTTTCAGATACATAATAATCTTTTATTAGTAATATTCCTTTAATAGGCACCAAAGATCTTGATGCAATTTGCTTGTCTACTAGTCTCATCTGTGGTAGACAGGGTTTTTGGGTTACTGATAGGTTTTTTAAAAGAAGCATGTCTTTAAAGCACTTCTTAAAAGAAGAAAATACAAATGGCCACACAGAATTAGCCACTAATCAGTAATGAGGTGGTTAAGGCTACAGGCTTTGGAGTCAAATTGACCTGGGTTGTAGGCTTTGCTCTACCACTTTCTACTTGTGTGACATCTGTTTCTTAATTCTCTAAGGCTTAGTCCCTTCCTCTTTCAAATGGGATGGGATGCCCATATCATAAAATGAGGTAATATTTTTAAAGCGCATCAAATGTCTAGCACAGCATGAGACCACAGAGTATGGTGTATAATAGGTACTTAGTAAATGTTAGCTCTCCTTATTACTACTTGAATAACCTAGGCATTAAAAAAAATGTCTTCCTTGGAAAAGGCTAACATAGATTTGCTGACACTAAGCTATACCTTGAAGATATTTAAAGACATGCTTCAGATTTTTAGCTGAGGTACTAGCCTAAATCCCATTTTAGGAGATTAATATGAACTGCCCAACACCTGAATTCTTGCTCCCAAACCTCACTTAAAATGTTTGAATCCAAACTGCTCCAACAGCTTCTGCCTCTTGCATCTACTTATTTGATGTCTGGCACCTCTTACCTCTGTTGTTATGGTAGTCAAAGTCTAGACTTTGACTCAAATTCTGGAAAGTTTGGCTCTATTATACCACCTCATCTATCTGGGCCTGACTCTGTCCTGAGTTCTGTATTTTGGCTTTGTCCTACCAGGTCAGCATTAACAGACCCATCCCATGGGCTCCATATAGGACTTTAAGATGTTGAAGTTTTCAGTTAATGGGACTGGTGGACTCTATACCAAACTACCACTGAACAAGCACTTATATGGAAGATTCTGGTAACCCACTCCCAGATTTTGGACTCAGCATCTAACTTTAGTTTAGTGCCAGGCTGTAATTATCTATCATATTTCCAAGTCTCCTATGGCTTCCTTGAGTTTGCTTTGAATTTTTAAAAAAGAACTTCTTAATCTGACATGAAACTTATTGTAAAAAAGGTAATAAATTGAAGATATAGGAAAGCATAGAGAGGAGAATACAATGTTCTTTCAATCCTATCCCAGAAATAAGTATAGTTAATATTTTGGCATATTTTTTTCTTCCCATACATATATTTATGTGATCGAGACAGTACCTTCTGTATTTTCTGCTTAACACTATATCATAAAAATCCCCTACTCGATATAAATCTCTTTATAAACATTTTAATCACTGAATAATATTCTACAGTATAGATATGCCATAGTTTTAACTTAGCCATTCCTCATTACTGTGCATTTAAATTCTTTTCATGTATTAGAAATAACACTAATGTAATCATATTTGTGCATAAACATTTTTTATAAATTTAAAACTCAGTTTTAATACTTTTTTCTTAAAGAGTAAAATAATAGTATTCTTTCTTTCTGTCATCCTTGGACAAGAAGTAAACAACTAGGCTGAGACATTATAGACACTTACATATTTATTGAATGAATAAATAGGTATTAAAAAGGTAACTTGCCCTCATTAAAAATAAATGGAAATGTGGAACTACTTAAGGATTCCACTTACTCCTGAACATAAGAAGTACACTACAGAAAAGGATAGAGAATTTTGAGTTGGAAATAAGGGTGGAGAAGGTTAAGGGAGAGTTTCCTGCACCAGTACCTGCCTTCCCACTTAGGTTAGTGATATGCGTGGAAAGGCCCTAAAGAGCAAGCAGGAGGAAAAGCAAGAAGGCAGGGTTCACCACATTAAATGAAGAGGAAAAAATATGCATATCAGCATCCTAAGATATACCAACTGCTAGGAAAACCCAAGACAAAAGAATTATCAGACACAACAGTTCAAAGAACATTGCACCTGTCAAAATGTCCATCATCTTGTATAGAAATGTACCATTCTAAGAGCGAAGAGGGAAACTGCCCAACTCACTCAGGAACAAGAGCTTAGTTTGTCTCCTTCGTCTAGTCAACTGCTCCATCTGAAAGCCATTTAGCTCCATGCTAAAGCCTGTGTAAAAGGACAATAGGGAGGTCTCTTTCATTGTCAAGGACAGGTACACTTTGAAGATGACTCAAAAGAAGTTAAAATGAGTCAACAAACAATTTTTGGGCTTATACAAGGGCGTGTGAAGCTAATGTTAAAGCCACACACACAAAAATCTTGATCTCAAAGAATTCACTTTTAACCTAGAGAATGTGTGGGAAGGAAGGAACTAACGTGCAATGTTAATTTCATTCCAAAGAAAATTTAAGGGGGTAGGGGATCTACCTCAAAACAATTAGCGGGGATGGTCTTTGCCATTCCAAACATCTACCTACACTATGTATTAGAAGGATAATAACTAAAATTTAAATAAAAATTTGAGGAGAAGAAAGATAAGTGTAATTTGGGACAAAGTGAGAAAATATGACTCAAAAAATGATGTAAAATATGGAAGTGGTGCTAATTCCATGCAGGCTATTAGATTTGTAAGAATTATATTTTCTGGATGCACTTTAGGAAATATGTGTAGCATTTAGTGAGATGAGAGGTAAATGGCTAGGAGGGTGTGTGTGAGCATATTTAAATGCTAGTTATTACTTTTGTATAATTTCTTAGATATCCTAAGCTAAGGAAAGGAAGATATCCTAAGCTAAGCTTAGATATCCTAAGCTAAGGTATCCTTAGCTTAGCTTAGATATCCTAAGCTAAGGAAAGGAAGATATCCTAAGCTAAGGGAAGCTTAGAAACCATCTGAGAAGAGCTGATCTAGAGAGAAGTAGCATGGCAAATTTGCGTCAGCCTGCCTAGGTTTATGGCCTGGCTCTGCCTTATATAGATCATGAGACTTTGGACAAGTAACCTAACCTAGCAATTCTCAGTTTCCACTTGTGCAAAAGATAACAGGGATGCCTGGGTGGCTCAGTCTAAGCGTCTGATTCTTGGTTTCTGCTCAAGTCATGATCCCTGTGCTGGGCATGGAGCCTGCTTGAGATTCTCTCTCTCTCTCTCCCTCTCCCTCTGCACCTTCCCCTGCTCATGCTGTCTCTCTCTTTCTCAAAAAAAGGTGGAGGATAATAATAACAGGTCACAGGAGTACTTGGAGCATTAAAGGAGACACTATAACTAGGAGACATGAAAACATATGCCTACACAAAAACTTGTACACAAATGCTTATAGCAGCATTATTCATAATAACCAAAAAGTGGAAGCAACTCCAAAGTCCATCAACTGTCCTTGCCCTGTGACAAAATGGGCTGTAACCACAGGGTGGAATATTATGTGGCCATAAAAAGGAATGGAAAACTGCCACATGCTACAACAGGTATGAATCTTGAAAAATTATATAGTTCCATTCATATTAAATGCCCAGAATAGGGAAATTAATAGATATAGAAAGTAGATTAGTGATCATTTAGAGCTGGGGTATGGGGGTAGAAGAGAGGATAGGAAGATGATAGCTAAAGGATATAAGGTTTCTATTTGAGCAGGTGAAAATGAAAAATTGACTGTGATGATGGTTGCAGATATCTGTGAATATATTAAAAGCTAGTGAATTGTATGGGGCGCCTGGGTGGCTCAGTCATTAAGCGGCTGCCTTCGGCCCAGGTCAGATCCCAGGGGCCTGGGATCGAGCCCCGCATCTGGCTCTCTGCTCTGCGGGAAGCCTGCTTCTCCCGCTACCATTCCCTCTGCTTGTGTTCCCTCTCTCACTGTGCTTCTCTCTGTCAAATAAATAAAATCTTTAAAAAAAATAAAAAAAGCTAGTGAATTGTATACTTTTAACAGATGACTTGTATGATATATAAATTATATCAATAAAGCTGTTAAAAATTAAAAAAAAAAGAAACAAAAATAGAGAAGGGATACAGAGAAAAATAGGTAAGCTCCAAGTGAAGCTAAAAATAAATATGAGGGAAAATTATTCTCAGTGGGTGCCTGGGTGGTTCAGTCGGTTAAGCATCTGACTCGACCTCAACTCAGGACATGATTTCAGGGTCATGAGATTGAGCCCTCCTCCACGCTAAGCATGGAGCCTGCTTAAGATTCTCTCTTCCTTTCTCTCTGCGGTCCTCCTCTCCTCCATGCCCCCCACTAGCATGCTCTACTACCCCCCTCAAAAAATGAAAAGAAAATTATTCTCTTTTCCATTCCTAGAATAAAGAATACACTCATTTGCAGACTTCCCCATTGAGGCAGAAACTGCTAGCTAGTGACCAAAACCATTTTCTTGTCTTCCTGAACATACAGCTAGACTCTATTTCCCAGCTTTCCAAAGGAAAATGAGCATGGTGATAGAAGCCACTTCCAGGCCTGTCCCATAAAAAGTTCTCACATTCCATCCATCATTGATCCATCTTTTGATGTAGATGAGCACAGTGATCTTGGAACCCATTTGAAGATGATAGAGCCCCCAAATGAAAGGAGTTTAGATTTCTGAATCTCTGCTTGTAAATAATTGCCTGCCTATTAGGTTATGCGAGTCAGAAACCTAGGCTCTCTCACTGTCCAAGCCATCATTGAATTCATGTATCTCCTATGTGTATTGAATTTGTTGCCTTCTCTTCATGCTCTCCACCAACACTTTGTCCAAGTGAACACATCTTTTCTTGGGCTGCTGGCATAACTTTCTAACCTGTATCAGTTCTGGCCCTCTTCCAGTCTATCAAATCTTGTTTTTCTTCTACTACTTACACCAGTTCTGGATGCTAGGATCCATTGTATTGTGATAGGACCCTTGGCCTTGAACCTTTGTGCATGCTGTTAACACAGAGGGTAGTAGGAATATTTCTAGAATCAGACAGGAACTGAAATTAACCATATATAGAAGTGACTGTGAATTGTATAGATACATATATATCCCACTAAACTCAAACCAAATGGACCCTCCTAACTTAATTTTCCCAGGTTGGATTCCCAAAAATGCTTGTGACCACTCCAGTGTCATTTAGCATGAAGAGAAATATCATGTAATGAAGGAGGAGGGGCAGGTCAGGGGGGCAGGGGCTAAGCAGAAAGAGCAGTCCTGATCAATTCAGCTAAAATGGATTACTCTTGCAAATTTTACAAAAATATGACCATGTGAACACATTGCTAGGTCCCTTCAGGACCTTTGAAGAGACTAGTGTATAGGAAGGGTCTTAAAGATTTAGCTTCATTAGCTTCTCTGAAAATTCACCTTTGAGGGGCAACCAGTTTTTATTTGTTTGTTTTTCTTTTCTTTTTCTTTTTTTTAAGATTTTATTTATTTATTTGACAAAGAAGGAGAGAGAGGTGAACAGCAGTCAGGAGCCCGATGTGGGGCTCGATCCCAGGACTCTGGGATCATGACCTGAGCTCAAGGCAAATGCTTAACCCAGAGCCCTGAAGGGCAACCAGTTTTATACACTAGTCTATAATTGTACTTCTGATGTGCTTTGGAATCTCATAGGCTCATGGTGTTGACCATGTGATACCATTTTACAAAATATCTTATGTGTCTTTGCATCTAATTCAGAACCATGTGTCTTGGATGTGGTTGGTCCCTAACTTGTGAGGTAGGTGATACTTGGAGAGGAAAGCTAGAGTAGAAGAAGAGAAAGAGTAAGAAAGAAAAAAAAAAGATGGAGAACCAACAAAAAAGAAAGTCAGGGAAGAGGCTCATGTGATTTGGAGCCATCCGGCCAGTTACATGTGCTTTAGGTGTCAGACTCATCATGCAATCAGCTGACCTCAGTCAGCATATTTTCATGCCTTCTCCAATTCCCTTCAGCCACTTGAGTTTACTGGGGCTATAGTAGAATTTTCTAGCTCACTGACACAATCCAATATCAAGCCTCTGTCTCTTCCTGTCTACCTGAGGGCTTTTATAAGTGGGTGTGGTGTTAGTGCCCTTGGGGGCAACCCCCACAACAGAGTTGGAAGTTAGTAGATAAATGGCTCAGCCTAGGCAGCTAGGCAGCACAGCTTCTGGTGGGATGCTTTTGAGGTGAGTTCCACAAGATTTCTCAGAGGCTCCCTGGAGGAAACATGTACCAGTTGCCCATAGTACTGATTTACTCATTAACTCATTTATTGGCATCTCTCCTCTCCCTGACTCATTTTCTCCACTTTCTTGCCTGTTCTTTCTGAGTTAACCTCTCAAACTACCCACACTCAATTCTTGTGTCAGGGTCTGCTTTTGGGGCAACACAAACCAAGACACCTGGTTTATTTTAAATCATAGGCAAGTAATTTACCACTCAAAGAAAGAAATGTAATCTAAATATTAAAATACAAAAACATGGAATACAGTTTTTAAAGGAAATAAACAATTTGGAGATACCAAGAAAACTCAACAAAATTATTTATTTGTGTTATATGCATCCGTTTAAAAATAATGCTGAGATTCTGCAGAAACTAATTTAGTTTCCATGGGAAGATAAAAAAGAACTGAATTCTTGCATTCAGGTCTTTAAAATTCTCTTGCGTTTGTATTCCGACTCTGGCTTATTAAAGGGGTCTGTCCTCTGTTAACATACACATGCGCTTATAATATAAACAGCTTAACTAGACATCTGTGTTGACTACATATAGGAGGCAGTTAACTTTTTGCCTTGTTTCTGTTCAACGATCTTGATATTTTAGTCTGCTGGCCAGATGAAACAAGATTGGTTTTTTGGTACCAGATGTGTCACAGTTTGGGTTTGTATTTTGCAGGTGCTCCCCCCAGCTGGGAAGATGGAAATGTGCCATCTTTCTGAGATGATGATTCAGGATAGAAATATAAGTCTGTTAAAAATAATCCGACATATTAATGGAAGGTTTTGTCCCTTGTGGGCTTCTTATGCATACCATATGAGCAGACCAGCAGCTGTTCTATATTTTAAAAGAAGAGTTAGAAAGTTAGAAGCATACACGGCTATTCAAAACATAAGCAACTCCTTGGAGTCATGGAAACAGGATTCAATAATAAACTTGTATTTGTGAAGCTTCCCCAAAAATAATAATCCCACTGGGCTGTGTTCAGGTGGTCTTAGGACACTGAACAATCTTCCTATTTCCATCATTTGGCTTCACTAAAACATCTCCCTTGTAGAGGCAAAGTGGTAGGGATGACTATATTTATTATGTGGGGATTGGTTTCCAACTGTGATTTCTACCCTTCAATATTTATATTTTTAAATTACAATTTTAAAAGCCCTACTTGTCTTTGCCATTTTTACTTAAACATATTGTGAAAGAACTAAAAGCCCCACTAGGACTGAGTTGTTAATAAAATGAAGTATCTTATCTTATTCTGGGTGATGATGTTCATTTTTTGTTCCTTCAAAAATCACCTAATGAATATTAACCAATGGCAAGGAATGGCAATAATCTTTACAATAGCCCCTTACTTTACACTAATCCTATGGAAGGAAGGATTCTGTAAGCTTTTCAGCCCAGCTTCTGAACCAGGAGAGTGTTAGCTTAATTCCCTCTTCACCACTGTTGCTCTCAAAGCTACCCCATGCAGAGTGCTACATATGGATCGTTAGTAATAGACTTTATCTTTTGGGAATTGCTGTCCTCTCCTGTATAGTAAGGTCTACATGATTGGTTCTTGACTTTGAATTTCTAGAGTTTAGGAGTATTTTGTGTAACACAATGACTTCTGCCTCGCTGGTGTTTTTAAAGAGAACAAATCAGCTAAAGTTTAAGGAAGTAGATCAGAATCAGGTTGGTATCTGTGTTATTTCAACACAATTACATGTAACAGCAGTGGTGACAACTGGTCATGGCAATCAGCAAAGCTGGTCCACGATTTGGGGTGGACGCTTTGTAGGAAAGAAAGCGATTGCTTGTTGGTGTTGAAATTTGGAGTATGGCCAATGAAAAGAACTTAATCTAAATCAGAAGACCTGCATTCTAGGCACAGCGCTGTTGCTTAACAAACAGTGACCTTGAGCAAGTCTTAAAAATAAGATGACCTGACTAGGTGGCATTTAAATTTAGAATCCTGTTATTGTTATTAAAAAGAAGTGCATGTAATGTTTGGAGGGGGTGGAGATAGCAAGTTGTTAAAGAAACCAGTTAAGGGGCACCTGGGTGGCTCAGTCGTTAAGCGGCTGCCTTCGACTCAGGTCGTGATCCCAGGGTCTTGGGATCGAGCCCTGCATCGGGCTCTCTGTTCGGCAGAAAGCCTGCTTCTCTGGCTACCATTCCCTCTGCTTGTGTTCCCTCTCTGGCTGTGTTTCTCTCTGTCAAATAAATAAAATCTTAAAAAAAAAAAAAAAAAAAGAAACCAGTTAAGAGGGAAATTTGGCAGCTGAAGGGAACTTGTTTTGGGGGGGCAGTCTTAATATCCAAGAGACCTTTCCTAATCACTGTCAGAATGGAACTGTCCAGTTATAGAGCATGGAAGTCTCTGAGCCCAGGAATGGTAACAGAATGGTGAAATGATGGAAATGACAACTTGTGGCCTTATTACTGAGACTTACTAAGAATATACATATTTCCCTGGAAGCATGTTTGGAAATGTGGGAACCCATGGCTGGACTTTTTTCCACTGATCAAACAAGGCAAAATGACTTTTAATTTAACATGAGTATTTCTATTTCAGTATCCGTGAAAAGGAGCAAAAACGTGCCATAATTTAACAGATCAAATAGCAAAAAAATTATTTTGAATTGTAATTTCAAAATTTATAGCTAAATTGGTCCTTGGACCCAACAATGAACCCACAGTGTGAAGACCTATTTTGGGGAAGGCACTATGAATTTTCTCTTCTACCAATGTCCAATACTCCCAATAGCCACTGCATAAGAGGAATGCTCAGATGCTTTAAAAAAATTTGGCAAATTGAGCTACCGTATCTCTCAGTGCAGCTCAGGGATAGGGATTAGTTACAGTTGTTAAAACTGGAAAAGTTCCTTGTTTCAATATCTCAGTTTTATGGATAAAGAAAGCTAAGTCTCACAAGTGGTTAATGTTAGAGTGGTTCTTTTTTAAAACATCACACTCTTAAATGTTGAAAAGGATTACTATAGAAGTTGCTCAATAAATATTTGCCTCTGAATAATAATGATTCTGGGATGAATTTGTCTTGTAATTTCCATCTATGAGAGCTGGTTTAAATCAGTGATTCTCATTGAGAAGGGGAAGAGGGGGTCATGCATAGTTCGAAAACAAAGCAGGTCTTTGTCTTACTGCTTTGGTTTGTTTTTAGTGAAGATGTTTACTTTATTTTGAATTTCAAATTACATTAAAAAGAGAACAGGAGATTTTTATGTTTACTGAGGATGGTTGTACCTGTAAGGGAAATCATGTGTTAGCTTTCCAAATCTCTTTCCAGGATTTTGCCTCTGTGAATGAAAATTATTTTTTTCATTAGCTTTTTTCTTTTTTTTTAGTTAAAAATGAAACTAAGAGTGAGTGATTTAGGTTGTGAAATTAGTAGATGAATCATCTAAGAATCAGTTTCCTTTTTGTAGCTAAGACAAAAAGGAATTACAGGTGGAACAACATACTAACTTATGTCCATCAGCTGATGAATGTGAGACAGGGAAACTGAAGGACTCCATAAAAATCTGCTATTTGCTCCTTTTCCTGCTTTTATTCATGCTAGGACCCGCGTCCCCGCTTTACACATGCCTTAGAATGCAAATAGTGTATTTCCTACTTGTAAAGGACAAAGAGTTAATGATTCTTTAAGGAAGGACCATTTAAAGAAGGACCAAGTGAGAATGACCAAACAAAGCCATCATATGCATATTCCAGTCCGCCACTGGAGCTAGACATCTTGACAACCTAACCCCCTGCTTTCAAGGAATAATGCCTCAATCCTTGTCTTTGTTCTAACTGGTCCTTGGATGCCTGAGAGGAAACATACACCAAACCAAAATCCTCAATAAAAACCTCTAAACCCAAAGCAAAAACCAGACTCCCCCCTTTCCTTTCTGAGTCTCCGAGACACCCTATCTGTATCTGCTCTATGTCTTCAGTAAACTCTGCTCTCACTCCCTGTTGGCTCACGTTTGATTTCCATCCTGAAGAAAGCCAAGGACCCTCTTGGCTTGTCCTCTGGGACCCCACTGTGGTTCCTTGGACCCAGCCTGCCAGCATCATAAAGATAAAATGTGATATGTCTACACTATGGAATACTATTCAGTCATAAAAAGGAATGAAGTGCTGACACATGCTGCAATATGGCTGAAACTTGAAAATATCATGCTAAGTGAAAAAGCCACAAAGGGGTACCTATTGTATGATTCTATTTATATGAAATGTCCAGAATCGGCAAATTCAGAGACAGAAACTAGATTAGTGGTAACTCCTACCAATTTGTGGGTTGGGGAATGAGACATTACTGCTAATGAATATAGGGTGTATAATGAGTATGGGACTAGATAGTGTTGATATTTGCATAACATTGTAATATACTAAGTGCCACTTGGTTGTACACTTTAAAATGAATTGTACTGTGTATTTTACAATTAATAAAGAAATTGCATCAGTGACATTTCACTGTATCAACCCTTTCCATTTGTCTATGATTTATAAATAGGGCCAGGCTTTGGGACGAAAGGGCATCCATCTTGACTATAGTTAATAGTTTCTTTTGGTTTCTTTCCTTTTTATGATTTCTTTATTTTAGAGAGGGAAGAGGGGCAGAGGGAGAGGGAGGGATAGTCTTAAGCAGACTCTATGCTGAGCATGGAGCCCAACACAGGACTTGATCTCACAACACTGAGATCATGACCTGAGCTGAAACCAAGAGTTGGATGCCTAACCGACTGCCCCACACAGGTACCTCTGCAGTTAATGATTTCTATATGTCCTCTAATAATACAATTATTTTATTATTATATATTATTATATATTTTATTATTATTATAAAAATGCAGTTTATAAATTTTTGTATATTATAAAATATTTTATATAGTAATTATATGACACAGAAATAATTCATGTATTTATATATTTGTATAACATGTAACATATAAAATATATTATCCTCTACTATATAGCATATAATTATATAATAATAATATGTAATTCTACAATAATATATGTATGCTTAAAGGTGGGAGTGGAGGGCCAGGGCTTATATATAAATATTTCAGAGAAATTTCTGTTTCTTCTTCTGTAATCCTCTGCAGAGTTACAGATAAGACACTGTCTTCTTATTTAAGAGTGAAAAATCAATTGAAAGTGGTCTTAGACTTTCTTTTTAAACTTTCTCCGTTCCCATCACTGACTTGAGAACTCTGTCTATATGTAGAAACATCAATAGACTGATTAAAAACAGAAAAGTTTAGATCAAGCGTTAATTTATCTGGACTGCAAGTAATCATGTGGACGGAGTAACAGGAGCACACTCAACAGTCCTGCTGTGTTGTGGCTGGCTGTTTATTCTGCTTCTTTGTATGGCTCTTGGTTAGACCTGTTCTCTCATCACTGTTTCTATGCCTCTTTAACAAAAGCCCATCCCCTGTTCACATACGAAGTTCACATAAGTGTTTTGTTTCTTGATTTCTTGGTAAACTTTCTGACAATTACTGCACGTTTAGTCAACACTTTGAGAAACACTTGTTTCAAGGTTGAGGTTGCCTGGGTGTCAGAGGTTGTTCATATGCGCTTTGAAACTGGATGTAAGAGAAAACTGGCTACACACCTTCTTGTGGCATGATTTTAGCAGTCTTACCCCCCCCCCCTTTATCTCCTAGATTATCTATTAGAAAAAAATCAAATGGTTGTTCTTGCTCTAGCAGCTATAATTAATTTTTCCCAGACAAAATTATTTTGGCTATTATTGGTTGCACTTAAAAAAATCTCCAAAAATAGAGTGAGTCTCTAAAAGAATATTTTTTATTTAAAAATATGATACATCAAAGTGAAGCAGTTATACTTTAAACAAACAAAACATAAAACCTTTTCTTTTTCAGAAAAAGAGGGAGGGCAGTTTGCTTTAGTTCACGGTCACTCTGGATGCCAAGAATAAGAACCGTTCTCATTTTCTTCCTCTGTGAGCATCACATAGAAAGATGAGAATTTTAGTTTTAAGTGAAGTTTTAGAGTTTTAATTTTATTCAGAAGCTAAAGCTTCCTCAGCATAGTATCTATTCTTCATTTTGTTCTACGTCTTTGTAAGACCTGAATTCAGGGATGTTCTTGTATTTACTGAGTGATATAGATTGGATGTTTTTGTCCTCCCCACATGTTGAAATTCTAACTTCCAATGTGATAGCATTATAAGTTGAGGCCTTCGAGAGGTAATTAGATCATAAGGGTGGAGCCCTCACGAATGAAATTAGTGCTCTTATAAAAGGACTTCAAGAGAACCCTCTAGCTCTCTTTCTACCATGTGAATATATGAGTCTGCAACCCAGAGGACAGCTTTCACCACAACTTGACCATGCTGGCACTTCAGTCTTAGACTTCCAGCCTCCGGGCTGTGAGAAATATTTTATGTCATTTATAAGCCACCCAGGCTATAGTATTTTATTACAGCAGCTTGAACTGATGAATAAACTGAATTTGCTTCTTCAGGTCAACTCCAATATAGTTTAAAAATAATTTGTTTTCTCACTCCTCTCTAAGATTTCTCAGTATAATTGTTCTATGGATAACTTACTCAGTTTGGGAATTTTGCTTACTTTCTTTATTTACATTCATAATAAAAAATTTCTGACAAAATTTAAAATATTCAACAGAAACCAACACATAATATAAAATAATTGTTTATTTCTAAGTAATAAACAACTGTGTTTAGACTGATAATGAAAATAAAACCAACACAAATATGGTAGATCCTCATTTTCTAAAGAAATATATCTTTATTGACTTTTCCATTTTCTTACAAAGCAGTTAAAAAATTCATTCTTGAACTTACATGCTGTTCAATGTTATGCTGGTTGCCTCCTTATGAGACCGTCAGTGGAGCTGTGGTAAGTTTCATTAAGTACCACAGAAGATAATCATTGCTTTGTCCCACTTTCACAGAAAAGAATCCAAGTTTCATTGGATAAAGTATGCTTAGCTCTCTTGAAGAAGACCAGTTTAGTGAATTAATGTCTAAATTATATACAGTAATAAGGACAAACTTTGAATCTTTACAGATTAAATGCCCACTTTATACCATGGTGTAATTGTTTGAATTATTGGTGAGTGTACAGCATATAGATGTAGATGTACTAGATACGTCTATAAATAAAATAGTGCTTTATTGCAACAATATTCTTTGGCTGATTTAAATGCCTATAGTGGATTCTTTTAAAAGACTAAAATGAAAATGGCCCCACTATTATTGTCAATCTTAACACTGAACTTGTGCGGAAGGTTCCTAAACTGTTGACTGTTAGCATCTCCAGGTCCACGATATATTCTCTTGGTCCTGATAGCGACTTCACCAGCACAAGCATTGCACTTACAGGACTTGTTTGCTAAAATAAAAGAAAAAAGAAGGAGGGAAAGAACAATTTTTCTTGAATTGAAGTTTCTATTATTTGTGAGTATACCTAGTCCTATAAGAATTAGGGGAAGAATTTCGAGGGTAGGATAAAAGTCACTACTTAATTCCTTCTTGGTTTTGACCTTTCTTGGTTCTTTTCCCCTTGTCCACAGATAGTCATTAGTTCCAAGTTACAGGGACCTACTTTTTTGATAGTTCTGTGTTTTCTGTTCATCCCTCTCTGTTAATGTTTCTCTTCACTTTTACTGAGTAGTACAAGCCTTTGTAGAGATTGTAGTTCATGTGAGAATCTGATAATTTTTGAACAGGTAAACAAAGTTATTACCTTTCATTTCTTAGCATTATGTACTTGTTTACATTCTAGTAGGTGAAGAGACATGTAAATAATTAATTTCAATAGTACATAGCAAATGCTAAGATACATGAGGTTATGTAGGGTATACATAAAGAAGACATATAAAGGTGAAAAATACAGGGAAAAAGAGGAAGGACCTTGAAGCATTGAGGGGAGGCTTTTGAATGTCTGAGGAGAGCCACCAAATATAATTGGAAGTTTTATAAAGAAGTGTGTTCAAGAGAACTGTATGCAGTTTCTTTTTGATGAAGAATGTAATGGGTGCTGGAAAGTAGATAAGTTGGAGGAGCAGGTTAATAGATGTGTGAATCTGAATGCTGGAGGAAAGCAGGGGTACAGACAGTGGATTAGGATTTAGCAGTTAATGTCCAATGGGTAGACATTTAAACCAAGGGAGAGAATGTATACGTGGTAAGACTGGAACTGGGAGAAACCAATATTTAGGGAGTGGGAAGAAGAAGCCATTGAAGGAAGCTGAGTAGAAAAAGATGAATGGCCAGCAGTATTCAATAGAATAGCAAGGCTGAAGGAGACTGGAACCGAAAAATGCCCTTTAGAGTTAACATTTTGGATGTCATTGGTGGCTTTTTTAGAGCAGCTTCAGTAGGGTAATGGGAACAGAAGATTGAAGGGTGACTAGGAAGTGAGAATTCAGGGACTGTATTTATAGGCTGTGTTTTAAGAAACTTGGGTGAAGAGGGAGAGGAAGAAGAGGGCAACATCTATAGGGAGGCAAGTTGAATACGTAGGAGGTAGATGGGAGTTTGATGGAATAAGATTCTAAAGGAGATGGAAGGAAGAATATAGGTGGTAAATTGGTCTTGACTGACAGAAGTGAAACTTCATCTTTGGAAAACTCAAGGAGAAAGTAAGAAGAGGACACAAGAAACTAAATTTGTAGGGAGTGAGTGGGAATTTCAGGCAATTTATGTCTATTGGCCTCAGTCATTTCAGAAGAGTAGGAGATGAGGTCAGCTACTGAAAAAGAAGGGTCCAAACTGAAAAGATGTCCAGATTGAACTCACCTTCCTCTCTACATTGGCTCCTTCTTCCCTATCTTAATAAATGGCTCCACAATCATTTACTGTTGCTCAAGACAGAAACTTATCTTTGGAAGTCATCTTTGGTGCTTCCTCTTCCTCCACCTCCCCATAGCAAATGACTCACCAAGTCATGTAGTTCTTCCTATATCTTCATAAATCTGTCCACAGTTTTTGGACTCACCGCTACCACAGTAGTACCCTATTCTCTTGAACTACTAACTGGTCTCTTCATTTCTTTCTTTTTTTTTTTTTTTTGGTCTCTTCATTTCTATTCTTGTCCCACTCCAATCCAGGCTCTGCAATGTAGCCAGGCATCATTTTTTAATGTGACAATCTGATAGCAACTCCTCTACCTGAAACCATAATATGATCTTTAAGGCATTCTGTGATCTAGGCCCTGGTCATCTCTCCAGACTCCTCTCAAGCCACTCCACTAGCAGCACTTGGGAGCAGACCAACTGGACTCCTTTTTATTCCTCCCATTTGCTAGTCTTTAACTGTTAGTCTTCAGCTTAAGTCCACTTCTTTCAGAGGCTTCCAGACCACTTCTATCTTCTTAGCGGTTGACTTGTAGGCACTCATGAACACTTGCAACTCCCTATTGTAATATTCAGCATACTTGAGAGCACTTCCTCAGTGTCTTGACCATGAGCTCCACTGGGGCAGGAATTGGCTTGGTTTTATTCACTGTTGTACCTCTAGGACCCAGGATGGTCCTTGCCCCTTGAAGGTAATAGTAATATTTTGAAGGCACTAGTTGAATTAATTTATTCATTTAAAAATAGGTTTTGAGCACCTGCTAGGTGCCAGTATATTCCTTGCACTGAGTATAAAAGAGCGAACAGACAGGTAAAGTCTGTTCTCATTACACCCACACTGTAGACCACATGTATATCACAAAGTGATGATATGGCTATGAAGAAAATAGGCTCAATAAGGCATAGACACTGGGTGGCACAGATGGGGAGAGTGGTATTCTATCTACAGTTTTATGTACTACTTCTTTACAATATGTCCTCTTTTCTAAGGAAGAAGGTTTTCTCAGTATTCTCCTAAAAGGAATATAAATAAAATCCTATATTTTACAGATCCTTCGAAGATCAGGTCCAGTATCATGACCATCAAGAAACATTCTTTAACTGTTCCAGCCAACATCAATTCTTTGATATTTTGGGCCATGGAATTAAACAAACACAAAATTTCTCCCTCCCGCCCCCCATAGATGTTAACTTTTGCCACATGTAATACTTAAAGCTCTTTAAATAAGGAAGTATGTATTACATGCACTTGGCATGGGACTGAGCATACAGTAGGAGCTTAATTAAGGTCTGATGATGGATTTTTATGCATCAACTGCCCTCTACACAAGTGGATTTTCAGTAGAAAAATTTTGTAGGATTTAACCCAACTACTTCTTGAATTATGTGATAAGAAGTAATCTTAAAATGACTTTTTATTTCAAATAGTTTTTGTTTCAAATAACTTAATATTTAACTCTGGCATTTAGCAAAATTGCCAATGTTTTATATAATTCATGGAAAAAAATTTTACTTGAGAAAAACACTGAGAATTTATATTTGAAAATATTTTGTTGATAAATGCACTGATATGAATAATAAAACTTTTAAAATGCTATGTTTATTGCAAGGAAAATAACATGCTGGAACTTTGCTTAACCATTTGTTGATTATGCTAGAAATTTTATTTTCTTAAATAATAGCTAAAAGTTCAAAGTGGAAAACTATTTTTAACAAAGATTTTGAGATGAACCTATTTTATTGCTATGGGTTACAAATAATGTTATTTGTTTGGGCTAGAATTATTAAATTGGTATTATCTGAACTGTGTGAAATTCATTTAGAGTAAACTTCTTACAAATATCTAGTATATCTCAAATTTAAATCATCAAATGTTTTAAAGAAGTTTATTCTTAGCTATTAGAAAAAAAGAACAGTAATAAATTTTGGTTTGGATTTTTCTCTTCAGAAGTTGGTCATAAGAAATTAATCATTTCTAATTTACTGGCAAAGAAGCAGAATCACATAATTCTGGAGTTGGAAGGGAACTTAATATATCAAAGAATGGGATAAACATGTAAACATTAAAAATCTGTAAACTTTACCACAAGGATGAATTTCTCAATTTATTTTTCATGTTTTTAAAATGAAATATTGACTTTAAAATTTGATTAAAAATGAAGAGTGCCCAAAGGACTTTTGAAAAAATTGTAACTGGATGAATAACATCCTTAGCGTGAAACAGTTACCGGAACCCTGCAAACTGCTTGGTGGGGTGCCATCATTTGCACATGAAGTGGTGAGCCGTATTTAAAATATGTCAGAGTTTTCACCTAAAATGAACTTGCTGAGATGCTGCCTGGGGCCTGGAAGGCTGAGGCACTGGAGTCAGGGAGATCTGCTGGGAAGCCCTTGGAGGGATGAGTGGGTACTAAGAGCCAGTTTAAAGGAAGAGAGGCAGGGGCAAGGGGAAGCAAAGATAACCATGAAGAAAGAAATGGCAGAATTCAGAGAGAGATTTCATACAAGCAGTGAAAGAAGTAGAAAACTCAAAAGTGACCTCACATTGTCTGCCTGGAAGTTTGCAAGAAGGGTGCAACTACTCGCACATTTGGTGTCGGGAATTGGGGGTCATTGCTCAGGGACTTCTAGGTTTCAGTTTTGGTGTGAATGTAAATCATCTTGCAGATGTAACAACAAGGAATTTATGGTTTTTGAAAAGCTCTCCAGGCATCATTTTTTCTATGTACAATTAAAGAACTATCACTGATTTGTGGTATCTATTTGGGGTGTGTGTGTATGTGTATGTAAGCTTGTGTTCTGCTGGTCACACACAACTCCATTAGAGTCTTCAACTAGAGTCTTCAACTTGGTATTTGAGTGACTTTAGAGAAGCTACTAAATATATATCTCACTATTCTGCAAAAATGGAGAAATATTAGTATCTATCTGACAGTGAGTGTTACCAAGGGGATCCAATGAGATAATGCACAACAGGAAGACCTTACACAAACTCCTTAAATGTTAGCTTTCTTTTCAAGTGAATACTGCCAAACCGCAGCAAACTTGCACCTGTCCCAATAGCCACAACTGCCCTCAGGGTACTACTCACTCTTAGGTAGAACTCTCCATTTTCATTTCCAGATTTAATCCGAAAAGTATTGATGGTGTTGGCATAAATGGTTGTGGCCTGTATCTGGAAGATGTCTGATGGCACAGACCTATCAGATCGGATGCTCATGTACTTGTAGACTATAGACTGGGGAAGTTCTCGGCACACCGCACTTGAGACTGGGCAGACACATCGGCTGCAGAGAAAAGCAAAAGTATTTCCCAGTTTAGCGTGTTAAGACCAGAAGCTTCTCACTTTCAAAATCTCTGATTTTTCTTACTTCTCTGATGTTAGAACGTAGGGATCTTGACAAGGATTTCGTGGGTAACAACGGAAGCCACCATGATAATTCCAACACATTTCATCTTCCCGACATTCATTTGTGGTCTCACACTCATTTATATCTGTAAACACATAGGGTCAAAGAATTTACCGATGTAAGTAAATTGTATAACACTTTGTAGCTTCACCTCTTGTGCTGTGCTTGCTTCCTTTGGGCAGTGTAATCTACTCCCACAGTATCAAGTCTCCACCCGAATGCCTTGCTTACCAAAACCACACCTCTAGGCTTTACCTCTCCTGGAAGCTCCTGAGTCAGACAGTCAAATGCCTGCTCCATTGGTTTTGCTTGCTGCTTTCCCAGCCAAGAAGGCCCTCCCCACCCTAACCATAAAAATCCTGTCTAACCAGCATACTTCAAGGCCAAATTGAGATGCTTTTTCCTTCCTGCAGCCTTTCTAACCCTCCAGGCCGAATTATTCTAATTTTTCAGTGCACTTATCCATCCCTTATTTAATTCCATTTTATTTTATAATTGACTACTGCCATATCTATATTCTTAACTAAATTACAATCTCCCCAAGGGCAAGAATTGGTGTTTTTCACTTTTATATAAGCACGGACAATGGCTAATGTTTGGGTTTGAATTCAACGGATGAACAATAGGTGCTTGATAAAAATATCATAAAATGACACATACGAATCTGTCTGGAATGACTCAGCTACATCTGTCCTCAATTAAATGCAATGAACTCAGGTCCTGCTCAGTCTTGCGTCTAAAAGCACATTAAACTTAGCCCAGATCCCCATACAACCTGAATCTGTCTGGATCTGTTCCACCTTGGGTGGCATAGCTATTTAGAGACAGTGTGGAAGAAAGGGAATTAAAGAAGGGGCTGTGGTAAGAGGCAAGCCAGGAAAAGGCAGTGCCAGGAAGCCAGAAAGGGAGAGAGTCCCAGAAAAATAGGGCTGTGAGAAGGCCAGGCTGGACAAAGACTGGTTTTGGCTTTGGGAATTTGGAGCCTCCAGATGACATGTGAGAGAACACTTCCACTAGAGAGCCGTTATATTTACTATTAGAACAGCAACAATGAAAATTATATTAATATTCAAATCCCTGGCTATGTCTACTTCCCTTTACATTTGAATACTGATTGAGATTTTATCCATTATAAGCCTTTTCTGAATCCTTCCGCCTTATAACCAGACACTCTCATTCATTAATTTACTCATTTCATAAATAATTTACTGAATCTCTGCTGCAAACCAGGAATGGGCTAGTTGCTGGGGTTTAATCTGTTTTTCCTATCAGAATTCTTGTACCCCATGTTCTTTTGGGGGGGTCTTTATTTCTCTCTTCTTTGCATTACTGAAACATTCTCTGCATGTTTCTCTTAACCCTTCTATTAGCTTATAAACCCCTTTAGGGCAGGACTATAGTATCCATCTTTATATTCCTTTATTACTAGCATTAATGCACTCAGGGGCACCTGGCTTTTAAGAAATATTAAAATGAACTAAGTTGCTCTTCACACAAATCATGTAGACATAGAAGAGAAAGATATTATTTCTACTTGACATGGAGGAAAAACAAATAAGGGTTAAATAAGTGGCTCAAGTTCATACAGGTAGTGACAGGCATCTTTCCACTGTAAGGTACTACATCCTCTAAATGAAAATAATTCCATGCCTTGTCTTTGGAGGAAAAATGTTTTCTTTTAGCTTTCAAACTGGCCAAAGCTATCTGGAACCTAAGAAGAGACTGGAAAAGTTTCCAAGAGTTTCCAAGAGTCAGTTATACAAACGGTCTTCTTTTGGACTGGCTAGGGCTAAAGAAAGAATTTAGATCCCTTAGAAGAAATCATAATTGACTTGTCCTTTCAATATTCTTCACTTCTCTGATAAATAAAGATGCTGTTAGCTACAAGTTAAACTAAAACTGGTTTGTTATATGGAGACCAAGAATGGCAAAAGGAAACTGTATGTAATAATTTCATTGATTACTTCCATTAATTTAGAGCCTGGCATAATCAATATCATAATCATTCTGGAATGTTTTTCAGGAATTATTAATAGTATTAAAATATTTGATGAATGTGTGTCTGTGTGTATGTGTATTCTCTCTGTCTCTCTTTCTCTGTCTCCTTCTCTGGAGACACCCCACCCCCACCCCACCCAAACACACCCCCCACCCCCACCCCACCCAAACACACACCAGAGTTTTCATTTTTGCAATGTTGTGGAAATGAGAACAGTTATTTCATCCTTAAAATAAGCCTTTTGGTTTTACTTTAGTTTATGGATGAGGTTGGGAAGAGATCATTTTAGTGGAGAAAACCAATTGCTTTGTACTTTAAAAGAATGTTAAGTCTCTCTCACAAAAAATGTTTTGGCTTAACCAAACATTCTGGAACTGCATATCTTCAAGATATAACACTCATGAATACCTTATTTGCAATTCTGGTACAATTTTACTCTTTTAATTGTAATGGATATGTTTCTATATACATAGGCTAGACAGATAAGATTCCACTGTATGTTAATTTACTTCTGTCTTTTGCTGAGTACCAAATCCACTTATGATCAGAAACACAGAGACATTTATTTGAAGGACTCCAGGGAAATTGTTTAAGATATCCCATTGGCTAACATTTTCCTCCATGTAATATTCATGTTAAAAGTCTCAGGCTTCAGAAAATAAAATCATTGGAATGCAATATTTTCCCACAATTAACATTAGAGTCTTTAGGAACATGGAAAGGGGTATAAAGTGTTCATTGTGCAGTGAATGGCATTCTGATTATGCTTATACTTAGTGGTTGGAGTCTAGTTGAATGATCATATGCATACTATAAAATCCCAGGTCCTGGGTGTTCCTCTGAGTTAATATTCTTCTGTAAAATCATGATATACACTGAGAATCCCTAATATCTCATTCCTTTAAAGGATTTTACTGCCCCTGTATGTCCTTTCTCAGTTCTGATTAAGGAGGACTCTCTAGGGCAGATTTGCTACTAATTACTTACGTTACTAAGTAAATTTTATGAAAACATCTTGGATTGTAAGGCTTTATGGTTTACAAATAATTTTTATGTATGTTATCTCATTTCACACTCACAACTCCCTTTTCCAAATGAGAAAGCTAAGGCTTAGAGACATTTGATAACCTGTTTAAGATTATACAGGTAGAAGGCAGTGCAGTTAGGACTTAAAAAAATTTTCTGTCTTCAAGTTCAGTCATTTTTTTCCCACTCTTTCACTGCTTTATGTAAATGTGTTTATACTAGCTTTTCTAGGATTAACTATACTTTTCGTTTTATCTGAGCAGAATTTTGCCTGTTAAGGAAATTTGAAACTACATGTAGCATTGGAGGTATGTAGTATGCCGGTATGACGATCACCTGAACGTTTATTTTAAAACCGGACTCTAGGATATTAGCTATTTTTGGATCAATAGTTTTTTTGTTGAAGAATTCAAGCACATTTTAATACACATGAGGCTGATTTTCTCAGCACCTAAATTACTACGTAGTTAATAATCTTGGTGTCTTAGAGGATATGAGACTGGTTTGAGGTTTGCCTAACCCACATATTAATTTTATTCTCTAGACTCAAACTGATGGTGAAATATTTTAATAATTGAATGTTTGTGGGCAAGTGATTAGAAGATATATATCATAGAGATTACGTAGGTTATATAGAAGAGATATCAATATTTTATTAAAATTATTTATATCTTAAGAAAGAAAAATAATTACTTTAAGTTTTAAAAAAGTCAGCATTAACTGAATAATTCCCTTTTTATGAGATGTGTATATTGCATTATGAACAAAGGAAAAAAGAGCTTGGATTTTATTCAAGAGGGAAAAAATGAAAGTCTATGGTAGAGAATCCTATAAATTTCTCCCTGCTTTTGCTGGTTAAAAATGAACACTTAACAGATATGAAAACAATAAACTCACCCTGACAGGTTCTACTTCTCACCACTTGGTATCCCTGGGGGCACATACACGAGAATTTCCCAGGTTCATTGACACACTGATACTGACACAGGTAGCTTGAGGTTCTGCATTCATCAATGTCTGTTGAATCAGACAAGAACAGGAACACAGAGTTGAAAAGCTTACAGGTCACTACTTTGGCAATATTTTTAAAGATAAGGTAAGAGGGTAAAAATACTGCAAACTCTAAATCAGAAATATAATACTTTGTAAGAAGCTGGAGGGAAAATTCTACAATATTAGCTCATTTCCTCTAGAACTTCACCACACAAAAAGTTTTCTTACCAGTTTTTCTTACCAGTTTTAGTCAATCATTGATGAAAGTTCGTTGAATCTTGGACCTAACCATACCAACTGAGCAGACTGAATGAATTAGGAATTCAGGGGAAGAATATTTTGCATTTCTCAAAGGTGATGTCCTTATAGTTTGCTCAGAGGTGCAGAGGCAGCTGTCCAGAGCCAGCCCCTTTTGGTTTTGAGCATAGTGGCATGATATGAGGCCTCCCTGGGTGGGATATAACCTTTGTGGTCCCAAGGAAAGCTGGGAGGAAGTCAGAGATATCAAGTGTCAATGGCATCCCCCTCAGGATATCTTATGCCTTCTGAATTGCACCGTGTAACATGCGCGGGCAATGGAGAAGGTCATCCTTCCAATTAAATGGCCCTCTTTTTACTCATGTGGAAAATGAAACCCGGGCAACTTAAGAAATGTGTCCAAGTAGCACAGTAGCAGGAAAAAAGACTAGAGACAGGTCTCTTGGTTTATATTTTAATGTTTCTGACATGTGATTAGCTCTCTTCAAATTTAAATGTGCATACCAGCCACCTGGGATTCTTGTTAAATGCAGCATCTGACTCAGTAGGTCTGGTCTGGGGCCTGAGATCTGTATTTCTCCCAAGTGGAGACAGGGAGACAGGGAGATCATCAGATCACTGTGAGAAACAAGACACTAGAACACCCCTTCTAATTACTAGACCTAGCCTACATCTAATATTTCAGTTATTTTGTTCCTTCTCCTTTCTCTTGATAACATACTAAAAGGCCAGTGTTATAATTGAACTTAATTAACTGGATTTTAAAATAGAAGTTCCATGGTGAAAAATTTGTTTTCATAAACAGGCACATAATTGGATAAAGCAACAGCAATTAACCAGATTGAACTGTTATTACAAATTATTTGGAAAATATTTTACCTTCACAGTTGAGCCTGTCACTACTCAGTTCATATCCTTGATTGCACTGACAGATGAATGAACCGAGAATGTTGTAGCATTGCTGAGCACATTGGTTGCTAGCATCACATTCATTTATATCTGAAAGGAAACATTAAAACATTTATATATCTATGTCTTAAAACATATCCTTGCTCTTTTGTACCTATGCCATCTATTGATAAGTGAATGATTCTTAGGTTGGATTCTTTGCCCTGCAGAAGCTCACTGGAGAACATCCATTCAGGTTTCATATTTGTTGAAATAACTTCAAATGTCTGTCATGCAGTTCTTTTAGAAATGCCAGAATATTTCTTCCTGGGAATGACAGTTAGTTTTGTGTTTGATGAATCGTTCCAAAAGAATTTAATGATTCTAATAAATATACAATCCAGTATCTATTTTCTTTTTATTGTTGTTCAGATGTAAGGTGCCAAGTCTATAAATAATTGATATAAGACATTCATATTGATATGGTCTCTCAGCATGCTGTGGTGAAGATTTATCTGTGCTATTTATTACTTTTTAAATGGGTTCTGTTAAATTCCATTACAATTATAACATAAGCCTTTGAGACCCATACAGAGTTTTGCAATGCTCTAAGGCACTGAAAATATTGTGAAAAGGCATTTTTCCTGCACTAGATTCTTTCCATGTCATGCCAATCTTAAAACTGTGTGCCGTGACACTGCATTCTGAAAGGGGAGAAGAAGCATGTAAAAATCAGATGCACTTTCAGTGGAAAATTTATGTACTTGGACTTTGAGTAACCCATTGGCACCTTCAGCATTTATATCACACACTGTTGACTAATTGGTGTGTGTCTATCAATTGATCTGTAGTTTTTTATATCTTTGATACACCCACAGAGGAGAACTAAAACCAAGGCTAACAAAGTTTTCCATTCACATCTTGATGTGTTTTAAGAAACAGATTGGTTATTGTCTTTTCAGCTTTATGTAGGGAAGATAATGCCAGTTCACTCAAGAGCACTGAAAACTGGAAATATTGCAACATGCCCTGATGTTTGTTTTGAAGAAGAAATCAGTCAGTATGGCAGTTTCCCCAAATCTTACCTACGCAGGTATAGTTGTTTGCGGCCAACTGAAACCCAGGACTGCACTGGCAATAAAATGATCCTGGTGTGTTCACGCATCTTTGGTGGCAATATGGAGGGATGGTACATTCATCTATGTCTAGGTTATCAGGCACACAAAGAGAACCACGTTATTGACTATCCATAGCTGTTAGCTCTTTAGTTCTCAGTAGAACATTATCTAGAACACCTAGCTGGAGAAAAATCTTATTTTAAAGGTAATTCTCTCCCTCTCTTTTTAAATTAGGGTTTATTTTTTAAAAACATACTTTGGTTTGCATTCTGCAGTTGAGTGAGATGTTAAAAACAAAGACTTCATAAAGCTGGTTGAGTGGGTTGAGATTTAAAGACAGAAAAGCAATGAAGACTATTTCACATATATATGAGAATATGTATGTTAGTTCAGGGATCTAAAAGATTATCTGTAATGACAGAAGTGAAAAGAGACTATGGAAGAATCAACTGATGTAGCATAAAACTAAGAGAAAGGAATGGTCTGCCACTCAGTTGGTGATGTTGGCCAAGTCACATAAATGTTTGGCTTCTTGTATTTTTTCTTTTGTAAAATGTGAATAGTAATGCTTGCTATGTATCTTGTGACGTTTCTGTGAGAACCAAATTAAGAACACTGTGGAAGGAGTAGGATGCTAAACAAATTACCTCTTGAGAGTGCCCTCTGACACTCTGATGAAGTGTTCCAGGCTGTGTTCTTCTCAGATAAATATTTCCAACTATAAAATAGTCAGCTGAGAACTTGTGGAGTAGGATTAACATCTTAGAAGCATAGTAAAATTTCATTAACTCTACACTTTGTGACAACTCTAATATGGCTTGCATAATTTAAAATAACAATTATGCATGTACAAAGTAAGACTGCAGTAACACTACCTTATGGTAAAAAGCGGAAACAAAACAATACTTTATGCTGAGCTCCTTTGACTGAAACTGTGGGAGGCAGTATGCTCAAGTGGCCTCAGAATAACCTGAGATGAATCTTTCTTCTGGCACTTACTAGCATGGTCTTAACCTCTCAGAGCTTCCATTTCCTCTTCTGTAAGTAATAATACAACAATGTGGTAGACTTTTTGGGAGGATAACATGAAATTATATAGATGAACTTCCTCACAGAAAACAGGTAAAAATAAATGGCAGCTATTATTAATAGATTACAAAATATATTTGATTTCACTTCAATATTGAAATAAAAAGTAATGACATTGACATAGCTTTCTACCTTATTTATGGAGATGTCTGCTCAGATACCACCTCAGGGAGGCCATCTCTGTCCATCCATATAAAATGGCTTCTGTTCCATCTGTCCCTTTTTTCTGCTTTGTAGCCATTTTTCTTTCTTTGAAGCCAATGACACTCCTCCCCATTGTGTTATGTGTTTGCTTCTTATCTGTCTCCCTCACTATAATGCATGGCAAATAAGACCTGTCTCCTCTTCAGGTGAAAGTAGAATATTTTTTGTATGATCACTGCTGTGTGCTTAATACCTGGAACAGGGTCTGGCATAGTAGGCTCTTGATAAACATTAGTTGAATGAGTGTGGACTTTATACTAATTAAGAGCAATTTTAACATAGTTCTTCCTACTACCCGGTATTATAGCCAGGTGTCTGTATTGACAGCTAATTTGTAAATGGTCCCTTCTAATAGTTCCACGAAGGGTGTGGAATTCTGTAAAATGTGTTCATTTACCATGAAGGCCCAGCACTTAGACAGTATCTGGTACACAGCCAGCCTGCAATAAAAACTTGATGGATAAATGATGCATGCCTTCTCAACCAGTGAACATCAAGTGAATCATTGTTATTTGTAAGCACTGTGTTTGGCATGATAGTTTTATAATGATGATAAATACATACAGTATACCCTGTCTAATATGGAAGAAAGGCATGAAAACATATTATTGCATGGAGTAAGATCAACAGTAGAAAGCTATACAAGGGACAGAAAGAGCACCATTCTGTTCAAGGTGTGATCTGCCTACCACTATTGGTCCATGTGCTATTTGGACCAGTCTGCAACAAATAAGTACAAAAATTGAGAATATGTGTTTAGGAATAGCAATTTCTGTTACCACAACATTTTTATTGCACTGTATAGTAGTATTTATCTGCAACAGACTGGGTATTTAAAAAAAAAATCATCAAGGTTTGAGAAGTAGTGAGCTAAAGGAGGGTGTAACTAATCATGGCTGGGTAAATCATGGAAGACTTCCCAGAGGAAGTGACCCTGAGCTGGGATTTGGAAACTGAATAGGAGTTTGCCAGGGCTGCATACTCCTGGTGCTGAAAGAGCTTATGTAAAGGCACTAAAGTGTGACACTGTGTGAGGTATGTGGGGAACTATAACTAGTGGACAAGGCTGCAGTGTAATATTTTTGGGAGAGAAAGGTGTTGATACAACAGAGCTGGGCAAAGATCTGATGAAAGAAGACCTTAGATGCTCTGTTGATGAATGTGGATTTGGTTCTGTGGATGAGGGGAACAGCAAGGATGCCACATAATTAGATCTGAAAGTAAGAACATTTCCTCCTGCCATATCATGTAGGGCTATAGTCATACATTTTATTCTCTTTAATTGTTCCCATAGTAGGTCAAGTTAGTTCTTTTTCTGTACCTTTTATACCCTCAATTGTTTATTTTTCTGAATAATCCATTAGACAAAACTTTGGTGCCTGTGGTATTTTCTACATAGTTTTCTCCTAAATCACAGCTTCAGTCACACAAAGCCTGGGCCTTCTTCAGAGGCTGGGCACTCACCTCAGCACCTGGGCATAGCCCCGTGGTGAGCAGAACTAGGCCAGGGCCCATTAGGAGCTCAGCGTTGACATCCTGACATCAACAGTGAACATTCTCAGGCGAAAATTAATGCTAGCTTCCTGTCCCCACACTCTTATCCTCTGTTCCAAAGAGGAAATAAAGACTCTTCACTGATGTATGTTAAAAGGTGGTATGGAAATTGCTATTAATCATATAGATACAAGTGACACAGGGAGTCAGTAAGAAAGTTTTACTCCTACTGCTGGACGGACCTCATGACTGAACTCAGAAAACATTTACTTTTTACTGTTTACTTCTCATTTGCCTGTCAACCTCCTCATACTGTGTTCTTCTAGTCCTTAAAAAATGCACAGAGCATCTACTTGGCAGGCACTTTTCAGGTTCTGGGCAGCAGCAGTGACGTAAACCAGACCTGGCCCCTGCCCTCAGGTAGCTCAAGTAGAGCTCTCAAGTAGAGGCACGTGATGAACTTGGCTTTGCCTTCCCAGCACTGTACCCATGTGCAACATAATGAATATTTAGTACATGTCTGTTAACTCATCACACAATGATAGCACACAGCTATTCCACCCAGGACTCGTCACAGCTCTAAGCACTCCCATGTGTGAGCTCATGAGTATGTAAGTCATTTGTCCAAAGCCTCAACACGAGTAGAGCTGGGATTTGAACCTCACCATGTGCCTTATAAGCTATGCTATTTTATGAACTAGCGAATGAAGGTCACATCATCAATGTTTTGGTGGTATGGCCCCCAAACAGCTAAATTAAAATTATTTTCTTGGTTGCTTTGTGGTACCATTCACACTCCAAATTTTTGTTTTTGCTTGGTCTAACATGTAGCCAATACTTTGATATCCAGAATATGCTCACCCTTTAAGGTTAGCTCTTTCTTGTTAATGTGGAAGATGGATCAGGGGTCAATGAAAGAATAAGCCGTTGTTAGCTATCACTCTCCAAATAAATAAGAGTGCTTTGTTTCAAACAAGTAAGAGGTCTAGGACAGGATCTTGCTTACTGCTCTGCTGTACTTACCTACACACTGCTCTCCTCGCTTCTGGTACCCTGGAGGGCACTGACAGGTGAAGGAGCCTCGTAAATTGATGCACACTTGGTCAGCTCTGCAGTTGTGAGTCCCTGCAGTGCACTCGTCTATATCTGGTAAAGATAGCCAGCACAGAGTTTGAGTTGGTTGTGCAGATGTTACTATTTCCTCCATTTAAAAAAAACTGGAAGGAGTGTAGGTGACATATAAGTGACATTAGTCGCAAGTGTACATAGTGCTTTGACAATTCTATACATCACGTTATACTCACCACAAGTCTAGCTGCCATCTATCACCATACAATAATACTATTGCAGTACCATTAACTACTTTCCCTATGTTGAATTGCCATCATCCTTTTTTTTTAAAGAAAGGAAGTTTTTACTTTATTATTAAAACAATACTCTGTAATATTATTATATCAGAAATATTTAAAATGATAAATGATTTCAAGTGTTCAGGAAATAATTTCATAGGAGCCAGTGTGGACCACTCAGATTTAACACATGCTAACGTTAGCCATGCCTGCTTTGGCTCACTTTATTTTCAGAAATGAAATATTTGAGACATAGCTAAAGACAGTGTATTCTCAACTCTTTACCTACCCACCTACCACTGTCCTGGTAGGTGTGAATCCTTCCCTGAAATGTTTTTAGATACTTTTATTATACATCCATCCATTAGAATATACAGTGTATCCATTAGAATCTAAAGTGTTGTTTTATGTGTTTTAGTGTAAATTGCATAATACTTGCCTTTTCTACCCAGTATATTGCATTTGAGATCATTTATGTTGACAAGTCTCTAAAGATCTGTCCAGTAACCAGATATAAATCGAACTCTAATACTGTACATTTCCTGTTGCTCTTTCTTTTTTTTAACTTTAATTGCAGGGATGCCTGGGTGACTCAGTTGATTGAGTCTTGATTTTGGCTCTTGTCATGATCTTGGAGCCTGCGTCAGGCTCCACACTCAGTGCGGAGTCTCCTTGAGATTCTTCTCTCTCCCTCTGCCCCTCCCCCCATGCACCCTTTTTCTGTCAAATAAATAAAAAAATAAATAAATCTTTAGAAAAAACCCAAAAAACAAAAACCTTTTGTGGTGCCTGGGTGGCTCAGTTGGTTAAGCATCTGCCTTTAGCTCAGGTCATGTTCCTCTCAGCTGGGAGCCTGCTCTCCCTCTGCCCCTCTACCCCCTGCTCATGCTTTCTTTCTCTCTCTCTCTTTCTCTCTTTCAAATAAATAAATAAAATCTTAAAAAAAAACCCTTTCATTGCAAATTTCAGAATGCAAAGGATTCAACTTGATCATATTCCTCTAAGAGAGATAGACTGGTATAGTTTAAGATACATATTTTCTCCAAGCATTTCATTTCAGTTTAAAAAAGATATTTCCCCAAAGCAGTTCTATAATTTACTAAATGTGCCCTAAGGAGTAGGGAGATTATAGTTTTAGAAAAGTAAAAAACGCTCAGTCATAATATAATGAATCTGTTATAATGAATTTCTTTGGGATCAAAATGTGATGTGAATTTGTGCATGTGCATTCATATTACAGTAATTTATAAGTGAAATTTAATTTTGCCTTTTCAACATTACCTTCACATCCAATTAACTCTATCCCATTATGAAGTTAAATAGGTGAGTTAAGAAGATAAAAGTGCTTATGTGATTTTAGCATTCTTCAACAACTAAAGAGTCTAAGCTTTATTAAAAAATATCATCAAACTTGGAATTCCTAGATGACAAATTTTGCATAAAAACGAAGAGCCTTAGATCATCACTGTGGCAAACCCAGGGTGGTGCTTTGGAACAGACAGTGGGCTAACATTCAATACAACTGATGAGCCATCAGTAATTAGAATGTATTCCTCAATTCCTGCCTTCCCTTACAGAAACTCAGAGAGTGGTTCCTGCCGTGTGGCCTTTCAACTCTATTTCCAGGGAGAGCTGTTGCACCAATGTAAAAATGTAGGAGGTTCCTGTAGTAAGAGAGTTGTCCTCAGATATCGGCTTCAAACGATAACAGAGATTCTTTCCAAAAGAAAGAGGGAGGGGAGATGAAAAATATTCAAGGGATGTATGGTCCTTTATTGGATAATACCCTATAAAACATCTACTTAACATGATTCTTTGAACCTGGTTTTAAAGTTGTGGTGAACTTTTTGGGTTATTGTTTTTTATTTTTGTTTCGACATCCATCATCATCATCACTATTTTCAAATCAGTGATTCTAACTCTGTCCTTTTAAGGTATTGTGCAGAAGTGCCACGATCTTGCTTTGAAATTATCTGCTCTTTTTTTGTGTCTTTTATTATATTCTCATATGCACTTGATGAAAACATTTCTACTGGGGTTTCTTTCAGAGCTTTATGACTCGCTAATGCAGAAATGACAGCAGAATTCCTATTGTTTTATGTCAAGAGCATCTGCCAGCATTTGCAGTGATAACAGCCCTGAGAGATAACAAAATGTGAGATTCAGATGTGGCAAGTTTCCTCAGTACATGCTGGCAGGAGATCAAGGACTGGGGCTGGCTGCTGCATTTTCTAAGGGAGGCCTCACCAGTGACTGGGGCTTTTCTTTCTGAGACGTCTCTGCAAACTGCCTCCACCCCATCGCATTCCCGATGTCTTATAATTTCCTTCCTACTTTCTTGTTCAGTTCTAAGGCTCTTTGATAAATAGGCTGATATTTCCAGTGGACTTAATATATCATTAAATAGGTTTTAAACATAAAAATTGTGCTACCTGGACCTACTCTTTCTTAAGAACCAGGTCCGTTGACCTTCTGAGAAAGATCATTGAATAAAAATATTAGGTGAGTTAAAATAATTTAATAACAAAATTATTAAAAATTTAATTTTAATAATTAAAATTATTTTTATTCTTATTTTATTTAAAATTATTGTTTTTTATTTAAAATTAATTTTATTTTTATTTTATTGGCCCCCACTGCCACTATATTCTTTCCTTTCTCTATCAAAATGAACAAACAAAACTGCAGTAGGACTCCCCACACCTCACATTGACTGGTGATATTTTTAACACACTGTACATACTTGGACTCACTTTAATTTTTAATTCTTTCAGATGAGAAACTTCCGAAATTCAATAAAACACAATTGCATGAAATTGCCTCCAAGAAATTGTTCCAAAGGAGTTGAGTGCAGGCTTCGTCATATATCTAGAGCTGGATCTACTAGGAAATGAATGGACTACATTTTCATTTACAGCTTCTCCAACTCAAGCTGAGAAGATTTATCCTCTCCTTTGCCATTGGCAGTTTATCTAACGTTGGAGGACACATAGCTAGGATTTCTTTGAACTATCTTCGTTCATACTATCAATTCATACCATTATTTAAATAATACAACTTTATTATTTTAAAAGTTGTACTTGAGACATTGTTATCATTTACTCACAAAGCATAGGTCACATGAGAAAGTCATGTAAGAATTGTTATGCGTTATTAAACTCTCTTACACTTTTTTTTTAAGATTTTATGTTTTAAATAATCTCTATACCCAATATGGTGTGCTCAAACCCACAACCCTGAGAGTAAGAGTAGCTTGCCCAACTGACTGAGCCAGCCAGATGCCTCTACGCTTTTCTTTCCTACTTGTATGCATTTCTATTAGTCTTAACCATCAAAAGGTTAACATGATAAGTCACTAAAACATACATCTATGTCAGACACTCGAAGAATATCCACCCACCTGGGCTGGTGTCTCAGAAGACCTAGTTTCCCCAGGCTTTTCGTTCTATGAAAGGCCTTTGTGTTGGGAGTATCTCAGATGGCAAAAGGCACTGCTTTATTCAGAAGGGAATGACTTAGGTCAGCCATGATTTTCCTGGTAATCTAGGAAAAAGTACTCCAGGAGAGGTGTTTTTGTTTTGCTTTTAAACAATCTATAATTTATCCTCAACAGTGAAGCTCATCAGGTTCTTAAGCAATCAGTTAACACATTTCCTGGGCCCTGGCCTCAAGCTCTTTGAGGATGGAGTCTACATCTTACTTTTTTCTGTATTCCTAATGCCTAGCTGAGTGCATGACACATTGTGGGTTTTCAATAACTGTTTGTTCAATAAATGGATGAATGAATGAATGAATGAATGATAATCGTTTTGTTGGAACCGATGCCTGGAGTTTGAGGGAAGTAGGATCAGTGTTTTATCTTATGGAACTAACCATTTCCAAGGAAGGGTGACAGGCAAGATGTGAGAAACAGCAAAACCAGCAAGATGTCAGCACATGGAAACTGTAGGAAAGCAATGATGTTGAGAAGTGCAGAAACGAGGAAGGCAGAAGGCTACACTGGAGGTGAGTGGATGTGGAAGGTTTGCTGGGCCTGGGGACTTTTGAGCTGCATTTTGAAGAAGGCAGAGAGGCGATTTCTAGGCAGGAGGCAGGCTCCAGTAGAAAACATCTGATGACACAAACGTGATCTGCAAGACAGCTGGGAGTCAGCATGGCTGGGGGGAGCTGTGTGTGAGGAGCCCATTGCAGTGCCTGCTTGAAGGTGCTCATAAAGTGGGAGCTCAAGTCATAAGCAAAAATTCAGAGCCTTTAAGGTGGGATTGGAATTTGAATTGGACACCACGGGGAGCAGCTCTGAACTATGTAGACACAGCTTAATGTAAACATACCCAAAGAACAAAATAATAGAGTGTGCTCCCTAAAATATCACAACATGTAAATCAACTCACATTTCATCATTCTAATGCATTAAGAATAGCTAAGGGCAGTATCTGGTGATTCCCTCATTTTTCAAAAATGTGCCCACACTCTCCCTCCTAGTGATTTATACTGTTGTGGGTCCCTTTCTTGCTGACTTTGGCACCATCCTTGCTTCAAATAATGCAGTCTGATCTTTGCTCAGCTCTCGCTCCTAGCCTCTTTATCATGCTGACCCCCAGTCTATGGGACTGCATATTTGATTTCCTCTCAAAAGTTAATGGAGGCAATTGTGTCCACATCTCTGTGGTGTCCATTAAGTCCCTGCTTAGGCCCTCATTCTCTATGTTTTTGGCTCCTTCCCGTCATTCTGACTCATATTTCCCAAACCCCTGACTCATGCTGCTTTCTCTCTCTTATGCAACATTTTAATCTCTGCAATGTTCTTTTCATAATTTGATAACTTACCACGACATGGACATTCAGTGTGTTTTCATGGGCAAATGTTTTCTGTACCTTAAGTGCTTTAGATGACCATTTAGACTTTGTTGCTTTAGGTTTAAAGAATAATTCAGAACTACTTTTGGAATAATCTACCACTGACAAGGGATGAGAACATACTGAAATAGGAGGAAGGGACTGAAGTGATTTTGCCTCTGTCACTGCCCACGTGATCTTGGACCGTGGCATCAATTCTTTTTCTCTGTTTCTCCAACTGTAAAATAGACTGTCCATCCTTAATGATGCACGGAATTTTTTTTTAAAAGTTCAGAATCTTCTAAAGATATCTTTTTGTTTCCAGACTGTACACCCTTAGAGTAAAATAGCCACATCTATCCTAGTTCTGTGAGGAACACTGTGCATGCTTTGTGAATATTACTTGATGGCGCTGTCCTTTGAACTCCTGTGGTTAAAGCAAAGACAGTGGTTAAATTCAAGTTGCTATTTCTTCATCTGTGTGGATTTATAATCTTATATCTTTGGCAGCCATATTAATTTAATCTCATAAGTGGAGTAAAGAAGAAAAAAAAGAGGTCAGGGATTCATGTTTGCTGTGAGAAGGAGCTACTTTATTCCTAGCCCCTTCCCTTCCATTCACTTCTGTTCCCTTCCCTTTCCTTCCCTCTCCCCATCCTTCCTTCCTTCTTCCTTCCTTCCTTCCTTCCTTCCTTCCTTCCTTCCTTCCTTCCTTCCTTCCTTCCTTTCTTTTCCTTCTTTCCTCTCCTTTCTCTTTCCTTCCTTCCTCCCCCTCACTCTCCCTTTTTTCCTTTCACATTCTTAACAATTTAAATAGACACCCATCTGCTCAGAATGATCAGTTCTAATCCTTTCTAGTGACAGGACAATAAATTAGTTCCCAGCACTCTATTTACTCTATAAAACTTTTTAAATAAAAGGGATTCGTTGGTTAAGAATTTTCTTGTTATTCTGGGTCTTCATTTTATTTTTCAGTATAATCCTGGAAAGTAGGAGCTATCTCAAAAAAGTGCTGAGAGCATTGCTGTTTTATTACTTCCTTATCTATTCATGGCTCTTAATAATGATAGTCTGAGTATTCAAGACATTAAATTATGTTGCTTAAATTTTGATTAGGAAGGAGGTGTGTGATATTTTATATAACTTCATATATGAATCTATTAAAATTCTAAAATTAACTGGGGTAAAAATAGGTAAGTGCTTAGCAATAAACATCTATTATTTGATTAGAAAATTGGATCTGCAAACCTCTGATTTAATCCTGATAACAGTTTTGTGGAATTAGTGGCCACATTATGCACAATTTATGGAAGAGGCAGGAGGATGTCACTGAAATGTAGATTCGTGAGGTGACACAGAGAAGCAATTCAATCCCCAGATTTCCATTTTGTCCCTGTAGTTTAGGTCTCTGGAAAGGCTTATTTCCTAAGAGCTCTGGATAGCAGACCTTTAATTGTAGTTTTAGGTACATATATATTTAGTTTTCTTAGAATTAAAGAGAGGGTCGTTCATCTGCAGTGCCTTGATTCCTCCCTTGTGTCTTTCTTCTACATCAGAATAACATTCATAGCTCTCCAAGTCTTCTGTTTTCCTCCCCAGTCCTTAGCCAATTATCAACAATTTTTGTCAAAGACTTTCTATTTCCCTTGCTGCTTCTTTCATAGTACTGGAATCAGATTTATCTGGGCTAAATGCCCAGTTCTAGTTAGCTTTTCACCCTTCTGAAATTATCAGCTAGAATTCACCCAAGCTAAGCAGTTCTAGCGGAGAAAATAAATACTGATATTAAGTAACAAAAGAGAACTGTCTTCATCTATGGCCAGCAGTAGATTTATAGTTCTAGATTCTTATCTGTTCTGGCAAAAAGGATTGTTAATAATTTGGTGTGCTTTAAATGATAAACAAAAATATCACCCAAATCAACAAATGTCAGCCACCCTGATAGTTCATTTCTTTGTTTTATAGAGTGGTGAATCAAGTGTCCTGGAAGTCCCTGTCACTGTACTGTGTTCCTCAGAACCTTGAAATATGCCGCTCTTATATGGAAAAATCATGCGACATGTCTTTGGGGTTTCTTTTTCCAGCAATGATGATTGATTTGCATTGCAAATCGACCTTTCCTCACTCAGTCTCCTTTGTGGCTAGTGGTGTTCATTTGCAAGATGATGGGATGAGGTTAGACATACAGTTGATGAACATGGGAGAGAAAACCAAGTGGCACACAAGGTCAGTTCAACTTGTGACTCATCTGTACTACACAGACCAAATGCACAAATCCCTCATAGGCTAAAACAGAACCAGCAAGGAAACAAAGGCCTTAATTATTCTTCTTTTTGCACACTGGTAAAGTGAAGCTTATTGCTTTCAGAATCTTAAGGAAAAACATTTTCTACTGATAAATGATTGCTAATCATTAGGAGTGTTCTCTGGCATCTTTGTGAATATGTCATTCCCAGCTAAACTTCCTTTTTTACTTCTTTTTTTTTTTTAAATTATTTATTTACTCGAGAGAGAGAGAGAGCAAGAGAGAGATTGAGAGAACAAGTGGGGGTGGGGCAGAGGGAGAAGCAGACTCCCCGCAGAGCAGGGAGTCTGACAGGGGACTTGATCCCAGGATTCTGGGATCATGACCTGAGCTGAAGGCAGGTGCTTGACCGACTGAGCCACCCAGGCGCCACTTTTTTTAACTTCTTGAACTTAATTATCTATTAAAAATATGTTTGGGAAAAGATGACCTTGGTATTTGGAGTGATATTACAGCCAGTCATCAAACCACGACCTTGTGGAGGTAGAACTGTATTTTGAAACAAGTAGCACCATTAATCTTTGCTTAAAGATTGAATTAAAGACGGTCTGTGTGAAAGTTGAAGCTGAGTCTATACGAGCTGGAAACCAACTTCCAACCTGATGGCTTTCAGAGGAATTATGATCCCATCTTATTATGGGAGACCTCTGAACTGACATTTAGTTTTCTGGTGCCTTACACCTCTTTACCTCATTCCTCCCAACCACCTTCCATCCTCAGCTCCAGATCAAACCCCTGGAGAGCAATGAACTGAATGGACACTACATTCAGCTGAGTCTACCAGGCCCTGCCTGAGCACTGGGACTTGGTTTCTGGCCCCCACCCTGAGCCTTGCAGCCAGATTAGTCAGTCTCCCTAGCCCAAAGCACACACATTCTTGGCTTACTCCTTCAGTCCAATCATTGCTTGAGGTCGCACAAGCCCCTGGCTATGGCAATGCCAATTATAACAAGCATGGCTTGGTGACCTCCTAATTGTATAAACCAATTACATTATACTTGTTGTTCATTCAACAATAAACAGCTTTTGTGTCCACTAAATTGGGGCCTACTACTAAATTTGCTGAGTGTAATTTGGCAATACTTCTCCAAATCATTAACTGCTTTTAAGGCTTTTTAAATAAAGCATATCTTTGTGCTTCTTGCCTTCAGAGCATGTTACCTCCTTGTGTATATTTTCCTAGCCATTTCATTACATCTTAACTTATGATGTTTCTGCACAATGTTTCCCCATATGCCTCAGGGCTCTTATGTTTTTCTGAATTTCAAATGAAGCAGAGGTAGGGCGAAGGAGGGGTGGAACTCACCAAATTTACACTAATTCCTTTCTTTTTTTGACTCAAAATTCCAGCACAATGAAAAGCAATGAAAGGATAAATATGTGAGTAAATCTAAATGAATACTGACTGTATAAAACAATAATAGGAAGGTCTTTTGGGATTTATAAAATATTTGGGATTTATAACATATTTGGGATTTATAAAATATTTATAATTAAAATACATGAGAATAATAAGTTGGCAGGAAGAAAAATAGAGTTTAAGTACTTGAAGGTCCTTGCCTCGTCAGGGAAGAGGTAAAACTACTAATTTACTTTTAGACTTTGATAAATCAAGGATGCATGTTAAGTAGCCCCTAGGGAAAAAAAACTAAAGGAATAGTAAAAGTAGGAAACTACAAATCTAATACAGGGGAGAAATGGAATAATACAAAATGGTTCATTATTTTAGAGAGAAGGCAAGAGAGAAGGCAAAAGAAAAGGAAACTAAAATATGCAGAACAAATAGAAGGCAAACAGTAAAATGGCAGTTTAAACCTAATCATAGCAATAGTTGCATTAATATAAACAGATTAAATGCTCTTACTAAAAACCAAAATTCTCAGATTGATTACAAAAACAAAACTCAAATATGCTGTTTCAAGAGAAACAATTTAAATGTAAGGATGGAAAGAAAAGATAGGTTAAAGAAAAAAAGATGAATAATGTACTATGCCACCACTAATCAAAAGTTGGCTTTGCATTATTAATATCAGACAAAGTCGACTTTAAGGGAAAAAGGATTACTAGAGAATAAAAAATACTATGCAATGATAAATGTTTCTGGTTTATCAGGAAAATGCAGAAATTCAAAATTTAACTGCATTTAGTCACACAGCCTCCATATAGACAAAGCACAGGTAGGTAAAACTAAAGGAATAATGAATACACACAATTACACTAAGAGATTTTAACACACCTCTCTAAGTAACTAAATGAACAAACATATTTTCAGAAATGAATAGAAAATATGAATAACATGATTACAAACTTTGAACTACTTGACATAATATAGAACACTGTATAGAATACATATCCTATTCCAGCACTGCGAGAATGTTAGAAAATGATTATATGCTAGCCTTAGGGAAAGTCTAAATACATTTCAAAATTTACAATATACAGATTTTTGTTCCCTCACTATACTGCATGTATGATGGAAATGACAATAACCACAACAAAACTAGAAAAATCCCCTTCTTTTAGAAAAGAAGACATACGCTTCCAAACAACTCATGGTTTAAGGAAGATAAAATTGAAATCTGAGACGTCAAACTGAATGAAAATGAAAATATCACATATGAAACCTTGTGGGAAAAAAATGCCAGCCCTTAAGAAGAACTATAGCCCCACTGTCTCTCCTTACATCTCCTTCTCTGTCTCCACTCTACTCAATTTACAAAAGAAGAAAATGCAAATAAGATTTGTATCTGAGATAGTCTGTTATGAAAGTGAACTCTAGGGTTTGAAGGGCCACTTAGAGAAGAAGGAAAAAATTTTAACATGTCTTTCCAAAGGCAGAGCTAGAGTAAATGGGTAGAAATTTAAGGAAGGCAGATTGTAGTTCAGGGTAAGAGAATAATATGGTCATTGGACACTTTAATATATTAGGAAGTAGTGAGGTTCCTATCACCAGAAATACACAAATGGTGCAATGTGGATCTCAGTACCAGGTGGCCATTTGACCAGTCATCTGCATTGAAAAATGATGTTAAGTCACTGCATGCAAATATGGCAGAACGTTAATTTTTGAATCTGGATGGTGCGTGTTCAATATTCATTGTATCGTACATTCAACTCTGAGTTTGAAAACGTTAATTAAGGATGCCTGGGTAGCTCAGTCGGTTAAAAATCTGCCTTTGGCTCAGGTCATGATCCCAGGGTTCTGGGATTGAATCGTGCATCAAGCCCGCTTCTCCTTCTGCCTCTCTCTCTCTCTCTGTCTCATGAAAAAATAAGGTCTTAAAAAAAAAAAAGAAATAAAATATTAATTAAGAAGCTGGAAAACAGGGAGCCTGGGTAGCTCAGTTGGTTAAGCCTCAGACTCTTGCTTTTGGGTCAGGTTATGATTTCAGGATCTTGAGATTAAGCCTCTTGTTCAGCTCAGAGTCTTCTTGTCCCTCTCCCTCTGCTCCTCCCACAGTTCTCTCTCTGTTGAATAAATAAATCAAGTCTTAAAAAAAATTGATAAACAAGGGCAGCTGGATGGCTTAGACAGTTAAGCGTCTGCCTTTGTTTGGCTCAGGTCATGATCTTAGGGTCCTGGACCCTGGGACCCTGCATCAGGCTCTCTGCTCAGCTCAAAGTCTGCTTCTTCTACTCCCTCTCCCTCTGTGTTCTCTCTCTCTCAAATAAATAAATAAAACCTTAAAAAAATTTTAAAACAGATGCTGCACCCACCTGAATATAGAAAGTTGTAAGGTTTCGACAAAATGAATGAATGTCTATACATTCTCTCATTTGACACATGATGCACATACATATATTTTTGTACTGTTGTGATGTTTACTTTTATACTTTCATAATTTCTCATCTAACATCTGAAAACCTTGCTCTGTGACAAAGTATAGCAAGGAAAGATCTTACCTTAAGTGATTATTTATTTTATCCCTCTTCCTTGAGCAATGTGGCAGTTAAAAACTAGACTTCTTATTCCTTGTTCTGTCTGAATGATTTTTCAGGAAGGAAGTCTCTGCAGCTTTCATCATATTAAGGAATAAAGTTACTCAGTGACTAAAATGTTAAATTAGAACAACTATCACCTTGTGTCCAAATCGTTCATATACCATTAAATCAAGAGAGATTGACTTTTTGGTTTTGTTTCAAAGTGATACTATGGTTGCCATTTTCCCCAAGTTATTCATGAATTTTCATGCATATTTGAATTTAATTTGCTGATAAATTGTGTTTGACATATGTAGGCTATGGGATATCCTCCACCCATCTATGTTAAAACACTTTCAGTGTTGTGAGGTAATAGCATTCAAATAACTCCTATGAGTTCAAGGAGTACCTAAAGGCAATAGGGAACTAAAGAAAATACTGTTCAATGAAACTATTGACCCTGTGTTTCAATCCTAAAGAAGGATTTCCAGCTAACATATAAAATAGTCTTTGGACTTTAAAGTGAATTTGGGGCATTTTACCTGACATTTCCATCAAAGACAAATTTATATTTGGACTATACATTCTCTGTGCTCACTTCAGCGGCACATGTCCTAAAATTGGAATGATACAGAGAAGATTAGAATGGCCCCTGTATGAGGATGACTCATAAATTTGTGGACTGTATGTTCTCTGAGATCCTTTTTCAGTTTTAAGAATCTGAAATTAAAGCTCATTTTACTGAATTCCTGAATGCTGTTTTAAAAAATATTCATTTTCCAGTTCTTAACTCTTCTGCCCTCTCTACCTTAAAATATTGGATCCAGGGAAACCTGAAAAACACGCTCTTACTTTTTGGGGACCATGATCATAGCTCTCTATTTCCTCTTGCCTTCCTTTTCATTTTTCAGCAGTGGTTTCTGATCTGTAGAATCAAAAGAGTGTCTAAAAATGGACTCATCTTTCAGGATTAAATGGTTGTGTCGGCAGAATGGGATGAATAGAAAGTTCTCTTCAATGTTTAAATGCACTACTGTGTACCTGTAAAGTTACATACTTTCAGGAATTTAGAGTTGCTTAAAGCCTGTTTGGCAGCATAAAATCTAAAAAGAAAAAAATTCTCATGGGGAAACACGCCCTGTACACAATTTTCTATGTTTGTAGAGTACAAAGGAAGATGGAACTTTGCCAGTTACATAGTTGATATGTTAACGGTAAACACCAAACTAAGTCAGTCTTTAAGGGGGATTTCTTGGCATACATAAACACAGAAGAAAAAAAAGACTATGTTCTTAGATCTGATATATATATGTATATATATGAATATATATGTATATATATGATATACATACATAGATATATATGAAATGGTTACCGGATGGAGCACATCCATAGTCTATCATATTCCAAGTTTTCATTTTAGAGGAAAATGGAAAAATTGAGCAATTCATATTGTTAATTTTAAAATTAGCCTGGAATTATTTTTCCTTAGAAATGTAATAATTTGTTTATGGAAACCTTTAAATGAAAATCTTTGGCTTCAGGCATGTGTGTGGATGTGTGAGGCAGCCAGAGAGGTGTAGGGATCTCTTTCAGAACTACAACAATCATACTATTTTCTCACTGCACATGATTTTAAAATTCTAAATGTTTTTACTTGAGATCATTTCTTTAGTTGCTTGTTCTAGCTTTTTTCTAACCTTATTACACCAAGAATTTATTATACCAAGAATCGATGGGAGGACTTGTGGATCTTTTTAGAAAGTCTGAGAACCACAGAATAATTTTTTTTTTATTCAACTCACTGACCGAATGCTATGAACTGTAATTGAGACAGAAGAGTGGAAATATCACAGGCTTTAGCATCAAATAGGTCTCAGTTCAAATCCAAGCAACACTACGTTTTAGGTGTGTATGCAAGGCAAGTTCTTTAACCTTTCCAAGTTTCATGGACAAAGTCTGTCAAGTAGAGATAATACCCATTTCATAATGTTATTGTGAATACTAACTGAAATAAGACACCTCCCAAATGGTACCTGGTTGACACTAAGTGCTCCATAAATCGTACTTATTGTGAAATGGCTGTAAGTCAGTGTACACCAGGTTGGTACTACTGTGTCTGCAGAGCGAAGGAAGCCAAAAACTGCAGAAAGTCAGGTCTTTCAATATAATTTGCTATGCACTTGTATATAATTACCATCCTATCTTTGCTTCCTTGCTCGGCGTCATACTTTGAATGTGTTCTGTTATGACTGAAATCCAACAGGGAAGAACATTACAACTTTGACTGGCTTCCCTTCCTTTGGCATATTCCAGATGAATAGATAGGAGAATAGACAAAATCGGCCTTTCTTTTTTAAAGCTATTTCTTATTAGGGAAATTTCAAACATTCAAACAAAAGAGATATGGCAAAGCAAAAAGAAAAATATGGCATCTTTGGCATTTCATAATATTTTGCCATATGAAATGACAGTTAATGGCTATAGGACCCCCTTCATGGCAATGGAGTATTAATGTTTATAAAGACTACTAAGCAAACATAGTTTTAATTGGAGCTCTAATTAGAACCTATATGTAACCTTGAGAAAGTACATTTGTGTGAACAAGTTCCAACTATGAAAAAGCCATGAAGATATAAATTTCAGCAGCAATTTTTATTATATTGGTTATGTTAAGGACATTATGATCATCATCTTTCAAGGCAGTGATGAAGTTATAAATCGGAACTAAAGAACAGATGGGGAGTATTTTCTTTCTTTTTTTTTGAGTATTTTCAAATGTAGTGGAAATAACTACATGTAAAGTCAGGACAAGTGTTTCTAGTTGTTTATTCATAAGGAGAAGACTCTAGGATGAAAACATCGATGTCTGACTTCTCAAATGAGCAGGAGTCTCCATAAAACATTATAGTGACCTACATAATCACTCGTGGTTGATGAAGCATCCATTCAATCATATCACACAGGAGAGTTTGATTTGGAGCCAATTTTTGTTCTGTAAATGCTATGCTAGTAATATAGCAAAACCATGGCATATTAAAAATATTCCTTAGGTATATTAATTTTGATTTTGTTAAAACACTAAATGACCTCTTCCCAATGCTTTCATTATAGTTATACGCAAATTATGTATGTGGATATGACAGACTCTTATTTCCATATTGAGTGTTTTACAGAGAAAATTAACAAAGAAAGTGAAAGATTCACTACTGACATAGATGTTGATAAAATGCAGCAGGTCCTATATGATTAGTTTGAGCCTCATTGCAACCTAACAGGTGGTTTAATATAAAAACTAGTCTTTTCCTTAGATTCCAATTACCAACACATTCTTTTTTTTTAAAGATTTTATTTATTTATTTGAGAGAGAGAGAGTTAGTTCATGTGGGGGTGGGGGAGAGGCAGTAGCAGAGAATCCAAAGCAGACTCCACTCTGAGCACGGAGTTTGATGCAGGGCCTGATCCCTCGGCCTGTGATGACCATGATCAAGACCTGAGCGGAAACCAAGAGTGTCGCTCAGCCGACTGCATCACCCAAGCACCCCTTATCAGTACATTCTTATATGATCCTCCACATCAGCCAGGCTGCATATCGCCATGTGTAAACCACCTGTTGCCACCTGTCTGACTTTGCCTATGAGCCTCTCCCCAACCTCTCTACTTTAACAGGATAGATTCCTTTTCAATGTTCAGCTCAGGCTTATCTTTTTGTGCTTCTTTTCCCAGGTTCCTTTGGTTAATGTAAGATCACTACAGAAAGCAGCTTACTCAGTTGACTTTGGGACAGCTATATCCTTGTTAAGAAAGAGCAGTAGCAACAAATTTGCTCTCTCTAGAAAGTCAACTGTCTTGGATAGGTTTTGAATAGCTGCTCCCAACCACCTCCTTAACTAAAGCCATCTTAAGGGTAAAAGTGTGCCCCTGGCACTTTATCTGGTTCAGAGTCCTAAACAAATTTTGCTCCAACTACCAATTTCTGGCGTTCTTCATTGGGAAACCAGCTGCTGAATAACCTTAGGTACACATCAGTGGCCTATATAAATTTTATGGCCCCAATTTGTCGAAGGTACCAACTGAGCTCTCCACTGGATCTGATGCATAAATTCTGGCACTGTTATATTACAGCATGGCAAAACATAATAAATAACACTCAATGCTTCCATAGTATTTATACAGTTGTTATTACATTTTTTTAAGAAGACTAAGGAATGCCATGCCAAATAAGGTGAGTGTATAGAACTTCTTGTGGCTTCTACAAAGGCTGAGTTAAATTTTACTTTCAAGTTAGTCTTCCAATAAGTTTTAGTACGAGCTTTAAGATGGAACAAACCCCAAGTAGTAAAAATCCTTTAAGAATTATAGTTATATTATGGGTGGATAAAATCATAATGGCTTCAAACAGTGCACTAAATGCCAAGTGGATTTTAATGCTGATGCATTACAAGTTGATGCTCAACTTTTCTTTGAGCTAAGATAATTTCCCCACTGCACTTTATTTGGTTAAAAATGTGAGCTATGCTATTTTTAGAATAAAATTCATACTTAATTTGCCTCTGTAGCACTGTTATAAGTGGAAATTAAACCTGTTCTAATTACCTACAATGAAATTATCAGACTGGTCTAACAAAGTTAGGATTCTGAAATGTTTTGAAAGTAAATGATGTGTTTCCCTCCTCTGTGAACAAAGAGAGTGGACTTCATTTAGATTTGTAGAAGTTTCCTATTTGATATAGGACATCTCTCACTTGGTGCAGATGAAAACTCATTATGTCATTTTCCAGTATCTTCAGGATGAAATCCAAACTTTTTAATGTGATGTGCAAGGCCCTTCATGATTTGATCCTTGTTTACCACCATGTACTACATACTGAATCATACAGAACACTTATTCCCTTCTTCTGTCTCTTACTTAGGACCTTCACAAGTGGTATTCTCTCTACATGGAATATTCTTTCTCCTTCCATCCTTCCCTTCCCCCAATTTGTGGTTAATTCCCACAACTTCCTTAGACTGAAGCCTGGTGTCACCTTCTCTGGGAAGTCTTTAAAATGAGACTCAAAATGTCACATTGTAATTACTGACCACTCCCTCTTAGACTGTGAGCTTTTGAGGGCAGGCATTATAAGCCTTTTTATCTTTGTATTCTCAGCATCTACTGTGCTTTGCACACAATAGTTACTCAGGCTTCTTGAATAGTCTTACAGCTATAGGATATTTAGTGGTCTTGTGCCATCTCCCAAACTGTAATTAACAAAGCGATTGTTAAAATTTTCTTTCCCCATCTTATTCCCAAACCCAGAATAAAAGAATAAAGTAAATCTAGGCAACTAACACATCATCCCCAGAAGACCCCACTTTTAAGGAGAAGTATAGGCATTACTACTGCTTATGGAGTGTTTTAGAATTGAAACTTAAATAGATTAATAGAACAGATGTTTTACCTTTGCAAAATTCTAGCTGTTGGATAAGTCTTAAATACACACGCGTGCACGCGCGCGTGCACACACACACACACACTATCATGACTTAGTGAAGTGAGATCTAAATCTGGTTAAAATTCTTTTGGATTATTTCATAAGGTAAACTATATATTCTTCTGTTTTTAAGCTCTTGCTTTATCAGCTTAGCAGTCAGTCAAGCCTTACTCCCAAACAGCCCTTCCAAGCCCTCCTCCCCTTTTTGTTGTCCATTTAAATCCTTTTTTTTAAATTCTCATTTTTAATTAAGTAACTGTTAACTAGGAAATGCATTTCCCCTAGCCATGCTGGGAGAACTTTTTGTTCTACTCTGTTTGAAACCAGATTATTCCTTGGTTCATGCTTATATGAAAAGTGAATGGTAGGGGACTTATTGGGGAGAGTGGGCCTATGGGTAATTACCTCTTGCCATAATTTCCTATAATTGCAAAAACCTTGTTACAATCAGGGCATGACTCTGCTTAGGTTACATTCATTGCATTTCACAGCATCACAGTCTTAACCATATTAAAAATAAAAGCAACTGCTGTTAAAGGTCTATGTTCAGATGTAGTTTACGGTTAGAGACTTACTCTGTATTCCTTCTGCCATATATTATGAACATTCTACAGTTTAATGGATGTGAACACTAGGCAGAAAGGCTGATTGTAAGATCACTTAAGGGCTTGTTTAGCTCCTAATTGGTTATTTCATGGGGCATAGGAGCTGAAATTACACCTTAATATTATTAATTGACTATTTGATGTTTACCTTTATAATATCTATGAATAAATATATTGCTAAACAATATTGTAAACTGTTTATCCTACTTGGAGTAGAACTTGTTTAGAATCGTCTTTGACCCAGGAGCTGACTCATCAGTTATTTGCAAAATAAGTGTCTGTTAGAAATGATTTTAAACAAATTCTTTTTTTTTTAATTTCTATTTATTTATTTATTTGACAGAGAGAGAGAGAGATCACAAGTAGGCAGAGAGGCAGGCAGAGAGAGAGGGGGAAGCAGGCTCCCCACCGAACAGAGAGCCCGACTCGGGGCTCGATCCCAGGACCCTGAGATCATGACCTGAGCCGAAGGCAGAGGCTTTAAACCACTGAACCACCCAGGCGCCCCGATTTTAAACAAATTCTTATGATCCTGTAAATAGTCCTTGTGGATCAACTCTTTTTACACTTCTTATTAAAACTGTTATATGTATGGTACTTAAAAATTAATGTAACTCTTTTTTGAGGAACTCATTCACTTTACAAGAAGTCAGATCTACCCCCATATCCCATCCCAGTCCTATTAAGATGATTTAACACATTTAACCATATGTGTATACATATTTTTCCCCTCTCATCCTACAACTTTTTTGAGGTGGCATTTTCAATATGTCATTCTTTGCTCAAAATCTTTCACAAGTTATGACATTACTAAATATAAATGGCTTAACTAAGAATTCAGGCTTCATACAAACTATCCCCCCCTTTCCTTCAGCATTATTTTGCATATAGGGCATCTACTCAGCAATGCCTGCCTTTTCTCTTCTCAGGATTATTTATATCCAGTTCATCCTTCATGATCCAGATTACATCCACTGCCTCCAAAAAACCTGTTATGGCCCCTGATTGTAGCAAGTAATCCCTCCTCTGGACTCCATGGGGACTGAGGCTCTCGACTAAAGTTTTGTTGACTGAATTGTTAAGCTGCTTATTTGTACTATTTAATTTTTTTTTTAAATCCGACCTTACCTTATGCCTGAAAAGTCCTTGCAAAAAAGGTGATACGTCTAGGCATCTAATACAGTTTGGATATGTATTAACTGAATACATAGATGCATGAGTTGATGAATAAATGACTAAAAATTTAACAAATGAATGCATGAATGGTGCAAATGTCAGAGTATACATGAGAAAATACAGCTTGAATTTACAGGAACAATTTGGAGTCTGGAGAGGGAAAGGTGGAGTTCTTTAAAGCCAAGGCTCATGATATCTAAATGATCTTTTAATGCTTACAGGGCAAAAAGTAGTGGGTCCAGCAAGAATGAAATAAGCTTTTTTTAGTTCCATAATCCCTCAGTTGAGCCCTGCATGTTTGGGAATTTAAGATCAGCATGAAGTTATGGTGACAACCTGGCCACATAACGTCCCCCTTTCCTTCTACCCAAGGAGAGATCGTGACCTCATTCTCTGGGAAGAGGATTCTCCTCCAAAGCATTCAAGGACTATCTCTCTGAAAAATTAAATGAAATGCAAAATGGGGGCAGGATAGAACCCATTTTACTCAGAGAGCATGCATGAGTTCTGGGGGGAAAGTCATTGCTGAGTTCTAGAATTTTTTTTTCTTTTAAACCTTTGAAAAAAAGAGATCAACTCTGGTTTCAGTTTAATTTAAAAAAAAAAACAAAAAACCACCCTACATGGCCACTTCTTCAAATTTGTTCCAGATGGATTTAGTCATAGAATGATTGATTATCCACTCAGTGTGAGCTATGTGGTTAAGCTCAGAAACCTACAACAAACTGGTTTGGAGCTGTGTTTCGTGGTAAATGGCAGAAGGGATAATCCTTAAGCTGTCATTTTAGGGTTAGTGATGAGGAAAGAGGAATTTAGTGGGGCTACTTATGTCAAGAGAATGTATTAGCAAATGGATGGTTGAATATGAAGAAATCTTATGAGCGTCATACTGTTTTTTACTTCTCTGGACTTCACGGTAAGGGGAACCAGATCTGACTGGCAGCCTCCTCGAAGGCCTCCCTAGCTCTCACTCCCTGCTCCATGGACCAGACCCACCTCCCCAGGATGCTCCAGGCCTGAGGCCAGAGGCTGGCCTCTACCAGGAAGCTGAGGCATCCATTTGTCCTAGCCTACTCAGCAGGCCCACAGAGGTTTGAATTATTGGTATCAGAGACACCTGGGCAAATCTGGAAACTAATTCTGGGGAGAGTGAACCGAAGAGATACTGTACTGCATTCCACACAGAGCTGTAAACATGCACTTTAAAAAGTGATTTAACAACATTTGGTACCTTTTCATTTAAAGGAAAAAACCCCCCCTTCCTTTGGATTTTAATTACTCCTTTTAATAGCTGCATTAGCCTTTTATCTGTTCTTTCCATCTGGTTAATTTACAATTTAGCTTCCAGTATATTATTTTAGGAGAGATTGGAAGTGGCTGGTGGCTTTCTCTACTTGCCGCCATTTGATTTTACAAGTTCACCTATATGTTTTTCCATTTTTTGGTTTCCATCTTCACTGATTTTTCTGTTTTTGCTCATATATCTTTTCTCTTTTTTCTTTCCCTTAGCGAGCTCTTATACTCTATTATTGTCTTCTTGTTGAAAAACAAGTCACTATTCCTGCCTCCTAATCAAGATATCTACTCCTTAGAATCCTAAGAAAATCCATGTTGGATTTTATGGCTTCTGAATTTCTAAGTCTTACGTAACCTATTTATTGTAGTCTCAAGTTATGCTCAGCACATGTCCCCTAGTAGATAATTGAGGCAAAAGAAAAGATGTAAACAAGTGTAAACATAAAAATGACAGTTCTAGGCACGGGTTTTTGACTAGGCTGAAGAAAGAAAAATGTGACCAAAACAGAACAGAGGTTTCTATGGGAGAGATGGAGAACATTTTCCATGATTCCCCAACAAACACACAAATATCACAGATGTCTAGGACAAAAGTTAACATGAAGTAAGAAGAATTTTTATTAAATTTATTCTATGTAACAGGCATATAGACATATGCTAATATGCAAGAATAAAGGTAGTTCTTCTGTTTGCTCATAAAGTTTTGGTTTCATGGATATTGTTTATTTATACAGTACATTAAAGGGGTTTTTAATTACAGAGTTTCAGAATCAAAGGATATAGTCATAATTATTTAGGAGTGGTTTTGGAGAAGACTGGTAGCGTTTTAGAAGTTCCAACTCCATGAAGGAGAGAAGGGTACATTCATTCAGAAGGAGCTGTCAGAAGAGCGAAGTTCTTACAGAGAGTACTCTGCCTATTTCAACCACACCCATCAGGCTCTGTATCTGAAATGAGTCATCCGGTCTCCTGCACTGCTGGGGAGGTGGGTGCATTTTGCTTTTTAACTCCTATTTTGCTTTTCAAAACCGTTCAAAGTTCTAGATTTAACTCTAAATGTTTGGGCTGAAATCAATGGAGAGGGAATTTTCATTATAGATTGTGGTAGGCAGCTTCTGACATGGCTCCTAAGGATTCCGGACTTCTGGCATCCATACCGTTGAATGTGGCCTGGATCTCGGGACTTTTTTCTAATGAACAGAATATGGCAAAAGTGACTTTCATGAGTATGTCGCAAAAGACTGGGACTTCAGTCTTAGTAACATTCTCTCTCTCTTGCCCCCTCAATTGCTTACTCTGATGAAGAAGGCTGCCGTGTTGTGAGATGGCCTATGGAGAGTTATATGTGGCAAGGAGTTGAAGGAGGAAGAAAGCATGACCAACAGAGGCGGGAAGTAAACCCTGCCAACAACCACTAGTGAGGGAGCTAGGAAGTGGATCTTTCCCAGTGAAGCCTAGAGATGATGTCAGCCTTGTGAAAGACCTAAAGCCAGGAGACCCAGCTAAGCCACATCGCAATTCCTGACCCAGAAAAAATGTGAGATAATAAGGGTTTGTTGTTTCAAGCCGCTAAGTTTTAGGGTAATTTGTTATATGGCCACAAATAACTAGCACGTAGACTTCCTTATGGTTTCTATGGGATGGATAATAACGCACCCACTCAGGAAAGACTGGCTACTTTGGTTGTAAACCTGGTTTGAGTCTGAGGCTGAAAATATGTGAATATGTGAAATGAACAGACTTGTAGAACTTAAACAGATTGTTCTTTGCTGAAAGGTACTTAGGAAGGCAGGAAATCTTAATTCAGAATCAAGAAAATAATACAGAGCCTTTAAAGTTTAGTGTTGGCACCTTTACATATTAAAGCAGTTTAAATTACTACATGTAAAAAAGTACATGTACTGTGCACCAAAATAAAAATAGCTCCTTTCTCTGCTGGGATTGAAACGGAGTCCTGGGCTATGACAGGAACCACCATAATTACCCCCATCAGTGCCTGCGGACAAGACTGCTGTGATGGAGCTTTAAAGCTTCAGTGATTTGGTCCAGACTTAACGAACAGCCAGTACTAGGTGTGAACTGTTTTGTCAATAAAGCTTCAGGTCGTTAGAACTGTCTGGTTTTTTGCTTCTGAGTAATTAATGCTATTATAATCACAGAATGCACCTGCATTCCTCCCAGGGCGGATTTTAACTTGTTCTGGTATGTTTTCCTGGTAAAAATACCATCTGAAAGGCAAAGAAGAACTGCTATCAATAGAAGCAGTTTAAAGGCCAGGCCTGTATCAATCAAGAGCCACAGAACTACCACACTTCGAAAGCTTATAACCTAGGCAAAGTACTCTCTTCACCTCTCTCTTAATTTCTCTCTCATTCCTTCACAACTGTTTTGAGTAAGAGCGGAGGAGGACAACTTCTTGATTTTAACAGCTGAGAAAACTGAGGCCCAGAGAGGTTAACTGGCTTAATACAGTCAGAGTCATTTAGGGGAAGACCCAGATGGGAACCTTTGTCTCTTGCTGAGTTTCCTAGGGTTTCTGCCACACTTTGCTGCCAAAGATTACTTTCTGGGATCCTCCTGAGCATTGAAGCATGAAAACATTCCACTACAGGAGAAAATTCTGTTAATTAGTAAGCAAAGAAAGTATCTATGTATTACAGCTGTAGCTGTAACAATGGAATGAATTGACATGGGAGGAACTGGGTACCAACCAGAGGAGAAAAAGATCTTTTTGAAAAACTAAACGAACAAACAAAACCTCACCACATGCAAATTATCCAAATTATACCACATTTCGCTAAAGGCAGAAAATAGAGGATGAAGAATCACTAGACATATCAGCTTCCTGGAAGACAGGCTCCGTATATACAGTCACAAAATCTGGGGGCTATAGAGAAATGTGAAATCTCAAGTCTCATACCAGACCTACTGAATTCGAATTTTCATTTTAATGGGATTCCCAGGTAATTCGTATTGCATTAAAATTTGAGAAGCACTGGTCTATCACACATAGCATGTAGAAGATTCTCAAAAACACATTAGACAAGTGAATCGCAAATTTAAAGACTCCGCTAGCCAATTTTATAAAAACAGTAAAACTGATTCATTCAGAGTCACCCTTCCTTTTTTTCTTCAACAGGTTATTTTTTGAGGGAAATATGCATTTGCATGTATGAACCTAAGGAGAAAGTTGGTAATTGTAATACTATTTTATGAGACTTCAGTAGAACCTATTTTCAATTCGTGTAGACTACACTTGCTTATTACCCTTAAAACTCCTATCTTGCTCTCCTTTTCTCTTTCTTCCAGTTCCATTCTACATCTCTTTTTTTCTGTCCCTCATTCTTCTTACAGCTGCTCTTGACTGCCAGGGTAAGAGGAGATTCCTGGAAGAGAAGGTTGTGGCTCAGCTGTTTGCCCTATCTTGCTTATTTTTCTCCACAAATGTGTGAATATGGTCCTGGCCTCTACCCTAACAGGTGTTCACTCCATTTTTTCTTTTTTTCCCTAGATGACTGATTTTCATACCGAGTGGTATGTGGTAATGGCAGGTAGTGTTGGGGGGAGAGTGTCGCTGTTACTTGAGTCTCCCAGCAGAGGAGCCAGGGAAGTCCCATAACAGGCTTTACTATTTCATCCCAATAATATTTGGTATATATATTTACAATCCGTTAAGGAGCAAGCAATACTTAAGTCACGACTTTTCAGCAACTGCAGTTTTACTCAGTTGTGATCTTTGTGGCTAAGAGGTTCACTTAACTGTCACAGCAAGGAGAATTTATTTCTTCTCCTTTAAGGGAAAGTGGTGTTTCCTTTCTGCTGAGAAATAGAATTGGCATACCAGTGATGTGTCATTTTTAAGAAAAATTTGTCCCCAAATTTGTCTCCAAATCAAGTGCAAAGACGTGGTCTGAACTTGAATCTGCATTGATTTTTCTTTTCCTAACTTAAGAACTACACTGAGTAACTAGCAGGTAGTTTTACCCACTTCTCAGGACCTTTATTTGATTTTTTTTAAGCTCTTGAGAAAATTCAAAACACTACTAATATTTAATCAAATAATTCATGCAATCTTCCTTGTTGAGGTCTTCCTTATTTTCTCTTGTCACTCTAAACTGTTCCCTTCTGTTATCAGACCAGAAACTGTATTTTACCAAGAAAAACCATGTATTTTCCCAAGAAAAGCCATGTTACGACTCTGTAACACTTTTGGTAATGTGTAATTCTGCCTATTCCTGAGTTGGATATTATAATCAGATTTCCAACAGTTCTTTAAAACTTTCTATTAGAACCCTAATACTGTTTGTCACTGGGTTTTTACATTGGCAACCAAATAGCCTAAGATCTTCTAATAGAGCAATATTCTGATGGTCTATTTGGGGTATTAACCATCTGTGACAGCTTGGTTTATTGAAAACTATGGCTCTGGCAGGCTTACACAATCCATTTTTCCGCTTAAATTGAAAAATCAATGAGAAGATTTTTTTAGTTTACTTAGAGTTGAACTCTAATTTACAATGGTTTTGTTATTCAACACTTTTTTTTTTTTGAATGAGCTATTCACCAAATAATCTTTCCTGGTATTTCAGAACTATCATTAGCTGCTCAAATTGCACCATGATTAAGTTTCCTTCTTTCATTTAGCTTCTTTTTTTTAATCATTAGCTTATTTATTTATTTATTTTTCAGTCACTAAAGAAGGAAGGTCATGGAATTGAAGTTCAGAACAAAGCCCTGCATCTTTACCAGCTTGGGTGGGAGAATTCCCCCATAATCCCCGGCTACTTCCCTGGATTAGGGTTCTTCCGATATGCCAGGTCATGAACTATTTTTACAAAAAGGACCCACAGCTTTTACTGGGAAGTTTAATTAATCATGAATGACTGGAATTTTCTACCTTGCTTGTTGAGTGGACTTTTATTCTGGTCTAACTCCTGACTATAATTTACCTAAGCCTGAAGAATGAAAGAGCGTAGGGATTCAGCGTCAGGGCCAAATAAGCTATTTTTAAATCCATTCTATGAGGGTCTACCTATCAAGTTTATTTTGTTAAAAATTCCGTTGCTCATTGTAAAATACAGAGGTTGTTCAGGATGGAATCCAGGTAAATCTCTAAGAAGGATTAGTAAAGAAATGACCAGGGTGCTGTAGAAGTATAAGACAACAGGGCTTTAGAGGTCACACCCTAATACTTTTACTTTTATTCTGTTGACTCTGTCTCTACTCCATCTAACAAAATTACTTATTGATTAAATAAGGCAGTAGCTGTCCAAGGTGTCCTGTTCTCCTATGGTAGGTAAATTTAGAATTTAGAAAGCAGTTTCCAGTATCAACTTTATAGAAATAATGACAGAGTAATGGAATCATTTTAGAAACTTTATCAGGTTTGATTGGTTTGATTTGGATACATGTTAATTTCCTACCAAAAATGACAGTGTCTCATACGTGTCTGTGCACATGCTTATATGGGTATGAACCTGAGTGGGTGTATGTGTGCGTACATATGTATGAGCGGGAGTAAACGCAAGCTAGGCAAGGAAGGGGGCCTTGAGCCTGCAGAGGTAGATTTCTGAGGTGTCTTCTAACAACTTCTTTTAGAATGCCCTTTTCTCTTTTAGAGCAGGTGTCTTCTGATACCACAAACTGCTCAGGAAAGAACGTGGATAAGGAGAAAAAGCCATCTTATATAATAATCTTATCTCAGGCCTCAAATTATGAAACGCGGTGATTAGAAAAAAAATTCATCAGTGGCTTTTGTAAAGTTAAATGATGCCAGATCTGTCAAACACTCTTGTATTTTGGGAGAATAATTAGAGTTGAACAAATTCTCTAAGAAACCTCTTCAACAACAATTCCGAGGGGTTCAACAGCTTTTACTCAGCATTAATACCGAGTAAAAATTTGGTAATTTATGGTAAAAAAGTTATTTTTTTACTAATATTTGGTAAAAAAAAATACTGAGATATTTAAGTTTTTTTTACCAAATAGTAAAAATGTCAATCACAATTTAAGGGCATGCTCATTTGTGAATGTACATATGAGGAGAACTCTGCTGCAAATTATTTCACAAGTAAAATCTAATCACCATTGAACAAAAATTTTCCTTAATCCAGATTTTGAGAGACCTGGTTTCCAGGGAGGACACGGAATAGAATTCTGTGAGTTGTTTCCCATCTTGGATCATGTTCTACACCTCCCCTCAAGGGAGTAGATTCCTTACAGCACACATAGCTATTTAGGGTGCAAAATTTGTTTCATTACAGTTGCTGGAACTTTTTGGGATTTACCTATATGCACAATGGTAGTTCCCATTCCCATCATGATTCTTAATTTAGCTGGACATAGATAAAAGCTATACACAGCTTTTGCAGATTTCTCTGATTCCATTCCCTATTTGACACTTTCATTTCATCTACAGTCAAGTAGAGGCTAGTTATTAGCTCCCAAGGGGCCCTCAGTAAGCTGGTTTCTTTCTTCCTGGGCCCCTGGGATCCATGGATTTTCTTCTTACCTCCCAAGCAATTCAGCTCTTCCTACCTTGGGACCAGATCAGAACTGTACTTCTTTTAAGTTACCTACACCCACCTAAGTGATTTTCCTGGACTCTACCCTTCAGCATTTGAACAAAGTTGACTTAAAAAGGATAATTTCTGGCTAGTATTTGAGGAAAATGACCAATTGCTCCGAACCTTTCTTCCTTTCTTCCTCTTATTTTAGAGAGCTTTATCAAGTGCCTTGAACTTGTCCACAACATCAGAGAATTTATATATTTTCTAACATTTCCCTCAACCGTATTTTAATAATTCATCATTAGGTTTCTGAGGAATTATATATTTGATACAAGGAGGCATTCACTAGTTAAATGACTTTTCAGGAAGTAAAAAACAAACAAACAAATTAGTATTTCCAATTACTAGTTTTGCTCTAGGGATAATAGAAACCTGTTTATTCACCAACGTTTATTAAAACAATCTAGGATATAAAGAATAGACTTTATAGCTCCTTTCAAGCTGCTTAAGCTTAATATGGGAACAAGGTATCTAAGACCCCAGTTATTAAATGAGAAATTTGATAACATATATAGTTGGGAAATATACCTTAATACATTTGGTACTTAATAGCTCATTTACAAGGATGGTTTTAAAACTCAAAGTAAACCGTAAGCCTGAGTTCTCCGATGCTTAAAAGCCATTCATTTATTCAATTAAACACATACACATGCACAAAAAAACACAATTGCTTAGTGTCTATTCAATAAATAAAACAGGACACAGTACAGGAAGATATTTAGACAGAGCTGGAGGAACATACTAATACTTTGCTAGGGAGAGTTCTTGAGGATGGAACTAGTCATATGTTTGCTGTGCAGCTCAGCATCAAGTGTACTTTCTTTCTTTTTTTTTTTTTAAAGATTTTATTTATTTGACAGAGAGAAACACAGCGAGAGAGGGAACACAAGCAGAGGGAGTGGTAGCGGGAGAAGTAGGCTTCCCGCCTAGCAGGGAGCCCGCTGTGGGGCTCGATCCCAGGACCCTGGGATCTGACCTGGGTCGAAGGCAGACCCTTAACGACTGAGCCACCCAGGTGCCCCTCAAGTGTACTTTCTGATTAGGTTTTCCTCCACCTACTCCTATACCTTTCCTTGTTAGCACTCCTATCAGCAGCACACTGTTCCTCAGAAACCATTCCAATGCTGCTTCTCACCCGTTCTGCTTGGCTACAGAATGGTTACTTCCTCTACTGTTTGGATTTTAATTTCCTCCTGACATGTCTCAACTTCCTCTCTTCATTCTCTTCTAAATGGTCCATTCTAGGGGCACCTGGGTGGCTCAGTGGTTAAGTGCCTGCCTTCGGCTCAGGTCATGATCTTGGGGTCCTAGGATTGAGCCAGGGCTTTCTGCTCAGCAGCTTCCCGTTTGTGCTTGAGCTCTAGCTCTCTGTCAAGTAATAAATGAATGAAATCTTTTTTTTTTTTTTTTAAATGGTCCATTCCAGGGAGAAACCAAACTTTTGTTCTTGACCACATTTCTGGGGACATTTTTTTTTTTTTTGTCCAAATATAGATTTCAGTAGATTGGAAGGATACTTGTATTACAAACTGGTCATACTTTTGGCAGTTTGTTATGCACTTCTTGTGATATCCCGTGTGTTTCTTTGCTGGACTGCTGTTGGTTTCTTTTATTGCTTTTTGATGACTGAGGGGTTGATGATGCCAATTTCCCTAAGAACAAGGACCACTCCTTCCTTCTACTTAGATTTTATCAAAGTGCCTCACAATAGAAAGTAGTTCTCACACTTGATTGAGTTTGTTGAGCATTAACTGAATGGGTTTGTGTTCTGTTTAATCAATTTCACTTGTGGTATTGCTTGGTTACCCTTGACTAGGACAGATGTACAATTATTTGAAAAGTAGTTCAAGGTTTAAAAATTGATTTTGGTCAAATCTTAAGTTTTTCAGTCTATTTACTGCACATTTACATAATATTGATTCACTGTCTCTCCCTCCTTTGAATCTGTAGTCATATGAAATTGACAGCAATAAGCTGTCCATGCTCCTGCCAGTATCTTGCCACTCAGCCTTCCTTTCATGTCATTTCTTCACTTCATCTTTATTAAATGTTTACAAATCAGTTAGGTTCAAACTACAAGCCTGAAATTGTGGCTAAATGCTTGCAATGACAACTGCAGTTTTCTGCCAATATTTGAATGCAGTTTTCTTGATCAGTTTTATTTTTGAGTGTGCGATTTGCAGTTACCTCCTGGAAAAAGAAGCATGTTAATGGATTTCAGATGTGGCGTGAATTACTTATTTGTACATTCGTGCAAAATCAAACACATTTGGAACAAATTTTGTTTACTCTTTGGTTTCAAAGAACAGAATTGTGCCAGTAATTCAGCAAGTGTAAAGGCAATCCTTACAAAAGGGATAGACAACTTGTTGATTTCAAAGAATACCGTTTGAGATTTTCTGCTGGAGAAAGAAATAATGAGCCAGTAACCAGTGCACATTCCTGAAGTCACCCAGGCTTGCAATCCTACTCTCATCTGCTTCCACATTCCACAGATTAAGTGTTAACTAGTTTTAACAAGAATCTCGTCTTTGATGAGAAGTAAATCTTTGATCAAGTTTAAATCAAATAGAAGACACTATGGGAACACTCTTCTAACATCTGATGATATTTACAGACTCTAAGAAGAGTGAGATGTCAGCTGGGCATCCAGTAGTGGAAGGATCTCCTATCTCCATTTACTTTGGTAAATGAAAGATACTTTAAGGCCAAACTCAGAGTCAACCTCCTCATTTGTGACTCTGCATGAACTAAACCTCGAGATAGCATGAACTCGTCTCACCAGTTTGTGCTGTGAGCATAAGGGGGATGCCTATAGAAGGTATGAGTATCTCTTAAAACCAACCTTACCATAGCCAAAGCAGAACTTAGAGTTTCACTGATGATTTAAGGACTGTTACGGTATTCACATTTGCAGGTTTTATAGAGATGCAAGTTCTCTTGTTTTCTTCTTTAGACGCTTCCTTTTGCTCTAGACTGCCCATATTATACCCTACTAACTAGGACTCATCACCTCTCATGTTTAGGAATCAGAGTCCTGGTGATGACAATAAGAAAGGTGAGGGAAGTGAAACAGAAATATTCTATCCTAGAAACAGAATATATATTTTTGATGGTTTCTTTTCCTACTTCACATTTCCCATGTAAAGTATTATGAGCTTACCCTCTGATTTTTGTGGCTGGATACAATTTTCTGACGTTAAGATTAAATTGGGGCATTGGTTCTCAAACTTGAACACACATCAAAATCACAGGATTGCTAAAACACGGATTGTTGAGCACCATCCCTGAGTATCTGATTTAGTAGGTCTGATGGGGCCCAGGCATTAGCATTTCTAATAAATTACTGGATGATTTAATGCTTCCAGTCTAGAGACCACACTCTATGAAAGGTAGCGATACAGCATAGTCTCTTGTTGCAGAAGTGTGATCATACTGACCTCTTTCAACTTTTCACCTCAAATAGCTGCCATTCAATTTTTATAAAGCAATTTTAAGGGCATTTCTTGAGTGTGCATGAATCAGATACACAAACACATTGTTCACAATTGTATATTAGAAATAAGTCTTTAAAAAAAAGAAATAGCCTTTTTTTAAAGATTTATTTATCTATTTGAGGGAGAGTGAGATAGTATGTGTGCGTGAGAAAGGGGGGGAGCTGGAGGAGAGGGAGAGAATCTCAAGTAGATTCCCCACTGAATTCGGAGCCTGTAGTGGGGCTTGATCTCATGACCCTGACATCATGACCTGAGCTGAAACCAAAAGTCTGACACTTAACTGACTGGGCCTTCCAGACACCTGTATTAGAAATGTCTTAAATTAACTAGGCATTCAGTGACTATAGTATTTGGAAAAGTAAGTTATGAAACTGTGCTAGATTTTTCAGGAGAAAATCAATTACTTTTATTGTACTTAACATCAGCTTATTTAAAAAGTAATTAAGTTATCCCTATAAACTCGACTCCCATTTATTTACATGGTTTTAGAGAATTTTTAGATATTCAAAGGCAATTAACAACTAAAAACAATGAAAAGCAGTAAGCAGGCTAAATACCCATTTTCCCTTCTGCTTGAAGTATTTGTTTCTGTTAATATCATAATTTACTCAATTATAGTTTTCCTTTTGCAAAATATCTATTTTCTGAGATCAGAGTTCTTCACTGGGTTGTATAATTATATGTAACAAAAATTAGGCATTTCCTCACAAAACTAACCAAAGCAATGAGAAACCCTAATGACATTAGTGGAGGATCCAAAAAAAAAAAAAAAAAAGGATAGCATTTGAGAGATCTTTTGTTATGACAATGCCAGGGATGTTAAGCCACTTGATTACACTATAATTTATAAGTCCTCTTTTGGATATGAGATCACATTTAAGTTTCAAATGAAATAAGTCAAAGAAAGACGTCCCTAGCACCTGAGAATCTGTACATGTTGGTTCAAGTTTCTCTTTTTAAAAGTACATGTATAGATAATAAGTTCTTTCCTTTGCAAAATAGTATTTTAGTTATCCTTATGTTTATAAAGAAATGTGCGAAGGATAATAGGTAGATCCCCAACAACATAGAGCTCTTTAAACCCTGAGCATATTTTGTTTTGTTCCTTTAGGCTTTCTAAAAAGGAAATTTTTTCCCTTTAGCTTTTTAGTTGCTCTTGAATCACAGACAATAGTGATAAAAATGAAATAATTTAAAATACAGTTAATTTTTTAAAAAATTTGACAAAATTTTATAGTTGAAGCATGATATTTAATTTGGCTGTGTGGTACATTTTTTTCCCCAGCAGAAACGTAGAAAGATGAGCTACCTATGGTATGACATGTTTCTAAGTAGGCAGGTGCTAATGTCTACGTATTCGGCACATGCAAAATCTAGAACAATGTGGAAACCTGCTTACTAATGAACTGGCAAGTGGGATCTGGACAACGCAAAGAAAGGCTTTGTCCAGGTACTTAAATACCAGTGAAGTTTGGTTTTTGAAAATTCAAAACAAATTAAAAAAAAACAATTTCACTGGACAAACAGTGAGTTCTATAACCTGGGGGGAGAAATGGCTTCAACACTGAGACTTTCCCACTCTTGGCTGTGAGGTGTAAGAGATTAGGTTATTGGGGATGTGCCAGGGGATCAACCATCCCATTTGCTCGGGACGGAGGCATTTCCCAGAATGTGGGCTTTCAGTTTTCGAACGAGGACAGTCTTGGGTCAGTCGAGAACGAGGACAGTCAAAAACAGACACTTGGAAACTCCAGGTGTGTTTTCACCTCTCTCAGTTATACCTTATATAATATAAGCCAGGTACTGCACTTGGCTTGACTCCATAATCACCTTCATTAGGCGTTTGTATCAAGTTGATTTTTTTTTTCAAGTTGATTTTTTGAAGTTGCAGTTTCTTTGGCAAGTTAGTAATGATACCTGCAAATCCTGACTGATTTTAGTAATGGCTTAATCATCAGCTACACAAAATACCTTATGTTTAATTTTTTGGAAGTTGAATTAAGTAAACAAATTCCTTCAAATTGGGCAATCAATGGTTTCTCTTACTTGCCAGTTCACAAATGATTTTTTTTTCTACAAGAATGAGGCTTTTAGAAAGTTATATATGCTTTTAAAAAATCCTTTTTTAACTTGAACTAGCGATTCCAAAATCCATTGCCTTTGAGGAAGATATACAGAAATTATGCAATAAAGTTGTACAAAAATAAAGTGACCCATCAATGGGTTTGGATCAGAAGAGTATCTGTTGTCTTTTACATAGATGATTGTTCATAGAGAAATAATTTCTAAAACTTTATACATGATTCCAGGTATGTGACTATAAAATGATATTCACGTAATTTTTATAGCTGTCAAGGATCGTGCCCATCATTTGAAATTCTTAGTGATAACTGCTCCCCCAGCATCACCCATGGTTGGCAAAATTGAAAAAACTTCCTTAGTGTGAATTGATATTTGGATGTAATGTTGCTTTTTAAATCTCTTGCTTTTACACAAAATTGAAAAATTCTGGACAAATACATGAAAAGGAGTAAAAAAAAAAAATCATGTTTTCACTGAATGTTAAAACACAGACAATTGGTTAAAACCATATTTATAAAATAGGGGCACCTGGGTGGCTCAGTCAGTTAAGCAGCAGTTAAGCAGACTCTTGATTTTGGCTCAAGTTGTGATCTCAGGGTTGTGAGATCGAGCCCCGAATGGGGCTCCATGCTCAGCGGGAGTCTGCTTGATTCTCTCTCTGCCCTCTCCTCCACCTGCTCTCTTTATGTCTCTCTCCAAAAACAAATAAATTAAATCCTTAAAAATATATTTATGAAAAAGAATGCACTTAAAATATCTACTGGTACTTAAATTATTAGGCGCCATCTGTAACCAGTACTAGTGTGTTCAAAGGTACAACTGACTTTAAAACTGAAGCACAGTACAGATTTCAGCCACTACATAAAAAATGTCCTCAGCTTTAGGTTATGTAATGATAAACTGTACCTGTTGAAAAATATATGTGGAAAAAAGAAATAACTTTAATACAAATATGACTCATCTGCAGGCATTCATTTATTCCAATCCAGCAACCATGGTAAATGTGTTTGGATTACTGGGCATAGTATGAAACATTTAAAAGGGAGTGGAGAACTTTATTAAAACAGAAGGCTCTTCAAACTCCACAATGATGTCAGAAATATAGGTCCTTGGAGCACATTATTGTTTTAAGCGGAGGTCCCCGCACTTTCACATTGGTTATAAAACATTATTTTGTGCTGCTGGCCTGGAATGAGAATGTCATACATCTGCAGGCAATTAGAAGAAGCTGGACTGCATGTTTGATTAGCTCAATAATAAACGGGCACAAGTGTGACTCCACTTATGTTAGTCAGATTCCCTAGACAGATTATCCTCTTGTTATCATATGAAATAACCCCCTTTTATCAACAATTAAGTAAATCCACATTTATGGGCACTTTGCAAAATTGTGAGGTGGGAAGAAATCCAACTTAAGCCTTAAGTCATCCAAAAAACTTTTAACCCTGCTTTCAGTGATACAGACCCCAATCCCAAGTTTTAAAGAAATTGGTTGAATTATGGAGAACGGTTGAGCTAGAAATACCCTGGGTGCACACAATCAGTAAGTATGTTTTTAGCATCTATCATAAGGAAAGCATTTAATAGTTTTAGCTTATGATTAAAGGAAAAAATTCTCACAGACGTAAGAATTACAAATTTAATCTGTGGGAAGTAACTTTGTAAGGTAGTCTAAATCTTTTTAAGAAAAATTAAATAGGATTTGGGTTTTTTTATTCACATTTTATTATACACTTGCTACTGTAACAAATGAATGTTGTAAGTCTTGAATATGCTCTATCCTAGAACTTCCTCATTCAGTTCTAGGCATTGTTCTTGAATTCAACCACATTCATCAATTATAGCTATAAGCCACTTTGGGAAATGACCCATTCATTTCTCTGTTTTTTTTCCCTCCTAAGTACCCTTAAAATATACATCCGAAGCATGAAAAATAATTCAGTATATAAAATCAATACTTAAAAAAACTTCCATATAACTTTTCAGTTTCAGGAAAAACACCACCAAACCTTCCAATCCAACTACATATTTAAATAACACAATTAAAAGTTGCTATCTTAAATAAACTCGAGATACTTTTTATCAATATTCACTCAAACACATATACATAAAGTAACCTCATGAGGCTATCTCCTTGACATAATCCTTAAATTAAATATCAGAATATCAAGCAGATGCTGAAGCATTCATCATCATTATTGGAACTCTGACTCATGACAATAACCCGAAACAGATGCTAACATGAAGCACCCTCTGAAAATGACACCATCACGGCATGGGTTAGCTCTTGATGTGGGGTACTTAAAAATTTGAACACAAAATGTAAAATAGTAAAAGTCAAGGCCTGATAGGTATCCTTCATTTATAAGCCATTTGAAATCTATCTCATACAGTAGATAAAACTCAACACCAGTGCATAAAGGGCAGCATCTCAGGGAAATAGAAGATGCTTCTTTTCCTCACTCGGAACAGGTAGAAGGTTAAAAACTCCTGGACCCTTCCCATTGGCCAATGTGTACCAGGCACCTGTGGTATAAAATGGGGTTTACTCTCTCAGCCCCGGATGGTGCAAAAGGAGTCTGGGCTCCTATGGCCCTTCTCAGTAACAAGCTCCACACCAGGCAGATCTGAAAGGGTTTGCTAAGTAGGAAAAGGGAAACAAAATCTCTTAGCACAGTCCAGTTAACTAATATCCTACACATCTTCAAAGCCCAAGATTCTTATCATTTTGTTAGCATGAGTCTACAGCTGTTTCTAGAATACACAGTGATGTGTACTCCTTGTGAAAATAAACAGAAAAACCCAAGCAGATGGTGCCATGGTGCAAGTGATATAAGAGAAATGTGCTCAGATGAGAACTGAAAAAGATAGAAATGTGGAGTGGGGGAGACTCCTCAAAGGTAACGAGAAACAGAAGTCCCATTTCTTTATTCCTCAGTGAGAAAAATAAATTAGTGGCAACTTCAATGAAAAGAAAGCTTGAGAACCCAAAGGAGGACACTTATGGAGTAGCCTGACAGCACAATTTCAAAGTCCAAATGAATAACGTGACTGTTCCTTCTGACAGCTGTGGACTCTGGCTCCGCCTGCCTGGGTTTGAAGGCTACTTCTACTCTCACCACCTGTGTGACCCCTGGTTCCCAAACTTGGCCGCCTGCTGGAACCACATGGGGAGCTTAAAAAAATAAGGATGCCAAGAACCCATCCCCAGAGACTGTTATTTAATGGGGCTGGGGTGTGGCTTGGATATAGAGAAGTTTTAAAAGCTCCCCAGTGGCTAGAGGTAGTTGCCGCTGGGGTTGAGAACCAGTGATGACCTCTCTCCGGGCCACGCCTTCCTCATTTGTAAAATGAGGACCATACAAGCAGCAACCCTTTTAGGATTTTTGCGATGATTAAACGACAATTCAGGCAAAGCACTCAGCACAATGTCTGGCGTGTGGGAAGTTCTCAGTAAACCTGAGCTGTTAATCCTCACCACGAGGTGCACTTGGACAAGAACATTCTCGTTAGCATAATAAGTCATGCTTACCTTGGCACACGTTATGCTCACTCTGTTCGTAACCTGTTGCACACTGGATCCGGTGAGATGGGTTGGAGGGGATGCGCTGAGGGTCAGCCGGGTTCCGCCGGATGACAAAGTTATTTCGGCCAGTTTGCACTTCCGGGCCTGCAACAGCAGCAGCACTGGCGACGAAGCCGCCCCCTGGCATCACTCCACTGGAGGCCATGCCGGTGGCTGCCACGCCCCCAGCGCCTGTCCCTGACGAGGCGGCTGCATTGGCCGCTGCACCCACGCCTTCCTCGGCCGGTGTTTCTTGCTGAGGTTGTTCATTATTGACAATAATCTGGGCTGTTTTAGGAAGGCAGAGGTATCCTCCGTAGTGGTTGACACATTTCATTCCACCTTTGCAAGCGTCTGGGACAATGTCACATTCATCAATATCTGTGGTCAGCAATAAAATAAATCAGGAATCTTCTCAGAGGGAACTCTGAACATGTAAATACACGCTCATGCCTTTTTGGGAGAATACAAATAGGACAGGGAGAGTGACATGAGACGGAGACAGAAAGCTATGTTCAGAAGGGAAGTCTTTGAAGTCGGCTCACCTTTGCACTGCTGTCTTACAGGATCCCACTCGTATCCATCTGTGCATTGCTGTGAAGAAAACATCAAAGATGGGCCAGGAGACAGTTAATTGGTGTATCCACTTCCTAAGAAGCCACTCTAAAAGCTTCATTCCTATGATAACAATCCTTGCTCTACAGTCCTAGATAGATGATCAGATGGGTAGTTTAACATTCCCTAGATTTTCTCCCCCTTCTTCCTCTCTCTCTCTCTCTCTCTCTCTCTTTCTTTCTTTTGACAAGTCTGTGCATTGGATCACTACAGGGCTCCCTTCTCAATCACCAGCTGCCTCAACTCTTGTGTTATATTTGGTACAGTTGCCCATCACCATCTCAGAATTCTTTTCTCTGTCTCAATACTGATCTTCTTTAATCTGTTTGAATGCCCATATTTTGCTTTATTTGCCCTTCTTCCATATTATAAATTTTACCAAAAAAAAAAAATTCAACCAAATTCCTTTTTTTAGCCCTTGACTCTTCCTCTCCTCTCTCAATTCTCTTAGAGCATTCCAGCACCTGCCTTTCCTTATTCCTGTTCAGCTGAGTCTCAAGCCTCCCACTCACACACTGGCCTGCCTCCTACCTTCAATTCCTATGAGTCCTCTCTAGTTTACTCACTAAACAAACCATCCACTGAGTACCTTCTCCTACTGGGCACCATTCTAGTCCCTGGGCATGCAAACGTCATGAAGACATTGGCCTTGTCCTTAAGTGGCTCACAGACCAGAAGAGCAGACAGACAGGCAGACAAGTTGGAGCAAGACGTCAGGTGCTGTGACACACACATGTATGTGGAAAGAGTGATGGACTCCGTCCAGGGCTGTGTGTGGGCATGACAGGGTGGAAGAGAAGGCTTTATGGGGGAGGCCATGAGTGAATTGGGCCTTACAGGATCTTTCTAGGGAAATGTGGGGATTCTAGGATGAGGGACCATGTGAGCAAAGATGCAACACTGTTAAAGAGAGTAGGAGCTGCATGTAGTCTGAGTGGGGGGATGCAGTTAGAGAGGCAGGCAGGAACCATTTCCTACCTTGAATGTCAGTGAATCTCAAGCTTTATGATCAAGCTTAAGAGTCACCCAGGGCGCTTGTTAAAGTGCAGACCCCAAGGATGAGATTTTGCAGGTCTTGGTAGGAGGCTTGGAGTCTGAATTCCTAACAAGCATCCCAGGTGATTCTGACACAGGTTGCCTGTAGGCTACTTCTTGAGCAATGGTGCTATAAGTGATAAGAAGCATCTGAATAATTTTATTTATTTGTTTGTTTTCCCTGAAGCATTTTTAAGCTCAGGAAAATATTTGACCAGATGCAGATTTGAGGAAGATGCTTCAGGAAAGACAGAGCAAAGGTAGAGTGAACAAATAAACTTGAATTCTTTTAATAGAGCCGAGAGTTGCTTATGCACACAACAGATGCTTGGCAAGTAAATAGCTGAATGGAGACAGCTCAGTTTAAATATTTTAGTGGGAACTGAAACTTCACAGGGTGAAAACTAAACTCATTTTATTTCTGAAGCTAATTCTTTCTAGTTTCTCCAACCTGTCTAAGGCACCACCACCTTCCTTAGGACCTTGGATTATAACTGTAACATGCACACTGGCTTTTCCATTTATTTTCCTTCAAACTCTGCTAACTTTGTGTCCATGTCTATATCTACCACATTGGTGTAAGCCTTCCTGGCCTCGTGAATAGGCAAGGCTGTTTGTCCTCCATATCTCACAGCCTCCATGACAATCTTTCTTGCTCTCTTGATTATGTTACTCCTACATTTAAGACCTCACTCCGACTTGCAGACCTCTCAACTCCCAGTTCTGCCTTCTCCAGGTTCCCCTCACCACCCAGCACCAGCCCATCTAAACTTGTCATCTCCTCAACTTGTCTTGGTTGTTTTACCTCTAGATTTTGATCATGTCACTTTCTCTGATTCAGATGCCTCTTCAGCCGTTCTAGATTAATCTGATGTCATTACTTCTTTCAAGATTTAGCACAGAACTCAACCTCTTCCAACATGCTAGTGCTGACATTAATTACTTGCTTTTTCTATCTCTTTAGCACTTATATAATTGATATAATTATAATATTTGTACTTGCTTAGGAACTTTGTAGTTTAACAGTATTTTCTGGGGTAAATTCCCTGAGGTAAAGGTCTGGATTTTCTTAGTAAACAAATAAATTCTTTTGCTGGTTTAAGAACTGCTTATGCACATGGTAGCTACTTGGCAAGTAAATGGCTGAGTGGACCCCAACTTTCAAATGGAAGGAGGATATGAGGCTTTCTTGTGAATATGAGCTCAGTCTTCCAAAAAGTATCTTTCAAACCAGGCACAATGACAGTTCACTGAATAATCTGTATCCTAACTAGAGAAGACATGCAGATTGTGATAGGTATTTAGTTCCAGTACATTTAATATGGATCTACTATTAAACAAGCCTAGACTGAGTTTAGTTTCACCACTTGCTGGCTGTGTCGACTTCAGCAAGTTAGATACTCTCTCTGATCTTCAGTTCTACTATTAGTGAAATGATGATAATACCACTTACCTCAATCTTTGCTTTGAAAATGAAAGGAGATAGTGTCCCCACAATGCGGTACTCACAAAGTAGTTATATCTTATTCTTTAACCATGAATTATTAGGCACACACAGTTCAAGAGAGAATAGACCTAATTTTAGAATAAAAAGGACATCATATCTGGAAAATCTGCTATTATAATAATGAACCCTAGTTTGTGGTCTAAAACTCTAGTTTTTAATCTACAGGGACCTTTCTCTGCTAAAGATAATTGTGATTTAGTTGATGAACCAAAGAGAAAGGGGTATAAGACAAGCAATTGTAAAAGCAATAAAATATTTTATTGGATGACTATAAAAATGGGTAGTTAATTTAACTTTAGCTCCTTAAGAAGGTAGTAAGTTTAGCATGAATAACAAAACATTCTCATTTGAAGATAGAAAACACATGTATTCATTTCTCATGCTTTATTTATCTTCAGCAGAGGAAGCAACTACATTTATCATTAAGTTAACAAAATATTTATGTGAAACCCTACTTGATTTATAATTGATCTGAACAACAACAAAGAACATTTTCCAGATGAATACTAACATTTTGTGGATAATAGGATACCAAAAAGTGAGATAATGTTTATTATCAGTAATTGATATTAGCTCACTTTAGGAGCTTTATTTTCAAAAATTTTTTACATTCTTTTGAGTAGGATTACTTCATTTTAAATTGAGAGCAAGTAGAAAAATATGTTTTTCATATTGTGATCTCGGACAAATGTCACTTGCCTCAAGACACTGTTTAAAGACTAGAAAACACAAAATAAAAACAAACAAACAAAAAAAGAAAAAACAGAGGTGTAAACAAACTCACTGAAAGTGGGGTAAGTACTGCCCTCTGTTCTCACCACATCCATTCCTGAGAGTGGGATGGGTCAGATGATGTTTTCAGTATTTTATTAAACATTGGTTATGTCTGTGCAATCAACTAATTAGCCAAATATTACTTGGAAATAATCAGATGCAATTAATTAGAAAATGCAAAATCAAATTTCATGCAATGCATTTTAAGACCACTTTAGCCAATACTGCATCTTGGTAGCACATAAATTCTACCTGAAGGGCATTTATATGACTTATCAGCTATACTATAAATGGATATATAGCCTTTATAATTTCAATAAAGGCCATTTACATGAGAACATAAGTCATATATGCAAATGAGGTATGTGCTTTTGTGATGTTTGTTTTTATTTGACTTGTCTTACTCTTGCAAGTTTTGGTTTTATCTGCATGTATACAGGAATCCAGGCTTTCCAATTCCTTAGCCTCATTAATTTATTGGATGTGTTGTAAACATGTAGCTTACTTTGGTTTTTGTTTTAAAAGGCTCTCCTTTTTCAGTCTTGCAGAAATCATTACATTTTGGTCCCTATCTCAATTATCTAAATGAAATTTTGGAGGGACCACGGGCGATTTAAACAAATCTTAAATGTGAACCATACTAAAGCGTTGTTTAATTTATTACCCTCCACAGCCTACAGCCCACATACACTGGCAAGAGTGGATAAAGTCACCCTTGTGTCACTGAATCCTGCTGAACTGCACTTATCTCAAATTCCATCACCCCTTACCGTGTACGTGATGGTTTCTTCAGTATCCTGTGACTTGACCAGCGCCAGAGTCAGCATAGTTAGGAAAAGGACTTTCAACATCGTGAATCTCAAAGAAAACACAGGACAAACTGATGCTTAGTATCTGCTGTGGAGGAAATAACAAAACTTTAGCTGTGCTGTAATAAGCAAGGACGGGCAGGAGGGAGAGGCTGAGGTTCCATCATTCCCAATTTCCAATCTCCTTTCTCATTTCCCCTCCCCCACCTCAGCCTTCCCTGGGCCAAAGGAGGCACCAAAGACTGTAAAACGGCTGCAGAATTACATTTCACTTTACTCCATCCAGCTGCACTGAACATATACAAAGGATATTAAGTGAGCAGTTTCTGCGGCTCCTACACAACAGGCTCCAGAAAGGGTGGCAAAGGGAAAGAATAGAGGGTAATTAATTTCAAAGGAGATGGTGCATTTATTTATTTATGTGTGTGTGTGTGTGTGTGTGTGTGTGTGTGTGTGTGTGTATGAGAGAGACAGACAGACAGACACATACAGAGAGACAGAGAGAGAGGGAGAGAGGAGGTGGGGCAGCAAATCTTATATTCCTTGAACATTAAGGCTTTCCCTATATGCTCACCTCCAGCTAGTGAAGTTACTTGCGCAGCCCAGCAGAAATACCTGTGAAGGAATATGAATTATTTTGGCCTCAAGCTTTTTTTTTTTTTTTTAACAAAACAAAACAAAACAAAACACCAAAACAAACTCAAAGAGCAATCTCCTCCCCTAGTAGAATACCTGCCCTTCAGAGTTCCTTCTCATATCCCCCCAGAACAAACCCTCCAAGTGGCATTTCCGTGCCGTTCTCTCTGCACAGTTTCGTGTGAAAGCCCCAGGTTGTGTGGAGGAGCAGCCCAAAGCGTCTGATTCTCCGTGCCTTAGCAGTCCCTTGGTACCCGGCACGCTACCTTCAGGATCCGGCTGCCTAGCGCCAGAACCGGGGGACCACACCTCAGCTCGACGTACTAGTTTCCAGGCGTCGGACCTGGCGCCCCCGGGGAGGCGAGGTTTCTTCTTTTAACAGGCTGCAGCCCGGGGAGCTGCTCTGCGCTCCCGCGTTTAACCAGCTCCTGTGGAATCCAGGTGCGGCTTAAATCTCGTACATTAGCCCCCTGAAACTTTCAAAACCTCGTTTATTGGGCATAGCCGAATCGGCTGATTGTGGGCGCGCACACACTTGCCCATCCAAACAGATGTCACCCCGGTACTCGCACATGCTGACAGATCGCATTCCGAGACCGCACACCTCCACCCGCCTTTCTGCCTGAGAGATTCTGCACAGTCTGGGGCAGTTCTCGGGTACCCTGCACTCCTGAGGTTACCCCACTTACTTCCCTGCGCGTGGCCCGGCGGTCACTGGGGGTGCCAGGGGCTCCTACCTGAGCGGCCGCGCTGCTCTCCGGGCCCGGGCAGCAAGGGGAGAGCGCAGGGGAGGGCAGCCCGGTAAGTCTGAACTGGCGAGGTCTGGCAGCAGCCGCGGCGGCAGGAGGAGGAGGAGGAGAAAGGGAGGGAAAGGGGGAGGACGAAGGGGGGCGGAGGAGAGAGCTGGGGGAGGCGCAGGGGCTGAGCCAGGCGCTGCAGGCCGGGCGGGAGAGCGCTCTGCGCAGCCGGGTCTGCGCCCCCTCCTCCGAGTGCCCTCTCCGCCTTGGCGCCCGCCCTCCTCTGCCAGCTCTTCACCCCAGTTCCCAGACACGCCGGAACCCCAGGCCGAAGATGGCATGCTTGGCATGTGAGGTCTAGGGTTGAATCAGCCTTGGTGATGCTCCAGCCTTCCGGACACTATCTCGTGCCCCGTAGAGGGAAAACATCTCTCCCAGAGAGCTGCTCAGGGTCCTGAGAAACTGCTTAAACATTTTTATTTTCCCAATAAGTGAATCCTAGGACAGTTAATTAACCCCATTCATTGGACTGGTTGTTGTTGCCCTTTCTTTCAGTTTGTTTGTTTGTTTGTTTATGCTTGGAGGAGGGTCTGCTTCCTCAAATGTAGAAAAAAGAGAATCCATTCAACAAATATTTTTGACCTACTATGTGCCAGGGCTGGCAATGGGCCACATATAGCTCATGCTAACAAAATTGTGAGGTCAGGTTTTGGTCTCACAAACCTCTCCTGTGTATGGGCCCTTTTTCTTACCTGCTGCTTCTCTTCTCTCCACTGGTTCACTTGCAGGAGTCCCCAGTATAGTCATTCAAAGTTGGACATTTCATTTTCACCTTTCATACTAATGGTGGAATTTCGGGAATCTGGAAAGCAAAAAAAAATTTTTTTCTGGCTTCTTCAAATCATACCACACAGATTGCTGTTATCTCTGAAGGCTCCAACTCTACGGTCAGATTAATAGTTTGCTTCGAAGGCAGTCCTGTCTTCTAAGAAGCAAACAGCCAAATACAACTTCAAGAATGAGACAATGTGCCAACTGAAGGTACTAAGGACTTTGACCTCCAGCAGGAGGCAGAGGGTGGGGGAGAGAGAGGGTCAGCTCCTTTCCCTTTTCTGCTGGGGAAGAAGGTGGTAGACAGTGTAAGAGGCAGAGGCTGTTGGGTGGAGGCCTCTCTCCTTATCTCTTGGGTATGCAGTGGGTTGTCTAGACCTTGCCAGATTGGTTGCAAGCCACACAATATTGGGCAAGATCAAAGGAGCTTAAGGGCCCTGAATCTTGCATAAATATGTGAGATTTTGCTAATGGTATTGAAGATTTTTACTACCAAAATTCAAATAAGTTTGTTTTCCCAGTCATTAATGGCCTCCAAACTTTAAAAAAAAAAAAAAAAAAGGGAGAAACTTCACCTTTGTATAGTAAAAAGATCTGTCCAGACATTTTTTTTTTTTTTTCTTTAAGTCTATCTTTGGTCCTCTCCAGACAAAGTGGATTGAAACTTTCAAATTTCTATCTCCAGCCTGGAACTCTTCCTACCTGAATATCCGACTGCTGACGTTATTATCTTCCTCTGTACAGCTAATGGGCATTTCAAACTTAGCAGGACTGCTGAGTCTCGCCCCCTCTCCCAGCCTACTCTATCCACCTGCTTCACCATCTTGATTAATAGCAATTTCATCTTCCCAATGTGTTCAGCTCCAAGATCATGAGTCAACCTTGATTTCTTTTTTTCTCACACACCTTACATTCAATTCTTCAGAAAATTCTCTTGGCTCCATCTTCAAAATATATCCAGAATCAGATCATTCTTCATCACTTTTTTTGTGAACACCCTGGTCTGAGCAACCAGCATCTTCCACCTGGATTATTATGATAGCCTCCTGCAATTTTGTTTTTTTTTTTTTTTTTCTCAGCAGAAATTCATGTAGATGGATCCTAGAGTAGGTACTATGTCGTGTCTGGCTTCCCTCACTTAGCATGCTTCTGAGATACATCCTTGTTGGGTGCATCAGAACTTCATTCCTTTTTATTGCTGAGTAGTATTTCAATGCATGGATAGACCCTGACTTATCTGTTTACTTGTTGATAAATATTTGGACTGTTTATGAATAAAGCTGTCATGGATGTTCATGTAGAAATTTTTGTTTGGATATATGTTTTTCTTTCTTTTAGGTAAGTACTTAGGAGAGGAACTGCTGGGTTATATGGTAAGTATATGTTTAACTTTAAAAGCAAATGCCAAACTGTTTCCCAAAGTGACTGTACCATTTTACATTCCTACCAGCAATATGTGAGATCCCATTGGCTCTACATCCTTGCCCAAACCTGGTATTGTCAGTCATTTATAGTGTTAGCTGTTATAGTGTGTTATTTAAGCAGCGTCTTATTAGTGATCTCATTTCTAATGCTCAATGATATTGAGCATTTTTTTTTTATTTCTTTATTGTCCATCAATACGTATTCTTTTGTGAAGATCCCATTAAAATCATTTTTTTGAGAGAGGGAGGATGGGAAACAGGGGGAGAGGGAAAGAGAGAGAATCTCAAGCAGGCTCCATGCCCAGTATGGAGCCTGACACGGGGCTCAATCTCATGACCCTGACATCATGACCTGAGCCAAAATCAAGAGTCCAATACTTACCTTAATGGGTCACTCAGGCACCTCTATCCTTCCTATTTCTAAGGATATTTCTAATCTCTTTACTAGTTGAAAAATAGTGAAATTGGCAATGGCCTTCTTGGGCTACTGACTCAGGAGTAAGCTATTGTCTCACTCCAAATTAATCAGAACTAAAAGGAAGTACTTCTTTTCCATAGTTAGGGGAAAGGCCTTCCAAGCGCACAGTGGAGGGAACTGTGGAGCCCTTTGCCTCAGCTGCTACTGGCAGCCATGTTAGCACCTGGAGGTAAGCCAGCCTGACCCTGAAGGTGGTAGGCACTGTGGATAGCCAACATGTGGACGGAACCTAGATCCTGGGTAGATTGTTCATAGGGCCGACTGATCCTAGGACCCATGATACTTTTAGGGGTTCTCCACAATGTTTTATTTTCTTGTAAAGTCAGAGGAAAAAATAAATATCATCCAGCCTGATTAAATGTCTTAATAACATTGTAGTCATGAAATACAATTTTTTTCTCTTTCCTCCTCCTCCTCCTCCTCCTCCTCCTTCTTCTTGTAGTGGAGGAAGGGGTTCATGAAGGCAAAAGTGCCCAGGGACCATAAAAGTTATGTGGCCCTGATTGTTGCACTTCCAAATCAGGCAAATGTAGACTCTGTTCTACCTCTGCACTCCAGTTTTGTCTTATGATTCAAGCCAGTCTGAGTCAGGTGTTCAGTTACTTGCAGCAGAGAATATACTCACTGCTAGCAGGAGGAAGTCTCCCACTCTGGAAGCCCTGGCCCTTGTGATGTGCTGTGTTTGCATCCTGCACTCCAGAGTGGCAGGCTGTGAGTGTTTCTTGGGAGAGGCTGTTGGGAGAGATTCCCAACCTTTCTGTCCTTGGACAAGCTGAGTGTTCAAGTCACTTCTGCTTGGATTAGCTTCTGAGCTTCTCCCCATCACCCACTAGCATTTGTGTGTGTGTGTGTGTGTGTGTGTGTGTGTGTGTGTGTGTGTGATTTTTAAAGATTGAAGACTTGAACTCTCCCTTTAATTCAGGAAGGCAACTCTGGCTTCTCTTCATGTGATTCGAAAACTAACCAGGAACTAACTTTTATAAGGGGACCTTCTACTTCCTAGTTTACCAACTGGTACACAGTATATATTACAAAGATAAATTTATATTGTATTTTCTTTAATATTTCCCTTTTTTAAAAATTCCCTGAAAATAATTAGAAGTCTCAAGGACCCACCGGGCTCTTTAATTAATTGAGTCATAGAGTCAACAAATCCTGTGGTTAAAACCCGATTAAGAATGTTCACTGATGGGGCGCCTGGGTGGCTCAGTGGGTTAAAGCCTCTGCCTTTGGCTCAGGTCATGATCTCAGTGTCCTGGGATCAAGCCCTGCATGGGGCTCTCTGCTCAGTGGGGAGCCTGCTTCCCCCCCCCCCCGCCCCGTCTGCCTCTGTTTACTTATGATCTCTCTCTCTGTCAAATAAATAAAATCTTTAAAAAAAAAAGAATGTTCACTGATGTGTGGACAATTGGAGAGTGAAATCTGTAAAAAAAAAAAAAAAAAAGAATTAAAGAAAAAGGCAGTAAAGATAAAACAATAAAACAATTACATAGGGATTAATGGCAAGTTGATCAATTCACCCCAGGACCTTTCATTTTTGCACTAACACTTCCGTGTCTTGGGAAATTCCCCAGTTCTATAAAAATTTAAATGTTTGTGTAGTGAAAAGAAAATAGAACAAGTAGCCAGAAGTTCTTGCCTGGGCTTTGCTATGCTCTAGCTAGGTAACCATGGCAGTCACTCAACTTCTTTGAATCAGTTCTGCACAAATGTTGACCGGGGTAACAACATTTATAACTGTAGTTATTATATTATACTTACCTGTATTTGTCACCTTGTTTTTTGCTGGTTCCTCATTTATTCCTTCTTCTTCTGGTAATAATATCCTGATTTTCTTTTGGAAATCAGCCCTTACGGTGATAAGCCATGACCAGCCCTGCCCATAGAATGCCACTAAGTATATATAAAGGGAAAACTCATAGGCCCTAAAAATAAGGGGAAATGACCCAATGCCAGTACAACAATAATGTCAAGACCAGGATCTGGTTATTAGGCCTAGTGATATGGCAGAATTATTCCTTCTTAAATTATTTCCATGTGCTGATAAGAATGAAGATACAAAGAACACAGGGCTCATAATTCCATACTCTCTGACTAGAAGGAACCCATTCCACATGGGCTGTCAAAGCATCTAGGCTTTAGGCCTGCCTCTAAGAGCTGGGGCATACCCCTTGAGCCCTTGTTTCATTATATACTTTGCTGGTTACTTTTTTCTATCCCTGAATCCAGACACCATGGTTTGCTCCATAGCACTTCTGATCCCTATGATTTGCATGAAGCCTATTTTTTCTCTGACTCTATGGGTATGCACGTGACCCAGGCTCTGTCTGTCCTAACATCAGATCTCTTATATCCACAGTGATTGGATCAGAAACGATAAACTCATCCTAAGACAGCCCCCACTGAAGGGTCAGTGTGGCATTAAACTGGGATTCTGGAGAGTCTGGGTTCAAGTCCTGACTGCCACTCACTGGTTGTGTGAACCTGGGAAAGTTACCTAACCTCTCTGTGCTTCAGCTTCCTCTTATGGAAAACGGGATAACAATGATTCCTATCTTGCAGAATTTTTATGAGTGTTAAATAAGAGAAAGCACATAAAGCCCTTAATACAGTTCCTTGCACATAGTTGTTGCCGCTATTGTTATTATTAATACCAGGGATCTATCACTCACGAGTCTGTGCTGTGAACTTAGGAAATCAGATTCGTTGTACAATAAGATAAAAGAAGTTACTGAGGTTCTAAATTGTCTTCCTATTTTTGTTTGTAACTATTTGTAGTTTATGGGATATTTAGAAGAAGCAGGATCTGATAGTTTTATAAAAATGTAGTTTTATGACTGAGTCATGGAAATGTGTGGCTCCATACCGAGCATCAGTACAGTCCTGAGGTGACAGTATTTTTGGAATAAGTGGCTCTGAGATACCCGATATTCTGAATTTCAAATGGCTCATAAAATTATACTTATTACTGCTAATAAACAGTAATAGCTAACGCTTATGTATTACTTACCCTGTGTCAGGAACTCTAGTAAGCAGTTCATATGTATTAAGTCAGCAGCACTATTATTATGCCTATTTTTCTAAAAAAGGAAATTAAGGCGCAGAACAGTTCAGTAACTTGCCCTGGTCATATAGCTGGTGAACAGCAGAGTAGGGGTTCAAAAGCAGGCTGTGTGGTACTCAAGCCCCTGCTCTACATGCTCCCTTGCAGAGGGAGCTTCACTTCCTCCCCACCATCAACTGAATTCAGGGTCACAGGGACAGAGCAGAGGCATGGATTATTTCTTCAATGTAATGCAACCACACAGTTTCTAGCTGGATTGAACAGATTGCGATTGGAAAGTGCAATAAATTCACTTTGCTAAATTGCTATGAGCTCAAGGGAATCTGAGATTTTAAGGATTTGAAGATCTGTTTGGTGGGGGGAAAAACCCACTATTTTAGAAGAGATTCATAGATGTCGATGAACATATATTGTGCTTTTAGTCTCCGGATGCTTTAGAATGTGCCCCTGAATCAACAATGTCCTGTCAGTGTGGCTCAGTTCTAAGAGGGGCTGATTAAAGCACAGGCTAACTACCCAGCAAGAACCCACCAGTGGGTTCTTGCCCAGTGAGTATCCCTGACATTCTAGAGACCAAGACATGAATAGTAGAATTAGCCTGCAATTTCTGGCCATGTAGCCAAACCAGACAATATATGGGTCCAATTGGTTTGTAAAAGTATATTCACTTATGACGCTGTTGAAGGAGAAGCCAACACTGGAGCCAGGACTGGCCGTATAAGCCTTTGCCTTTCAAAGAAAGAGTTCATTTGTTAAATAGTAGTGTTTTTAGTAACATGATAAAAATTGATCTCTGCCTAATGATAGGCCTGTAGCATACTCTTTCAAGAGTAATGTTGATTAAATTATTTATTTTCTTGGGCTGCTTTCATTTTGATGTTTAAAAATTCAATATTTTTGAATAGCTAGATTTACTGTTATTGTTCGTGAAAATGTTCTCATGGTGAATACACATATGGATTTCTGATATGCTTGCCATTACTGAAACAAGTCCTTGGAAGAGATAGCTTCTAATACTCTTTTTAGTGCTAAGATTCTTTGATTCTATCTTGTCTTTTGTACCCTGCACCAGGCCAAGAGAAATTTAAGTGGGCTTTCAGCAGATACTTAGTCTTTTCTAATACACCCCACTCGACATACACACATATACAAACCATTATAAACTTGTACACAGAAGATAATATGTATTTATTAAATTGATGGCTGTAATACCTCAAAAGTTAAGTCATGTAACCGGTGGCTTGTGCTTTAGAAGAGAGCTCACTGAAATACCTGGAGGTTGGATTGCAGTTCTGGCCTCAGAGAATATTGGAAAATCTGCATTTATGTGACATTAATTTGCCTCGAGTATATCATTGGTGAGTTCTTTATTTTAGTGAATGCAGATGTATTCTCTTTGAGAATGTATTTGGTGAAATGCTCTTCCTGAATGCCAAACTGACATGAGAAAACTTTCAGTCATCTGGAGCTTGTAAATTGTTCTGAAATTTTTGGAATTTTATTGAAGGCTTGATTTCATCATAGAGCAGAGAATACCTTGGATGAATAAAAAGCAAATCAATCAGAAATGATTGGAACCAGTAATTAAAATTTCCTTGGAGAGATAAAATGTATGATGTAAATCCACTGCCTTGCAAAAAGGATTGCTTTCTAACAAGTCAGATCTTACAGATGCCGACACAGATGTGAAGCTTTGTTTTGTTTTCAGCTACAAGTTCCTCCCTCTCCTTTGAAACTTGGCTTTTTCAGAAACTTCATCTGGCTAATCAAGGCTGATGGGGTTTCAAGATGATTGCATTATGGAGAATGAAATTAGAAAAAATACCCCCTGAAAATTAGTAATTTGATTTCAATATGTAATTTAAAGAAATGGATCATTATTCTCCCACTTTTGTCAGTTTGGAATCTTTACATAATATTATGTTGACTTTTAGAATTTCTATGTTCTTCTTTCCAACTTTGTTTTACCTTCCGCGAGTTATTTTTCCCTCACTCTGAATTTTTATTAAAATGGAAAATCCTCCTTATCTGTCCTTTTGTGAATACTTAATCTTGTATCTTGATACTGATCACAGATAACAAAATGGGTTTTGACATCTCTTTGAAAATATTTAAATTAACTTTTTAGGAAGCAATGGTTCAAGGAAAATTGAAATGTTTTCACTGAAATCTAGAATTTAAAAAAATGTGTAATAATATTAGTAATATTTATTTATGATTTCTTTCCTGTTAATATGTCATATCGTATACAAATGGAACTGTTGAGACCAAAGCCTAACGTGAAATATACATTATTGTTTTCTCTTTGCTCTTTGAGGAATTTTAAGGCATAAATTATTTTGGTTAACTGTCTTTAACTTCTTTCTGAGTGTAGAATGTGGAAAGACCAAAAAAACAAAAAACAAAAAAAACCAAACAAAAAAAAACCCCTTTCTACTTGGAATTTACAGTATGCTGCTAATGCAAAAAAATATAAGGAGTGACATATCTGACTGTTACTGTTGATTAAATAGGGCAAATGTGGAAAGTCTATTCAAGGTAAGAGGTTGAAAGTTTACATATCCACAAGGGAGATATCACAAGGATATTGCTTAGATTTAAACGTTGTTGGCTTTTTTTTAAAAAAAAACTCCGTTTAAGCAGATGCTTCAACCATAGTTCATTTTTAAAAGGACCAAGAGTTATAAAACACTTAAGTTTGTTCAACTCAGTTGGAAGAATGGCAGAATGAGAAAGTCCAATCTGATTGAAGATTGATGTATTCATTATATGGTGAATAGGAAATAGAAGGAAAAGGGGATCTTTGCAACCATCTGTTCCAATTCCCTCATGAAACTTGGAGCTTAGATAACTTGTCCAAGTTAACCCTAGTTAGTGGCAGAGCCAAGCACTAGAACCAGGTGTCTTGATTCCTTGTCTTGGGAGTGTTCCGCCTCCCTGCCTTATCTCTTTATCTTCAGCCTCCTTTGTCTATTTAACATAATCTTCATTGTCATCATCCATCCATACAACACAAATTGAGCATTTGACAGAGGTATGTTTCTAGGCATACGGAACTGTTGGGTGGAGCTGACACATACATGTACAGAATGAAGTGAGGATTATCTCTCTTTTTCACCAGGCTGTGATCTTGAAGGCAAGGATTGTGTTTGTCTACCTCTCATAGCCCACATTCCATATATATACTCTATGAAGCTTTATGCAGAATGCATTCAGCCTCAGGAAATTTCTCCCCCGTCCCTATGCTATGAATCCTCTTGCGTGTTTTGATTTCTGTCCCATTGTCTCTTACTAGGAGTCCTCCTCTCTAGTACCCACTTTGGACTAACAATTCTCTTGGTCAACTGACTTTAATTTTGATATCTCTCTTGGAGATTACCTTTTATGTTATTCATGCTTAACACTATGCTCCTTAAGCAAGTGACCCAAATATCTCTCCCTGTGGCAAACTCCCAGGACACTGTTCCCAGCCCACCTTAGTATCCAGGCCTCACTTGTCTGGGAGCCAAAATTGATAGTCTTACCTTTGTCTCACTGAGAAAATGAGGATAGGCTGGCACTTGGTAGATACTCAGTAGATGTTTGTCGAATGAACAGTAAAGACACTTCATAGCGTCAACTTTGTCCTTATCTTCATCATTTTATGATGAAGCCTGGAACATGTAGCCTGGAGAGATGATGTTAAGCACCCTGTGCGATGTAAAATGGCTCATCGTTCATTTGATGCTACTCAGATACATAAATAAAACCTACTCTGAGTCTTGAACCTCCCCAGATAGTTGGCTTTAGATACTTGGAAAATTCTATAAATAACTGGTTATTTTTCTCCCTCCTTGTGTATTGTAAAGACTTAGTTAGAATATAAGTTTGTACTATACTAAGGGATTATTTTCTCTTTATTCAGTCAGTGATGATTGTGTTGTAAACACCTGCTGAATTTCTATCACTTAATCTTCTTTTAAACACTTTTAGAAATTCTGGTTGGAGCTAAACTTAGCAGTTTAAAAATAATGTTTGGGTGCACCTGGGTGGCTCATTTGGTTAGGCGCTGACTCTTGATTTTGGCTCAGGTCATGATCTCAGGGTTGTGAGAGTGAGCCCCACATCAGGCTCTGCACTGGTTGTGGAGCCTGCTTGAGATTTTCTTTCTATCTCCCTTTACCTCTCCCCCATCCCCCTGCTCACACACATACTCTCTCTCTCTCTGAGAAAAAGAGAAAATAATAAATAAAAATGTGTAAATCACTTATATTTTAGAAAAAAATAAATGTATTTTTCTTCCACAGAAGTATATTAAAGAAGATAACATAGAGTTTAAAAATTATGATCTTGATTAGAAGCTTCTTTTTCAGTGAGTTGCTAACATTTCAACATGAATTTATTATGTCTCTAAACATTCTGTAGTTTCCTTCTTCCTAATGACTCCTTTAAATAATAGTATTTTTTTGTGTTTTAAAAGTAATATATGTGCAATGTAGACATTTTACAAAATATAGGAAAATACGAAGATATAAATTGAAGTCATCCATAATGAAATGACTTAGATATTACCTAATAGAGAACCGGTAAATATTTTGTTGTATTTCTTTCCAGATTTGTTTATATATATATATAAATACACACATACTCAGTCTTCTCTGATTTCTCTCTCTTCCCATATTTATTCTAAGTATATATATGCAAATATAGACAATGGAGTTATTTTGGAGCATATACATTATACTCATTTACCAAATGTTGTACATCATTTTTTCTTTACAACATTTGCTTTGTTTGGTTTTTATTTATTTATTTGACAGAAAAATAGAGAGCACAAGTTGGCAGAGTGGCAGGCAGAGGGAGAAGGAGAAGCAGACTCTTTGCTGGTCAGGGAGCCTGACGTGGGGCTCAATCCCAGGACCCTGGGATCATGAGATGAGCCAAAGGCAGCCACTAAACCAACTGAGCCATCCAGGTGGCCCTCAACATTTTGTTTTGAGCATTTGATCATATTTGTAATTTTTTGTAAAGCTTATCTTTTATTTTCTCTATGAGCAATCTCTAGACTTAGGTTCTGGTCACTACTGAATTGGACTACCATAATTTCCTGGATAATAATCATGCTCCACTTTCATGGGTTGAAAATCTGGCTTTTTTGTTTTGTTTTGTTTTGTTTTCAGCTACAAGTTCAGGGAAACTTTTGGTTTTCAGCTACAAGTTTTTCAGGGAGAACTATCCCTTCATTTTATGACACTCACAGATTGGGTTATGTATGTGTACACTATAACAGCACTATGTATATTTTCCTTTCCATTACATTGAGCTACAGTCTATGATTGTCATGGGCATATCCACCTGTGTGTCTGTCTCTCCTATGGGCCCAAAATCTCCTTGAGGGGTCAGGTAATTTTAATTACCTGACATTCTCAGCACTCAGCAGAGTGCCTTTAGTTGGTGCTCCATGTGGGTTTATTAAAGAAAAATGAAGAAAAGGAGGCCCAGAGATATTACATGGTCCCACTGAGCAGGATTAGTCTAAGCCTCTTTCTGAGAGGACAGGGCTGATCTTAGTTTCTTTGTTATTGAAGTTACTGCTGACCACAGCAGGCCTACATTGAGAATAATAATTTGTTTTCTGGCCTTTGTAGCTGTTTTTTACTGAGGACCTTCGGTCCCACAGTCTCCTGGGTAGGTCGGATCTGGAGGTGGTGGTCCCAAATAGGCTCATGAATGTGTCCTTCTCACTTCTGCTGATAGCTGATAGCTGCTGAGCCTGCAAAATGGTGTGACTCTCCTGGGAATGCAGTCTAAGGCCTTCTCTTGGGCACTGAAGCTCCCATGTGTGGGTTGGAGCCCTCAAAGTTTCCAGAGTGAGCTGTTCTCTGGAGCCTCCAATGCTCTGGCACTGCCCTGGACCCATGCGGAGGTAAGGAAAATGTCTCTTACTTCCTCCTGAGCTACATTTTATCACATGGGCACCAAAGTGGCATTGCATTGGACATCAATGTTTACACAGTCAATAGCAGAAACGGTATCTTGAGTCTGTTCTCTCATCAGCATCTTTTCTTGGGAATCAGCGTGTGAGGCTTTGGCCAATAGGACAAATCTGGGTGACAATACAATACTCAGTACACGCTGCTACTCTCTTTTCTTCCTCTCAGCAACTGTGTCTTTGCTACTGAATCAAACTGAGGAGGCTCCTCAGTCTCCTAGTACAAACCATCTTGCAGCAGGCCCATGTTACCGGTTCACCAGACAAACTCATACGTTTGGATTTCAGTGAAGAACATGGTATATGTATCTCTATATCAAATTAAACTTTGGTCTGCAAGGGTGATCTGTGGATCAGTAGAAGATAATGAAGATGAAAAGGATTTTGAACTTCCAGCACAGACTGAAGAACTTTTGAACACTTGCTAATTCTAGATTTCCTTTTGGATTTTCCTTGAAAGGTTTTGCTATTCTTGCTAAATGCTGGCTCTTTCTGGTATGCCTAATTACTATTACCTTTCTTCTCTTCTGCATAACATCTGCTATATGTCTTTCTTCCCCAGTTATCTTTTAGCCCTTCATTTATTTTTCTCCTAGCTGCTGAGGAAAGCCAGATATCTTAAACCAACATCACTGCATTGACATGAAGTAGGTAATAACTGAGATGCAAACAATAAGGATACCCTTGTCCCTTTCATTCTTACTCCTTTTTCTAGAAATAGATTTGAAACTGGAGTTGAACAAGTTAGGAATTAGTTTAAATAAAATAAAACATTTCAGAGTCTAGATTTTAGCCTGAGGATCATTTTTCAGGCCCTTCATGTTTCCATATTCTCATGTTTGTCAAAATCCTGCAACATTAAACAGGCACTACGTCTTTAATTCTTTGACCTCCTATGCCATTTTGTTCCTTTATGATTGTACTTCAGAGCTAGAGATTTAATCCCATTCTATTCTATAGATGAAGAAATTTACCTGAAAAGAGACACGCACACACAGTTAATAGCAGAACTGGGTCTGGGATTCTGTTTTCTTGATTCTTATCCTGTGTAATATCCATCCTTTCATTCATTTTTAAGGACTTTTTGAATACCTGCTATGTTCCAGGCCCTGGGTTGGGTGTCAAGGATACAAAGAAGAAAGCTCAGTCTGTAGCCCATCCTAATTTGGAAGAGGAGACAGATAATACTTAATCTTTTCTGGAGGAGTCAAAGTTATTTTTTGAGACACATAATATACATTTATACGGTAGTTATCCAGGTCTGAGAAATAGTTTATAATAACAGGGTAAAATTATAAATGCATAATATTGGGGCAAGAATTAAGAGATTCAGATTTTTTTTTTTCAGTAATAAGCTACTGTCAAACATACATTATAACTGAATCTAAGCTCTCTGGGGGCAAGGGCTGTTTCTGTCTGTCCACTTCTGTGTCCATGCTTGCCATGCAATAGATTCTCAACAAACATGTGTTGGATGCAATTATTGAATGAATAGTTAATTTTTTTCTTGGAAGCTGTGGTATAATTGAAGACTCTCACAGAACACTATGAAGGTATTATCAAGAATGTGGCTTCTTTCTTTCCATCTTCTGCTAGAGTGATTGGCTTCAACAAACATTTATCATCTTCCTTTTGCAACTCTTTTTTGCTACTATTTTTTTTTTAATATTGAAAAACCTAAGAGACTCCTTGTTTAACTCTTAGAAATAGAGTTAATTTGAGTATGTTCTAGTCTTTCCAACTAGATTTCTTTAAACGCGAATTTGTAAAGTAAGAGTTTATGTCTTTTTCTTTGATTTCCTACTTTGTCTGGACAACAGTGAGATTTTAAAGCATAGAATGTTTCAGACTTACCCAAACTCAAAACTCCTTTCCAAATGAAAGTAAATGTGTATTTCCATTATTTGCAAGTGTTAATATATTAAGTTTGACTAGCTTCCAATCTGTGGAAATAACTTTTATGTGAGAAAGCTCCTAGTCACATATTTGAAACTAATTAACAGACTATGTACTAAGTACCCAAAACTAGATCCTAAGCACTGGCTTTACTACCATGCCTCTAAGGTTATTGTAGTCTGGAGGAGTATCAAACACCTAAGTAGGCAATTATAACACAATGTGATGGGGCAGCACAGAGAGGTCAAGGAAGAGACAGCTAATTCCACCCTGGGAGGCCATGAAAGGTTTGCTTTGGAAGGAGATACATCTAAGGGAAGCCCTGGAAAATAAATTGAGTTAGCCAGGGCAAGGGAGGAAAGAGCCCTTCATAAGGCTCAGAGAGCCTCCCGAGGAGCAGTAAACAGTTCATTTGACTAAGGTAGAGCGAACAAAGAGGGGAAGTGAGACTGGAGAGATAAACTGGGGTAGATTAGAGGCCTTTCTTTTTCCAGACTAGGCAATCCGGACTATTTGGTACTATGTAAATGGGTTTCAAGTTTATTTGTCTTTTTTTTTTTCTTTTTATTTGACAGAGAGATCACAAGTAGGCAGAGAGACAGGCAGAGGGAGGGGGAAGCAGGCTCCCTGCTGAGCAGAGAGCCCGATGTGGGGCTCCATTCCAGGACCCTGAGATCATGACCTGAGCTGAAGGCAGAGTCTTTAACCCACTGAGCCACCCAGGTGCCCCTCAAATTTATTTGTCTTGAACTGGTAAGTGTTGACTGAATTTAGAAACAGAAGTTATATTTGACCTTGAAGAGAGCAGTTAATAGGAGGGGTAGGAGTGGAAAGCAGAATGCAGCAGATTGAAGAATGGATAAAAATGATGGTGTAGAGACAGTGGTTACTGTCAAGAAGTTAATTCAATTTATAAAGTTTGTATGCCATTAAATGTATAGAATTGGTATGGAATTTTAGTTTGGTTACAGTAAGAGGGATAGGATTACTGTAATATATCTCCCTTGATGTATGCTAATTTTATTTTCCCAGAGTTCTATGAAGAAAATAATGTTAGGTGATAAAAATGTTTCCTCCAAAAAGAAGTCTTCATAATCAAGGTTAATGCCCTATACTTAAGAATTGTGGTGCATAAGAGATCTGAGAAGTTTCTACAAGGTTTTATATTATAGTGACTAACTGAGAGAACTTAAAATAGATTGTATTGTACGTGGAATATAATTTAAAAAACTGAGCTCATAGATAAAGAGAACAGACTGGTGGTTGTCAGAGGCAGGGGCAGTGGGGTGGGTGAAATGAATGAAGGCAGTCAAAAGGTTCAAATATCCAGTTATAAAATAAATTAAGTCATGGGCTATAATGTATAGCAAGGTGATTGAGGTTAATAATACTGTACTGCATATTTTAAAGTAGATCTTAAAAGTTGTCATTACAAGAAAAATAATTTGTAACTTTAAAATGGTGATGGAGCTTAACTAGACTTATTGTGGTTACCCTTTAGCAATATATACAAATATTGAGCCATTATGTTGTACATCTAAAACCAATATAATCTCAAAAAAAATTTTTTTTACATAGTCTCCATACCCATTATGGGACCCAATGGGGGTCTTGAACTCACAACCCTGAGACCAAGAGCATCATGATCTGAGATCAAGAGTAGGATGCTTAATGAACTCAGCCACTCAGACACCCCTTATCCCAAATAATTTTTAAGAAGTTATTGCTATAAATAAAGCATTAAACAGGAATTTAATTTTTGAAAATAAATTATTCATTTTATACAAGAATTCTTGACATAATAAAAGATACTGGTTGTAGAATTTCTTTGGCTCTTTTATACATGTAAAATCTGTATCTGATTTACAAGAATTCCTCATTCATAATATTATATGAAGGAGTCCACCTGTACTGTTAAGTACCATGCTGCCTACCTTTCAATAAAAACCTTTTTTTCGGACTATAGCATTAAAAATTAAGCCAATAGGGGCGCCTGGGTGGCTCAGTCGTTAAGCGTCTGACTTTGGACCAGGTCAGATCCCAGGGTCCTGGGATGGAGCCCCGCATCGGGCTCCCTGCTCCGTGGGAAGCCTGCTTCTCCCGCTACCATTCCCTCTGCTTGTGTTCCCTCTCTCGCTTTGTTTCTCGCTGTCAAATAAATAAAATCTTTAAAAAAAAAAAATTAAGCCAATAGATGATACTTCTGTTGTTAAAACTCTTATCAACAGTGGATTTACCATGAAGTTAATGAAAGTTCAGAGCTCCCTCCCTTGCACAGCCTTCTACCTAATTCTGGATTTCTAATTCCTAAGGTCTTATACGTAATTTTGTGTTTATAACTTCAGACTCCTTTTCTTAAAGAGGATCCCCAAATTATATAAATTTCAAACCAATAAAAGTCTGAGTCTTCTTTGATTTCTCTCTAATAGATAATCTCTAAAAAAAGAATCTCAGTCTAAGTATTTAAAGTCTACTTTGAGCTTTATCAAGAAATTGGGAGAATAGGCTACTGAAGGAAGAAGCGTGCACACTTAAATTTTAAACAAGTGTCAATGAATAGAGAATATTCTTGGAAATTAACAAAGCAAAACATTTTTACAATGAAGTCATTTATTGTTATTTTTGTGTGGCATTGTTATCTAGTGAGACCACAATTTTAGGGGTCACTGTGAACTAGGCTTCAATTAGTCTATACAGCAAGACTGGGCAGGATCTATTTCTGTTTTGCATTGCACAGAGATGAGAAGACTCAGGCCTACAGAGCTAAGACTGATCTTGGTCTGCCCATTAAGAAAGCATATAACTGGGGCGCCTGGGTGGCTCAGTTGTTAAGTGTCTGCCTTAGGCCCAGGTCATGATCCCGGAGTCCTGGGATTGAGCCCTGCGGTGGGCTCCCTGCTCAGTGGGAAGCCTTCTTCTCCCTCTCCCACTCTCCCTGCTTTTGTTCCCTTTCTTGCTGTCTCTTTCTCAAATAAGTAAATAAAATCTTAAAAAAAAAAAAAAAAGGAAAGAAAGTGCAAAACTTAGTTGTATATTGAATGGTCAATATGTTCAAGTGGTTCAAGTGGTGAGGTTTTTTTGTTTCAAACCTGAACAAAGTTAATTCTTCACAGAAAAATATATCTAAAGACAAATTCCCTGGTCATAAAGGAACTATTAGGAGCCATGGCTGGTTTAGGGCATATCCGTGACCAAACAGGAAAAGGGACTCCAAGCATATGTCTTGTCAAGAGTGAATCTGTCCATGGTGTCCTTAGCATACATGAATGATTGCTTATTGCTTTGGTATATTTTAGATAGTTGTTTTACCTAAGGTATTTTATTAATTTCCCACCCCCGGAGAGTATTAAACCACTGAAAAACTACTGATTGTCCTTAATCAGAATCTTTTTTTTTTTTAAGATTTATTTATTTATTTGACAGAGAGAGAGAGAGAGAGATTGAGATCACAAGTAGGCAGTGAGGCAGGCAGAGAGGGGGAAGCTGGCTCCCTGCCTAGCAGAGAGCCGGATGTGGGGTTCGATCCCATGACCCCGAGATCATGACCTGAGCCAAAGGCAGAGGCTTTAACCCACTGAGCCACCCAGGTGCCCCCTTAATCAGAATCTTGTTAGAACATTGGAAAGACTATCAGGAAAATAACTTCTTAAAAAAGGAGAGGTAAAGCTATCATCTTCTGAAAGAATAAAATGAAAGAGATGGGCCTAAATTAACTATGGGCCATGGGAAAAAGAAACATTCAGTAAAAGTATTCAATAAAAATACCCATGAATAATTTGTATATGACACAGATACTTGTCACACAAACAGCCTAGGATTTATTATGTCACTAAAATACTTCAGTGTAGGGGTGCCTGGGTGGCTCAGTTGGTTAAGCAACTGACTCTTGGTTTCCACTTAAGTCAAGATCTCAGAGTTGTGAGATTGAGCCCCACATCAGGCTCTGCACTCAGCAGGGAGTCTGCTTGGGATTCTCTTTCTGTTTCTCCCCTGACTCACATGTGCACATGTTTGCACACACTCTCACTCTCTCTCTCTCTCTTTCTCAAATAAATAAATAAATAAATAAATAAATAAATAAATCTTAAAAACAAAAACCAAAAGCACTTCAGTGTGCATGGGGCTTGTGGTAGACATAGCCAGAGTTGGGAATCTCATCTATGTTAAAGCCATCCACGAGTACCTGAAAACAGGTCATCCCATTTTTGTACCCAGCTGTCAAAGCATTTATATTACCAAAATGGAATCATGTTATTCCATAGAACCAAATGGATGTTTAATTAAATCCTCCTGTGGTGATTGTGTTTTCAGGCTGATCCCTGGTCTTTAGAATTCTTCTAGAAGCCTGGAAAGGGTTTCATTGTTTATTACAGGCTTTTCCCAGACTATTAAGGCCTCCCTTACTTTCCTCCCAGTCCAGCAATATTTTATTTTTAAAGAGCACCTGGTACTCTAAGCATAGTTTATTTTTATGTTTCTAATCTGAAATCTGGTTTTTAGAAAAAACAAACAAAGAGCCAAGATCAGGCAGAATTTACTAGTTTTAGCAATATTTTTAGGGTCTCCGTATTTGGTAAATCACACAAACATACACACACAAAACCTGTTAGAAATTTACCAAATCATTTTATAGCTGAAAGAGCTGCTTCTGAATGTTACATTTAACCTGAATAGCTGACAGATTTATCCTTTCAATAACCTCCCACTCCTGCCCTTCTAACCTCCTACCTACTAATTTTGTCCCATTTAGTCATGAATAAATAACATTTATGATTACAGTATGTGATGGCCCTTGGGAACTTTGAGATGCTCTCAACTGGAATTTAAATTTCTACAAGCAATAATCCAATTTGTCAGATTTTGGGATCTTAGCCATGTATACTTAGCATTATTCAATCACCAGAGTCATATCTCTAGGAAAGAGCAGGTCTCACCACATAAATTTAGTCTCTGAATGAAAGCCAGCATGAGTTAAACAGACTCAACTAATTGGGTCTTCACTGTAAAGAACATTTCTTAGAAAGTTGTGGCATAATTGTTCATTTTCTGATAGAAAACTCTTTATTGGTGAGATGTTTTGCTATGAAAATAGAAAATATGTGAATTGGGGGTAATTTTTGGGAGGTAAACATTGGGAGGTTTAAATCATGCTTTAAATGTAAGAGAAATCTTAGAATTTTGATGCTAGGGAAGCAAATTCAAAACAAAATTTAAGATATTTTTGTACTGATCAAATTTGCCTTCTAATTATAGCATGGTTTAGTTTATTGAACAAAAAGCTACCAACACTTGTGTGAAAGTTGGAGCTGGATGATTTTAGGTGGAATTTAAGCCACCTGTTTCCTTGAATTTTTTACTCTCTCATTTCCTCTTTCATACATACAAAGTTATTTAGAGAATGGGTAAAAATCAGGATTGGTCTTTAATTTCTGAAGGGTTTGCAGGGGCCTGGTAGAAATGCCACCTCAGTTGGTAGCTTTTTGGATTGAATAAATTTTCTTCAGGCAAGGGGACCATGTAACCGCTGGGAATGAAGTGTAGGTTGTAATTCTTAGTTATTTGTTGATATAGGCCAAATTCCAAACAATGAAGTAGAGGTGAAAGTCCCTAGGTCCTATTACGAATCCCCATGGCCTCTTAGGTTCCTTTCGTTTTTCTTCTCATTACGTTATTAACTATATAATGTCAGAGGATACATCAAATGTTCATAATGGAAGCATAAAGTATAAACAATTTATAACTTAGGAAATTCTTCATTTTAGATGTAGGGTTCTCATATTTAATGTATACATACCATTATTGAACTCTAGATAACTTTTTAAGTTTCTGCAGATTTTTTCATTTTCTCCCAGATATTGGATTTTAATTTTTATGACTTCTTTACACTTATTTATATTAAATTTGTGGCCACATCAAATATAGCATTTAAAAATAATTTCACCTGTGACTTCCCCTATGTTCCCTAGTTGTATAGTCTTATGTTGGACTCCATGGTCCTTCCTGAGCCTCTTCATGTTCCCTTTGGAAAATGCTGGGTTCACCATAAAGGAAAAGGTGAAGGTTTAAAAAGTGGCAATGGTATTATCTCTGCTATTGTTTACACACCATATTATTTTTCTAAATATTACATATAAAATATTTTTCTTTTGAAGTTTTCATTATACATAACTATTTTACAAAATAAGAAAATAATGACAGGCAAAGAGACGTAAATTGAAATCACCTCAAATTCTACCACTCAGAGGTAACAGGTATTAATATTTTTTGTTAGATGTGCTTTATATCCTTCAGTATCTTTCCATTTATACACAGACATAGATAAGTATATATAATGAGGTTATACTATGCCTACCTACAGCACAACTGGTTTTTCCCATCTAATATTAATATAGCACATTTTCCTGTCCATGATTAGGTATCTATGCTAACATCTAGTGGTTGTTTAATGTGTTGTAGATTGCTGTAGTTTATTGAGCTAATCCCTAATTACTGTACATTTAAATTGTTTCCAACTTTGTATTGTCATAAAGAGTTCTCCAACCAGTCTCCTTATACATAAATCTTGTGCATTTGACTATTTTCTTAGGATGAATTTTTAGAAGCATCATTTCTGGGTCACAGAGTAAGCGCATTTTAAAACTTTTGCTATCTTTGCCAAATTGTTTCCTAGAGGGGCGCCTGGGTAGCTCAGTCGTTAAGTGTCTCCCTTCAGCTCAGGTCATGATCCTAGAGTCCTGGGATCAAACTCCACGTTGGGCTCCCTGCTCAGTGGGAAGCCTGCTTCTCCCTCTCCCACTCCTACTAATGAGGTTGAATACCTTCTTATATATTTACTTGTACAGCTATGATTTCTTAAAAAGGATCATCTATTTCTGTGTTTAGCCTATTTTTCTATTAAATCTATTTGCAGGATTTAAAAAAGGCAATGACTATTAGATATGATACAAGATTTAAAATATTTTGTCATTTGCCTTTTAATGTTTGTGATATATATATATATATATATATATATATTTTTTTTTTTTAAGATTTTATTTATTTGACAGTGAGAAACACAGCAAGAGAGGGAACACAAGCAGAGGGAATGGTAGCGGGAGAAGGAGGCTTCCTGCCGAGCAGGGAGCCCAATGCAGGGCTCGATCCCAGGACCCTGGGATCATGACCTGAGCCAAAGTCAGACGCTTAACGACTGAGCCATCCAGGTGCCCCTGTTTGTGATATTTTTAATTTACAGTTTAAGCCTATAAGTTTTATTTTAAAAATTAAGTATTTGTACAATAGAACATGTAAATACCATACACATAGTGTTTGAGCAACAATAATAATAAAATAAGTAACCCTGTACTCATATCCCAGTTTAAGGATAGTACATTTCCAAAACGCCTATCATATCACATTTCCCCTTCTTCCAAAGGCAACCAATTTCCTTAATTTTGACTTCTTTTCTTTATAGTTTTGTCACATATGGATAATTCCTAAATAATATATTATTTAATTTTGTATATTTTTGAATAGATACAACTAGAATCACACTTTATAAATTATTTTGTGATACCCTTTATTTATTTTTTGACTGAACATAACTCATTGAGAATCACCCACATGGAGGTATCCTTTTTAATGTGTGTAAAGTGTTCCATTATGTGGCCATATCACAATTTATGGATTCATTCTGTTATTTCTGGGTTTTTTGGTTATTATAAAATAAAAATGCTACCTTAAACCTTTTGTACATATCTCCTGGTGCTTATATGCAAAAATTGTATTCTTAGTATTGGAATTGTTGGGTTGTAGAGTAGGCATATTTTCTGCTTTAAAAAAAAAACAAATTGAAAAAAAAATACAAAAAACAAATTGTCTTCCAAAGGGTTTGTACCATTTTGTACTCTCACCAGCAGTGTTTAAGTTTCTGTTGTTCTACATTGTTAACATTTGATATTATCAGACTTAAAAATCACTAGTGGCTTTAAAATGGTTTCTCATTGTGATTTTTGCATTTCTCCAATTACTTTTGAAGGAAGCATCTTTTTCATGTTTATTAGTCATTTGTAGATGCTCTTCTGAGGAAAATTTTTTTTCTGTCTTTTCACATTTTTCTGTTGAGCTGTTTTTGCTTCCTTTTCTCCCTTTCTTCCTTTCTTCCTCTCCTCTCCTCTCCTCCCCTCCCCTCCCCTCCCCTCCTCTCTTCAGGTCTCCTTTCTTCCATGCTCTTTATATATTCTGGACACTAGTCTTAAGTCAGCTTTATCTGTGAAAAAATGCCTTCTTTCTTCTTGTGACTTATTTTTTCCACTTACTTTTATGGTATCTTTTGGTGTCCTAATTTAATTCATCAAGCTTTGCTTTCATGATTTGTGCTTTGTGATTTTGTATTTAAAATTTTTTTCTACCGAGGACATAAGGATATTTATCTATTTTTTTCCCCGAAAGATAAGTTTACTTTTTCATATTTATGTTCCTTTACACATCTGAAATTGATTTTTGTGAATTGTCTCATGGTTTCCTGTGCTGTAGTAGGTTGTTCTATTGCTCTCAGTTCTTCACCCCTCCTCATATCCTCTTGGACATGTAGCTTCAAGTTCCTCCCACAAAATTAGATGTTATTTTCCCAGTGCTTGAGTTGGGATGCCTCACCTGGATTGTTTCACCCAACAGAATGAGCAGAAGAGACATCAGTTTCAGGCCTCGGCCTTGTGTGTTTTTGCTTCTTCACTGCTATGAGAAAAAAATTGTCTAGGTCTGTCCACTAGTCCCAAGAGGAAGAGAGCTCTCCCAACCAAGCAACCTGAGCTGAGCCCAGTTGATTTCAGTAGAATTCCAAATAATTGAAACTTGTCAGTGATAATAAACCATCACTGCTGTAAGCCACTGGGTTTAAGGTGGTTAGTTCTGTAACACTAGTTAACTGATAGGTGCTGATTCAATTTCATTTTTTTTTTTTTTCTGGATGAAAATCAATTGTCTCTGTTTTCATTATATATAGTGATGTCTCTAGTCTTGGTTTTCTTCTGGTTAGTGTTTTTCTATTACTTTTTTTTCCCATCTTTTTTCCTTATGGGCTAACTGTATGTATGTATATATATAATTCTAGTCTAAAAATTTTGTTCTTTGAAGGAGAAAACATTGTCATTTTTATTTATAGTAATTATTGTGATTTTTTTATTATGTTCATTTAGTCACTCTGTAGTACATCATTAATTTTCGATGTAGTGTTCAATGATTCATTAGTTATACATAACACCCAGTGCTCATTAACAGCTTGTGGCCTCCTTAATACCCATCAACCTGTTATTATTGTGATTTTGAATTTATCTCTACCATCTTAAATTTCATTTTCTCTTTGTCTTACTTTTTCTATGTTCTTTTTTCTCCCTTTTGCTTTCTTTGGGACTGGTTTGTTATGCTGGTTTTTTTTTTTTTTATTCTACTTTTTCTTCTAGTTTTAAATTATATATACCATTTCTATTAATTTTTTGTTATCTTAAAATTTTTAGCATGCATATTTAACTTAAAAATGCTCAGAGATAGTCACTGTCTTCATCCTCTTGGATATTATATGGACTTTAGAACACTTTAACTTTGATATCCATATTCTGTACTATTATTTGCTTTTACCTTTGCTCTGTCTTTTTAAAATGCCACACATTAGACATTGTTGTCATTGTATTCAATGTCTATTTAATTTGCCAACATGTTTACTCTATTTTCTCTCAGTATTTCCTCCTGTATTTCAGACTTTTCTTCAGGGCTTTTTCTTGAAGTAGTTTCTTTAGAAGTTTCTTTCATAAGTATCTGCCAGTAATAAACTTCCTCATTTTTGTTTGTCTTAAAATGTTATTCTGCTCATCTTAAAAGGTTTTGCAATTCTAGGTGGAGAGTTATTATCATTTAGCATGTTGAAGGTATTATTTTCATAATCTTCCGGCTTCCATGGTTACTCTCAAGATGTTAGCACTCATTGTAATTGTTTGTTTGTACATAATCTTTCTCTTTCTCACTTCTTCTAAGACCTCTTTAATTCAGGTATGTGGCGGTTTCTGTGATGTGTCTAGATAAGGACTTATTTACAATGTTATTGTTGTAATTCTTGAAACTGAGGATTTATATCTTTCCACAATTCTAGCAATTCACTGGCATCTCCTCATCTTCTCTATTATCTTTTCTGGCTGTCCTTTTACACATCTTCCTATCTTCTCTCTTTTCCAAGTCTCCTGACCTTTCTTTTATGTGGTCGGTCTTTGATTCTCATTGCTGCCTATGGGTACTCACATTCATGTTCTGGTTTACTGGTTCTTTCTTCAGCTTTGTCTAATCTAATGATTAATCTGACAATTGGGTTTCTAATCTTAATTATTGTAGTTTTCATTTAATTTTTAAAGTCTGTCCATTTTTTTACAGTCTCTTATTTCTTCATAGTTATCAATATTTTTAAAAACACATTAAACTCACATTTTTTTAGTTGATATATTATAATTCCGACACTGCCAATTTCTGTAGTCTGATTGAATGGCTTGGTTTTTCTGCTCTTTTTTATGGTGACTTGGTTCCTTATGTATTTTGTGATTTTTATTTGTAAACTCCCAATTATTGGAACTCTGTGGGAAGCCTATGAGGTCAGGTCTTTTGTAGAGAGAATTTTCATTTGCTTCTGTAAACCAATTAGGTACTACAAAATCGAGAGCTATTTTGGTCTACTTTAATTTTCTTTTCAGTTCCATAGACAATGTGAGGTCCGTTACCAAACAAAATGAAAGATGACTTGAGGTTATTAGTTTTCAGGCATTCTCATCTTGTTTTCCAGAATCCAGAATTGAGAGCCCTTCCGCTGTGGGACAGGGGATGGTGTTTTTACTTTGCTTTATTTTGTTTGTTTGTTCTTTCAGTTTACCTTTTTCATTGAAAGTATCTCCTTTTGTGATTTCAGTTTTGTGGAAGTATCTTAATCTTAATTTCTGCCTTGAATTGACCCTGTTTCCTATTTCTCATTAAAATTGAAAACTTCGAACTGCCAGAAATCAGAAAATATCAGCAAGTGGCTCCAGGAAACTGTGTACTTTAGTGCTTGATTATCTTTTTGGATTCTAACTATTAAGTATTTTTTGCCTCTGAAGAATTCCCTTATTTTCTTCCATTTAAGCTATGCTTCTAAAAGTTTTTAAAAATGTTTTATTCTGAAATTTTTTGGTACCCTAAACAGAAGCATTCCTTGGAGTACACCATATTGCCTGAATTATAAATCTGGAAATTTAAGTATTTGATGTAGTCAAATATATCAACATTTTCTTTAATGGGTTTTGGTTTTGGTGTTAAACTTAGGAAGCCCTGCTCCACTTGAAGAATATTCAAATATGCACATATATTTTCTTTTTGTAATTTCATGGTTTCATGTTTTAAACATTTAAATATTTAATTTATTTAGAATTTATCTTGATGAAACATGAGAAGTAGAAATCTCTTTTTATTTTTTCTCAGTTAACTTGTCCCAAAATCTATGTAATTTGTCAAAACATAAAAATAATTAAGGCTGAAGTAATTATCACCAATCAAAAGAGTTGTGTTGAATAGAAGTTATAAGCATACTTATTAGCTGCATAATATGGAAAGTCAATTATGAAAATGAATACTTTTGTATTTTTCAAACTATCTTAATTTCCTTTGTACTTTCGCAAAGAGGACTTTTACTTCCTTGGTTTTTGTTACCAGTGCCTACTGTGGAAGATATCTTTTTTTAAACAAAAATTCCCAGGGTACTATAAAATGGGATATTAAAATAGAAACCCTGGGGAACTAAAGATTTTTGCTGACCTCATATATATATTCTGTTTTTCTGAAATTAGAATTTTGTGTATATTGAATTTCCCCATTGTGACACGATTATTGGTGGTCTAGTAGAGAATTAGAAACAGACACACATTAATTTGGAAGGCAAAATTTGAACTTAAGAGGGGTGTGTGGATAACTTTTGTAGAAGAATATTAGGCTCTTTTCCATAGATTAAACTGTGCTTTCTAGTCAAGCTTCCCTGTATCTATAGACTCACTTCTATGCAAACTAAAAATCCACTGTTCTGTGGGACCTCACATTATGGACATAATCTCAATCATTCAGCAATTATTTGTTGACCCTCCAAAATCTCATGCTGGTTTTGTGTGGGGTACAAAGAGATTTCATCCCTCATTTATTTAAAATGTAGGAGAATAGGCTATTTTTATTAATAGAACATGTGAGTTAGTCACATTTTTTCCATAAAGTCAAATAATGGCAGTACCTTTGAAACTAAAAGTATATGGAAGAGACTTGGTGCTTCTAGATTTTACAGTGATTTTCACTTATCACCAGAGAATTGGCTGTTATTGGCCTGTGGTTAGAGATGAACAAAGCAGTTTTGGAATTGAATCAGGATTATTTTTTGATGTGTTAGAAATTGCTTTAAGAACTACATTAGTTTTTGATGTATTAGAAGTTGCTTGTTTACTTGTTATTTTTTTCCTCATAAAGGGGAAGTTATGGAATTCTAAGTCATATTTATGACAGATACCTCAGCATCCAAAGCAATGTTAGGAACATCATAGGCATTCAATAAATACCTGTAAATTAACTGAAAAGGAGCATAGGAACACATCACCCTGTTTATTTTAACATTCTTGTTGATTGCATTCCAGATAAATGACAGTTTATTGTAGAGAGAAAAACAGGACCTGATGGAATCTAGGAAAGATGTGGAAAGAGAAGGTTTGTCCAGCAGGTCAGGAAATTTGAACCCGTTGTCAAGAGTTCTGAATGTTTTTCCTGTTGAATGTTATGAGGTGCTTACCCATCATTAATTTTAGTTTGTTTTTATGTGAGCTTAAACTTTGAGTGATTTCTTGACTAGTGCTTTCTTATTTAACATCATTTTTTTTTAATGATTTGCATTTTGTTTCACAACAGTTGCCCAAAATATCCTTGAAAAAGGAGGGCTGTGTTCACCTTTAATACTTAAAAATCACTTGGAGGCAGTTCAATTGAGCATGAGTATGTGTTTGCAAGAAAGTAAAACATAACCAGAATGAGTAACCTCTGTTCTCTGAGGCTTATTGCATATCATTTATGCTTGAAAAAACAGAGTGAGTTTATTTGTTTTAATGTCCAAAAACTTTGACCCAAGAGTTAAAAAGAGCTAGCTGACCAATACAGTAAAAATAGCTGCAAACTTACTTTTTAACTGGGGTGATATTTAACCTCACATCTCTTTATCACAGAACATGTTGAAAACAGTTTGAAATAATTTTCTAGTGTTAGAGGCACATTTAGAGTATCTACTCTGGTAACATGAAGTGTAGGTCGGCCAAATTATCTGAATAACGCCAGTCGCCAAACCAACCCTGGAGATAAAGGAGAGTTATTTTTTTAGTTTAAATTATCCAAATAGCTTATCTTTATAATCCCGTGACACTCAGTAATTGCTCAATCTTCCTCGGATCCCTGCTGCCTTGTGGACAGAGTTATATTAATAAAACGAAAGGATTTAAGAAAACAGCATGTCAGGAATTAGCAGCAAAAGGCTCATTTTACTTTAAAAATGTTTTTAAATTAGAAATGATACATACTAATTGAGTTAAACCTGAAGAAATCCTGATTAATCTTTTCATACATCTATATTTTATTGATTAATCCTCGGATATTTTGCTCTGTTGTTTTTTATTTTCTCACACGGAGTGGGTGGATCTTAACTTGATTTGATGTTCCCTCCCAGGCCACTAATAAAGGCAGGACTCTTTCCCCAAATGATTTTTTTCTTTTTCTTTTTTTTTTTTTTTACTATCTCTCTAGAAAAATGCTGATGACAATATCTTCTTTATTACCTTTTATACCGGGCCTCTTCATGCTTCCTCATTTCAATGAACAATTATTTAACATTTAATGAATAATTTTGGGTCAAACAAGGGCTTTTCCCCTCCTGCCTGTCATTTTATAGCTGTCAGTATAACCTAGAAGGCACAATAGACAATTTGAAAATCACACATTTAGTTATTTCTTTTAGACTCTGAGTTTGGTAATAGCAAAAGTGATGTGGATAAAATGACCTTTCAACAATTAAACACTTTTGTCCTTGGTACTGTGCTACATGCATTGTGGGGTATAAAACCTTAAGCAGTATTACTGTCAATAACTTACAGTCTGGATGAAGTGGTCACATTTATATCTGAGCATTCGGCGATTAAAAAACGGCCTAAGACCATGCATGACTACATGTGAAAATAAGCAGTACCAACAGCAAATACCGTAAGTGCTTCTTATGGAAGGTAAGTATCAGTAAAGAACATAAGACTTAGTCAGTCGAGTCACATCTTACTTGGGAGTTAGGTGCCAAAGTCAATATACAATATAAAAACTATGTGAAGTCCATATTTTTGAAAGTCTCTCAAATCACCCATAAATTTCAAGATATATAGTCACAAATAGGTGCCATATTGGATCCTCTTAGCTCTCTCTTAGCAGGTCCTGTGCAGTTAGTGTTTCATTTACTGTACAAACAGATCACTGAAGAACCTGGCTCGAGTTTATATTCAAACCTGAAAACCAGCCTCTGCATCACTTATACTGTGTGGAGTACATTGGGAGATGCATCAGACTGACACGGCATCTCTGGCTCCTTTATTGGAATAGCTGGCAGAATTGTCCACCCTTCACGGCTCTTTCTCTCTCACTCTCTCTTTCCTATCAAGTCTCTAAGGGTTACTTTACATAAGTTAAATGTGTATATGACATGTTCTACTGTGTATAAGTTACACATACTCTTGTATATGTAAATCCAGATGGATTTATCATGAACTAATACATAAACCACAGGAGACTTTATAGGTTCTCTTTTGGAAGTAGACAGGTTTTGTTTAAAGGGCTTACGTCTTTCTCACTCAACCGTATCCAGTGGGCAATAGGAAATACAGGCTTGGGAAGTAAGGTTAAGATTTAAGCTGGGGATATGGCTTCATGAACATAAACTAGATGGGTTGGAAATAGATGAGATGATGCTGGCATGGCCCTGTCTGAGGAAAGGCTCAGGATTGTCTTGAGTTGAGTAGTGTACCCCTAAAATTCATGTCAACCTGGAATTTCAGGATATAAATTTATTTGGAAATAGGGTCTTATCTTTTTGAAAAAGATTTTATTTATTTATTATTTAGAGAGAGAACACCTGTGAGTGGGGGGAGGGGCAGAGGGAGAGGAAAAGAGAGAATATCAAGTGGACTCCATGCTGAGTACAAAGCCAATCTGGGGCTCGATCCCATGACCATAAGATCATTACCTGAGTTGAAATCAAAAGTCAGTGCTTAATTGACTGAGCCATCCAGGCATCCCAGGGTCTTTTTTGATGTAACTTGTGAAGATGAAGTTATACCGGATTAGAGTGGGCCCTACTCCAATGATTGGTGTCATTTCAAGAAGAAAAACAGATACAGTGGAGAAGGCCACGTGAAGACAGAAGCAGAGATTGGAATCATGCCTATGTAAACCAAGGAATGCCAAGGATTGCCAGGAACTACCAGAAACAAGGAAGAAGTAAGGAAGGATTCCCCCATTAAGCCTGCAGAGAGGACATGGCCCTGATGACACCTTGCTTTCAGACTTCCAGCCTCCAGAATTGTAAGAGAGTATATTTAAGCTGAGTATATTTAAGTTGTTTTAGGCTACTCCGTTTGTGACGCTTTGTTATGGTAGTCCTAAGAGATTAATACAAAGACTAGGGATGGACCCTGGAACCCAACATTTGAGGGTAGCTGAGGAGGAGGACCCATGAAAGAGGCAGAGAAGAAACAGTCCCAGAGGAGGAAGAGTCATGTGAGCACAGGTGTGGATGAGCACAAGCATGGTTTGATCAGAAGAGACAACTTGTGACGAGGGATGATTTAGAAATAGGGTCCCACAGGTATGTAGAGCCAGTCTAGGGGGCACATCTGTGCCAAATGCAGGCATGTTGGTCAACCTGTGACCATTGTAGGGGGGCAGGGAGCAGAATTGTTCTGGGCTATTTCCACATCTCAAATCTTCTGTCTCTCAGGGCCAGCCTTTCTCCCTCTTGCCTCTAAATTCACAATGGTCTCCCCTTTTATGTGAAGGACAGAACAAATGACCCTGGGTCAAATCGGTTACCCCCTTCTCATCTCTCTTTTCACTCACTGCTTCCATTTTCTCACCACTCACCCTCAGGCATTTGATTCTCTTTAGTTTCCTGATTGCCTTTAACTTGTTAAATCCAGTGCCTTTTTTCTTCTCTTCATTTTCCTTGACTTCCCTGCATCTCTGCAGTGTTAACATTTCTGATCTTCTCTGCCTTGTTGAAAGTTTCTCTTCCTACGAATTCTCTGCTCCTATATTATTCTAGTTCTTAAATTACATCTTGGTCTTCCCAGGGTTCATTCTTCCTGCTGCTGCCAAATGTGGACTAGATGATTCTTTTGGTTTAACTATGACTTCTGTGATTCCCTTCCTTCCTCCCACAGTCAATTTCTATAACTATTCATCGAATGAATTAATTATGACTTAATTCAGTACATATTAATGCCACCAAAATCCCTTCTCCACATCTGACCTCCCTCAGGCCTAATCTAATTTTGGTCAGGAATATTGAGCATTAACTCTAGTCTGTGTCTGTTTACAGTTCCTCTTATTTTACTTAAAATGTTTCCTTAAGGAGCTCATTGAAGAAAATTTGGAAAATACTGAGAAGGTAAAAAGGAGAAAAAAATTACCCAATCCTTTCATGTTTTTGACATGTTGAGATTTATTATTTTTATAAGCACATGTAAAAGTGTTTTATATATATGCGTATATCTGCAATATGTTTGCCTTCCTCTTTTAAATTCAGTATTATAACATAAGCATTTTCATGTCATTACTGGTGTTCACAAACATTTCTTGGAGCTGCCTGCGTAGTATTCTGTTAAGAGGTTATACTAAATTTTCTTTAATCATTTTCTTTTCTTTCTTTCCTGAAGATCAAGTGTTTTCTTCTTTTTAAAATTTTTAATTTAAATTCAGTTTAATTAACATAGAGTGTAATATTAGTTTCAGGGGTAGAATTTAGTGATTCATCAGTTGCATAGAACAACCAGCGCTCATTCCACCATGTGCCCTCCTTACTGTCCATCACTCAGTTACTCCACCCCCTCAGTCCCCTCCCCTTTAGCAACCGTCAATGTGTGTCCTTATGGTCAAGAGTCTCTTATGGTTTGACTCCCTCTGTTTTTATCTTATTTTATTTTTCCTTCCCTTGCCTTATATTCATCTGTTTTTCCTTAACCGTTTTCTTAAGTTCAACATATAAATTGTTTCTCTGTTTTTCTATTATAAATATGCTGCAGTAAAAATCTTCATGCACAAAGCTTTATATTAGTCTAGATTTTTTAAATGATAAGTTCCCCAAAATGGACTTTTTGGATCCAAGGCATAAACATTTAAAACCTTAATATACATTGTTGAGTTGCTTGCGAGAGAGTTCCACCAACTTGCACACCAGCAATTTATAAGAGTACCTCTTTACCACAGCCCTGTAAATGTTTACTTAATTTTTTTACTCTTTAAATAATTTACTCTTTTCCTCCAAGAACACTGATGGTGTGTCTCAGTGAATAGAACTGTAATTCTGATATTTTTTGTGATACATGCATTTAAGGACTGATAGTAGAAACTAAGTTGATGACAAGGGTTTGCCTTTCACCAACAAAACATGTTTGCTTGGAAAGCGGAATCTCGGAATAAGAAAGATCTGAGAAGAGAATTTGATATGGTTTTAGAAGCAGTCTCTTTGAATCTGTGGGACAGTATTTTGGCTTGAATTTCTCTGTAATTCCTCTGCAGAAAAGAAAATATTCTTAATTTCTTAATTTTAAGCAGAAAAGCAATTCCAACACAGAGGGAGTAGCTTTCTCTCTACAGATATGGGGTTCATATCTCCATATAGACAACGTCTTTCCAGAGGCACGTACAGATGAACATTTCTGATGTTCTTGTTATCTGCTAGCCTAATAAAGTGACTGTTGAGCAAACTTTTATGAGAGAAGCATGTATTATTAAAATGTAGGTATGTGCAGCTTATACATAAGGTCAGCTCAAAACATTAATTAAATTCTTCTTGCTAGTTTATACAGATCGTAGTGTCAGTTCATGGAAGAGAGGTTTATGTGTTTGCAGAGTTCTTTCAAAGAGTCTGAGATCTGATACGTTACATAAAATAATCTATGTCTTACCAAGTCTGATTTCTGAAATCACTTTTTCATGGTTTCTAGTTGATGACATTTGAATATAAGAGAAAATATAGTTGCTTGATACCACGCAACTGGTATGTTCTGTCTTCCCAACTTTTGGAAAAATCCAACCACTATTAATATGTTGAAAGCTAAATTTTGTAGAATGTTAAACATTCATGAAAGGAATGATGAAAGAAAGGATAGGTTTCCTGCCAGCATTGCGGTCAGCAGCAGTGCTCTGGCCTGATTACTTAAGCCCATGTTTTTCCTAAATCAGTCATGAATCAGTAATTATCAAGTTTTGCAATACTAGGCGATTCTCTTGAGAATAGCAAATGATTTGTAACGTTAAGTTGATGGCTTTTTAAAAAAAGAAATAATTTGTCTCCTCTTGGTGGGTTTCCCTGGGCACTGGGCTGAACCCCTATTGATTTAATGGGGCTTTGTCTCTGGAAGCTTTGTAGGTTGATCTTTCCTACACAATCAAAGAGCATATATTTGCTTTCTTTCCCCCACAAAAATAGGAATGCTCCTGGTGTGTGGTGTGTTAGTTTCACTTCCATTCATTTGGCTTAACTCTTTATATCACAATTTAATCCCAAAGGTTGGGGGGGGGGAAGAAGTCAAAGATCAAAATTCAGGAATCAAGTTTTTGCTTTATTCAGTTTCTTCTCTCATGTTTTGTGATAAACTGTTTGATAACCGCTTTCTTCAGCTATAGGATGTTCTCCTTCGTGCATTGGGATTCTAGACCTTACAGCTGGGAGGGACTTCATGCAAGTTTTCTCATTCAGTCTCCTCGTTTGTGAAGCTCAGAGGAGTTATAGAATTGGTAAATAGGGATCCAAATGTGGGCATTTTCTCTTACTTGATACCTTCTTCACCAACATGCTTACATTAATGTAATTACCTTGTTTAGATGCCGGAAACCTGGAGCTCAGTGAATCATACTCTTCGAAGTTTGATCTGACATGCCAAGTGACCCGAGGATTTTAAACAGCTGTTTCTTGGTTTCCAGAACCCTCGGTGCCATTTCCTCTCTTTGACACCCACCATCCTGTGACTGCAAAGGTCACCCAAGAGGTCCTTAGAACTTTGCTTTGCCCATCCTCTGCTTGTTTCACATTGGAGATGCTCTCCTCCTGGACACATCTTCAGCAACGCCTTTGCTTGGATGTTCCCAAGGATTTTAATGCCTTAATGTCCAGGAGGTCCCCTTAGTGTGGGGACCAGGAGAGCTGCATCAGATGAGCCTTTCAAAGTACTTTAGAATCCTATATATGTCTTTGCCAAGGGGTTACAGTTTTAGTTCTTTTTAGTTCTTGAGTTAGCCTTTGTCTTGCGGTGCTCCTTGACAGAGAGCCATCATCTTCTTTATGTACTAATGAATTTTGGCATTCTGAAGTTCTCCCAGACATTCTGACCTATGGCTTTGGTCAGGCTCTTGGTAGAAGTTATACATTCCCATGTTTTCTGTTTCCTCACCACCATTCAGTCTGGGCCCTGGTACCCTGAATGAGCCTAACCTGTGGCTGATCTGCAACACTGTGACTGTTCCCTGGTGAGGGTTCCCAGATTCGTCTATTGTGCTATCAAGTGGGAGCTGCAGAAGTTCACAAAATCACAGGATTGGAAGGGAGCCTACTGGCCATTGAATGCTTGAGTCACCTCTACAAATCACTGCCAACTAATTATCTAGTTTGACGGGAAACTCATTACCTCCCAAGGCGGTTCATTCTAATTCGGACAGCTCCAACTGGTGGGAAATTCTTTCTCATACCTATTCAGTGTTGATGTGTTTCCCGTATTGAGTAAAACAAAATTCCTATTAATTAGGCCCCCCAGAGTCTTTCCAGAGCTGACTTAACCTAATACCTTTGGGAGGAAGACTTATTTGCATTTACAGAACCTAGTGGTTGCTGCCTTGTGAAATTCAGAATGTAGCCTTACATCATCAACAGACCTGTAGTGGGCATTTAATATAAAACACTTGTTGAACTAAACTGAATTATTCTCTGAAGAAAGCAGTGATGGCTGAGAGTGTAGTACTTCTAGCATGCATCATTCTTTTGGCAGCTACTGCCTTGGGCTCTTAGTTACTTTATATGCACGAGTCTTGCCTATAGAGCTAGTTGTTAAATTCCTCTGGGGTATGGACCTGTCTATTATGTGTAGTCTCTAACAAGCTTTACTCATGACCTTGCATTCAGCTAGTGTTTTGCAAGGAAGTGAAAGTGTAAGAATTACTCCTCCTGTCACTGAGCTGCTTTTCCTTCTTGCCCCAGATGATGAGTAGTGGTAGGGATGGTGGTGGTGGTGGTGGTGGTGGTGGTGGTATGTGTGTGTCTGTGTTTGTATTGGCATGAGCCCAGGGCCAATTCTGTCTTATTGAAGGTTTTAGAATTAATCTCGCAACAGAAATGAGTTTTCCCAGACTATCCTATAAGAACCTGTCCCTTTTCTGTCTCGGACAGTGCTGCAGCATCAGAGCTACATTAGGGGTTAAATTGACACTGGGGTGTTGGTCTGGCAGCCTGACAATCACATACCAGGAACACCCTTCTCCACTCATCTGTCTGGTGCACACTTCCTCATTCTTCAGCCCGCATCAGGAATATCTCTTTGTGGAACCTTCCGGATCTGCCCAGGCAGAGGGATCACCTTTTCTTTCTTGTCTCTGCTGTACTGCCTTCATATTATTGGCTTCCACAGCTGTCTCTTTTGTTATTTTGTGAACTTCTGGAAAAAAAGGGACTGAGTCTCATTTCTCTTTGTCTCCCTATGCCAAGCACAGTGACTAGTGCAAATAGGGAGATAATGAATATTTTTGAAGGAATGACTATTAAAATAAATGAGTTGTTTGCAAGGACTTGGGAAATACATTCCCAAGTGCTAGAGAACCTGTTTTCAAATGAACTTTTGGAATATAGCAGTTTTTGAGGTTGGGTATTGCTTGCTCTGTTTGTATACTTTCAGAGCTCTGCCCATGATGGACATGACTAAACAGCGTCCTTTCAATTAACAGTAGTGAGGATCGTGCAGTCTGGGAAAAGCCATGAGCAGGATCAGGAGCAAAGCAAGGCAGGCCCTGTTTATATAAACCACTTTAGCTGTCCTGAGGGAGCACAGGGTGACAAGTAGAACATGGTATCCCCTGGGTCTGGCAACCAAGAACATATAAGGCAAGCGGCTGGCTTTACAGTCTGTTGGAATCAGTGACAAATCCCAAAGGTGGTTAAATAAAGTGGCAGGAGAAGCTGAGGAAAAGGTGAACCTCGGGAGTATCGAATGCTAATTGGTCAGCCAGCATCGGGGAGTCTATTGGCAGGTGAGAGGTGTGTATATGAAGGGGATATTGGCAAGAGCCTGGCAGAGCTCTAAACCTAGAGGAACACTGGCATAAAGCCATTTATCATTCATTCACCAATATTTGCTGAATATTTGTGTCTTCCCTAATTAAATGTTGAAACCTCATCCCCAGTGAGGCAGTATTTAGAGGGGGAGTCTTTGGGAGGTGCTTGTGTCATGAGGGTGGTCCTCCTGAATGGGATTAGCATCTTCATAAAAGAGACCCCATGTGAGGACGCAGTGAAAAGATAGCCATCTATGAATCAGGAAGTACAATGTTACGGGACACTAAATCTGCCTGTGCTTTGATCTTGGACTTCCCAGCCTCCAGAACTATAAGAAATGAATTTCTTTTGTTTATAAGCCACCTGGTCTAAATATTTTGTTATAGTAGCTTGGATGGATTAAGACAAATGTGTCTTGAAAATGCTTCCAAGAAGAGGTGAATTCCTGTTCTGGTTGTCAATAGGAAAAAAAAGAAGTTGCCTAGTTCTCAGCATTGGGGCACATAATCAGGGTTGGACTGACTACTGTGATAAATGTGAATTCCGTTTTATGGGGCTAGAGCTCCCTTAAAAACCTTCTGTTTTCAATCAGAATATATCCTAGAGACAGGATGGAGCAGAGCTTCCAGGGCCAAATACACCCAGCTGTGGCAAGAAGAAGGTCTGGGGGCTGGGTACCAAGGAGGACTTGACAAACATCTCTTGACTGATAGAACAGCATCTAGCCTATAACTGTCCATTAAACCATTAAATATAGTTGATTAGCTATACCAAATTGTGGCGCTATATAGCAGAGGGCAAGAAACACTGGTTTTAATATCATCTTGCCCTTAAAAAATACTCCATACTTACCAAAATACTTTTACATTTCACTATTTCATGAAACCCTAAAATTCTTTGATATAGACTGAGATGGGTGCATGAAGGCACTAACAGTTTAAATGAGTCATCTTGCTCCTGGTTATCTAGTGGCAGGAGCAGAACCGCAACTATGGGCTCCTTATTGCCAAGTCACTGCTCTTTTCCTTAGGCCACTGGTTTGCTGTGACATCCCCTCAAGGACCATGTTCACTGAAAATTCAGTCCAGTTTTAATTGATTTCTGGGAAACAGGACCCAGTTGGGTCCAAGCATTCAAAAGGATAATCTCAGGAATAATGGTGAACCCAAGTATGTTTAAGATACTTGATTTAAGAAATATGCCTTAATTCTGATTAGGTGGATTGTTTAAAGGAGGTCTCCTTAAGTGTACTGAAGCGAATTAGGCCCTACCAGAGATTTAAAAAAAAAATTAGATTCTAGTAAAAATGTTCCCACTTTTTTGTGATTTCACTGTGCTTCTGAATTACTGAGCTCTTATGATGGTCTAAATATTATTCTAAGCTTTGAGAACATGGCAACAGACAAAAGAGACAAGATTTCCTTTGTCATTGGGCTGCGTCCTAGTTGGGGAGAGGGTGTTTGAGGAGTAAATTTACAGAAACCAAGTAAAATATAAAGTATGTCAGATGTTGATAAATGCTGGAGAGAAAAATACAGCAGGGATTGGGGACAGGATATATGGGAATTGGGAGGGGTTGCATTTTAAAATAGGATGATTAGGGAAAGCCCCCACAAAAAACTTGAAAGAAATATGTATCTGTACAAATTTAAAGTAGTAAACATCCAAACTTCCTATCAGTAATTATTAGTGAGCACATACACACACAACCACCTAGCATTTACTTCTCAAATTAACCCCCAACTCTATTCATCAAAAAAAAAAAAAAAAAAAATTTGACTTTTTGTTTTTGTAGAACTGTAAGGATACAGAATTTAGCTATCACTAATCTCTATTTTTCGTTTGCAGACCTCCCACTGTTTAGCTCAGTGATAAAATTCCACAATAAATTTGACTTGAAAGACTTCAGGATATCACAAAAATGAGAATGACGAATGAAGGCTATGAGATGAGGCAAATATTTGGCAAATCCTGTAAAGCACTTAGAACAAGCTTTATTAAGTGTAGAGAAATCAGATGATTATTACTGTTTTTATTTTTATCTGGGGTCAAACATAATTAAAATAAAACCTCTTCTGTGTGTTTCCAAATTAGCCTAATGATTTATTGGTCTCCAAAGATCTTTGTAGACGGTCATTTTGGCACAAAGTTCTAAAAGAGGGCTCTCTAGATCTGGAAAGAAGTTAGAATATAATTTGTTTAAAAACAAAACAAAACAAAGGTCCCAAGAAACACCGTGAAAGAATGTTCTGCGACATATTGAGGATTCAATTAAAAGGTGCTATCAGTGATCTGTGGCCATCTGGGCCCTGAAATGTCCAGTTTCTCCTGGTTTGTAACTGCGAAGATCAAGGAGGAAATGTTGTAGCTGCCCTCTTGTGGCCAAATTAGAGGATTTTGCCTCTCTGTTTCAATAATTGTAGGAAACAATATCCACTCCATCCCCCAACCCTTAGAGCTATTCATGAAATAATGTAGGAATATTAAAACATTTCAGGTTTTCAGATGGGCTCCACAGATCTTTCCCCCAAAGCAAGACCCTGCAAATTGGTCAACATGTATTTTCAGGTTGAGCAAAACCCCTGGTTATTGGTAGATTATATTAAAATTGTGGCTCTTCCACCATTCCTCAAGGGGAAGTCATGGGTGATTACTGGGAGGCTACTAAAGATGAAATGCTCAAGTCTACAAGTACTGTTGGGGAGATTAAGTGGATTAATTAATTAATTTTGTTATTCCAAAATTGGAATTGCAGAGGTAGATATAAGAAATAACAAGAAGGGCTTTGACACCTCTCAGTGGGATAATCAAGGCTAAGTCCCTTAACTTGAGAGCTTAGACCTCAGTTTCCTCATATGTAAAACAGAAGAGCTCAAAGGCAGCTTCCAATATCCCCATTAGCTCCAAAACTCTGTAAATATATGAGTTGATGAACACAGCAAACTACTTTTTAGTCCCTGGGATTTCTTTCAGGTTAAGTGCCTTTATGGTTAGTGAACTGAAGAGCCATGGGGAAACTGTATGATGAAACCTTTGAAAATTACAGGGCTTCAGAGAGGTTTGTAGAACTGCCCATTGGTCTTGTGAGTTTATTTTTCAGTTTATTCATATAAGTACTGAATTTATTATGTTCTATGTGCTGTGAAGGTGAAGTAATACTAGGTGAAGTAATACAGCACTGATGGAAAATAAGAGAATAAGATCCTTGTCTTCAAGGAGCTTGCTGTTTGCAAAAAAATAAATTCCATCATTTTATTGTTACTTTACATAGTTTGCTTTTATGTTCATAAGGTTATGAAAATAATAAGAGGACCTGCCTTAAACTTTAGATGCCTCCAAAGATCTTCTAAGTGAGATTGGCTCAAAGCTTAACAAAACTCCCAGTAAACTTGGGCGAGGACTGGTTTGGAATTACAACTTCAAGGTAAGGAAAAGTGTGCCTTTTGGTGAAGCTTCTAGTGGAAGAGGTACCTGGTTAAGCTTTGGTCATTTTGAAAACTGTTCTTTCACAGGCCTTTTTTTTTTTTTTTAACATAGAAGGAATTTCTAATGTGTCCCATATCTTTTCAGAAAATGCCTTTTCTGTGTCCTGATTTCATATTTATGCCATGCTGTGGAATGGTCAATTAAAAAGCAAGATTGTATTTTAAATGATTCATAATTTTCTTTAAAATTTCTATTTTATCTGGGTAAGATTATTTTCCTTATTCTTTTCCCTCCTCAAGTCCTTGTGCATGTTCTGATGTTTAGAGAAACTGCCATAAATTTTGAAATATTAATTGTTTTGGATGTGAGAAATCTTAAACTAAACATTACTAAGATCAAAGTTGAACAAAGTTATGTTATTTGTTATAAGAATATACACATATGGGGGCGCCTGGGTGACTCAGTGGGTTAAAGCCTCTGCCTTCGGCTCAGATCATGATCTCAGGGTCCTGGGATCCAGCCCCACATCGGGTTCTCTGCTCGGCGGGGAGCCTGTTTCTCTCTCTCTCTCTCTCTCTCTCTCTCTCTCTCTCTGTGTCAAATGAATAAATAAAATCTTTAAAAAAAAAAAGAATATACACATATGTGCTATGAACAGGTTACAGGGTCCTGACAGAGATGATTATTTCAGATTACAAGAAATTCTGGGAGGACCTCTTGATGACAGAGATTTTTTTCCTGTTGCCTTGGTATTTTCGGAATATCTTACACATCATCTACTATATGTGTCTTTGTTAAGTTAGAGTCTGGTTAGATAGAACATTTGAACTCTATTCAACTTGGCAGTGTAAAGAGCCTGGAGTCCAATGATTTGTCTTTAGGGCGGTGTTAGGGGAATAACAAAATATTTCAGAATCATTAAGGGTATCAAGAGGGAATTTGGGAGTGGTTGAAATGCTTTGTGTACTTCTAAGAAAGCAGGATGGGAGAGATTAGAGGAAGAAAATGGTTTTTAAAATTTCACTTAGTGATCTGTAAATATAATAAGCATTACTGCAGGTTCATAATAAAATAAAATGATTATAAACTGGTAAAAAGATGAGTTTATTCTGATCTCAGTTTAATAAAACTGGGTTTAATAAAACTGAGAAGGTAAAACAAAAAACAATTCAGATGTTACAAAGACAGGGTCATTGATGAGTAATATTAGAACTCCCTCTTGGGCAAAGATATATCTGTAAGGAAGACTTTTAAATACAGGGTGTGTGATATCATTCTGGTACAAATGGTGATACCATTTGTAGAGCACGTATTTAAACAGGATTTTTAGGTTGATAGGCTCTGAGGAAGGTAGTATGAAGTCTTAGAAAGAACATAGACTAGGTTCAGATTATGCTGGGTCAGCTGACTATGTAGTCTTGGGTAAATTTTTGGTCTCAGTTTTTTTCCTTGTAAATTGAAGTGATTCCTCTTCTCTCATAGACTTATACAGAGAAGGCTCCATGCCTTCCCCTTCTCATATTTTCCAGGTTTCTAGGAGAGTTTTGCTATCTATCTGTCAGTTCTCCAAGATCATGCCAATCACCAAAGCCTAAAGAGCTAAAAGAAGAAAAAGATGATTTAGAAGTTGTTGCTTGAATTAAGTAGTATATGAATTTTAAACTGCCTTGTCTAGTTATGCCAAACAAAGAAGGATGTTTTTAACATTGAAGGCAAATGGTTCTTCACCCCATGACCTAAAAGGAAACCTGCATTTTTTTTTTTTTTTTTTTCTTTTTGTTTAGGTGTAGAAATGTGGAGAGGAACGGCAGGGGTTTACCAGTTTTGCATGTATGGCTTGAAAGCTGATCCACCATACATAAGTGGGTGTGATTTTAACATGGTTGTTGATTGTTTTTTACTCAAACTTCTTTCCTGCCTTCATTTGTTCCTTCATGTCATTCAGACATATTGAACATAGTCTCTGTGTCTTTATGGACATGGCTATATTTAGAGCACTGCCTCATTCTGGATCACAAGTTCAAATACATGTGCAGGTCAGAAGTGAAGCAGAGCCTACCTAATACCCCTGTGAGCACTGGTGACTGTGTTGAATGGAACACATGCTTAGTCCAGATAGCAGTCATCAGTCAGTGGCTTATTGCTCCAGGGATGTGGGCTGCATATTGCCAGATCTTCCAATTTTTTTAAGAGTTTGTTTATTTGTTTATTTGAGAGAGAGAGAGAGCGAGTGAGCACGGGGAGGAGAGGGACAAGCAGACTCTGCTCTGAGCACAGAGCCCATCATGGGGTTGATCCCATGATCCCCGAGATCACAACCTGAGCTGGAATCAAGAGTGGGCTGTTCAACTGACTGAGCCATCCAGGGGCCCCAAGATCTTCCAAACTTTTTGGAGAGAAGTCATAAGGGTAGGCTTTAATGTGGACTCTCCTGATCGTTAAAATACTGCCAACCATACAGAGCCCATTATCCGACGACTACCCACTTTGTATACTCCTATTCCAGAGGCAGTTAGCTCCTTCCTCATGATCTGCCTCCTGACAGCATGAGGGTTAAGAGCTAGATAAGCCAGGCATGAATCACAGCGTGTGTAACCTTGGCAAGTTACTTGGCATCTCTGTGCCTGAGTTTCCTTATCTATGAAATGGAGATGATAATAATAGTGCATATCTCAGAGGGTTTTGGGGGAAGAATCAAAGGAGTTAAAATGTGTAAGTGTTTAGAATGATGCTTGGGGTGTAGCAGGTGATATTGAAGTGTTTAATATTATTAGTACTTCTTTCATGTCCTCTCATTAAAGAGGCCACACTCCTCTTCCTGTGAGGTCTGGGAAGAGAGGAGGAAAATGAAAAGGGAAACAAGCCTTTATTGTGTACTAGGAATTATGCCAGGTGCTTTGTATGACATTTTCTCATTTAATCCTCCTCATGCAGACTCTTGAGACGAATTTCATTCCCATTTTATAGTACAGAGAACTGAGACTTTATGATACTCAGCAGCTTGTCCAAGGCAGAGTTGGGATTTGGATTTAAGTGGATCTGATTCCAAAGCTCATCATTTTATATCAGAAAGCTTACCATTCTTGACCCAAGGAGATTTGTGAATTGGATGCCTGACTTGAACCTCTTCGTAAAGCGTTTTAAGAGAAATTGCCTTCTAAATGAATCTGCTTGAGTCCAGATAAACTAGGGGGACTGTGGTTACCCATAAACTCACCCACCTCTCCCCCAGGCAAGCATGAGCTCCTTAAGGGCAAGGGCTATGTCTTCCCTCTTTATGGAGCTGCCAGTATATTCAATGAGCTCAAAGGCGTACAAAGAAAGAAAGAGGGACTCAAAATAGGAGGCTCTCAATCTACAGAGTCTTGAAGAGTCTGAACTTGACCTGTGGTGACAAATGATTAATTAATTACTGCACTAAAAGCTCCTGGATGTTAAAGAACTTTTACCTCCCCTCCCAGCAGGGTTCCTTCTGGCGTCAATGAATGGAATCAGAGTGGATGGGCAGAGTGGAGGTGTTGTGAGGGGAAGGAAGTAGGGAGGAAGAAAAGAATGAAAGTGGGAAATCTGTCTGTTTAGATAAAGAGAGCAGGGGTGTGAAAGGCAAAAGCCATCAAGCAAACTTCCTGTCAGCTGCACACAATGATCTTAGGCTCGATGAACTTCCCAAATCAGGACAGAATAAAAAATCACACACAATAGTTTCTTTGGAAAGCCCTTTTCACCTCCACACGCTCTGCTGAAAACAGCTTTTGTTTTTGGTAGATGGAATAAAAGAGTATGGGAAGTTTACTTAAAAGAATATCTGCTATTAAAAATTACATGAAGTCTTTCCCAATTAGGGCTTAAGTCACATCCATCTACAACTCTGAAGCAGAAAAACACAAACATCTTTCTGCTGGCTGGTGAGATGTTTTTAAAGGATTTCAATTTCTTTTCCATATGAGAGGTTTGAACATCCACAGATCATGCTAATCCTTGCCTCATTGACTCAAATGAGTTAGAAGTCAGTGAAATTATGAAAACCACAAACTAAATGATTAATAGGTTTGTTTTCAAGAATCAAGTGGAAAACAGGCCAACAGAACTATAGTTCCCACACTGTCCCTTGATCACTTTGATCTTTCACTAGAGCGAGGGGACTGTCAGATCTGCTGCACAGTCACACTGCTGCTCCTCTTCACTCTGTCCAGATGGAGTGCCAAGGCTAGGAAGGCCACACTGTCCCACCCCAGGGGTCAGGCAGCCTCACAGATGGGCCTTTGGAGCTAATCCAGATGCAGAGCAACACTGAGCCCATCCATCCTGAGTCAAGCATCCGTGTCTGAATGAATGTCCCTCAAGTGCTCTTTAATAGGCTTAATCTGGCACATTACTAAACCTCTCTCCATCTCAATTCCCTCACCTGTGAAATGGGACTAAGCTGAGAGCCAGCTTCACATGTTTGTGATGATCAAATGAGCTTTACTACCTGTAAAACATAGCAGTGACTAACAATGCTCATTAATATTTTTAACATATATCTTTTAGAGCTGATATTGATCATAGGTGTATTAGAAATAACTTCTTTCAAAATGCTCTGACTTTGCAAATGATTTTAAAAGGCCCTTGGTGTGACAAGTACCTTTATTCACTCTCTGAAAATTAGCCATTTCTAGTATAGTCAGACTTTTATCTTTTTCTGTAAATTATCCAGACTTTCAAAATGGTCTTGTTCCTTAAAGGGAAAAATGGTGTAACTATATAGTAACTCCATGTGGATAAAACAGTGGTTGATTAGCTGAGTTAAACATGACTTTTAAAAATAAATCAAAGGGAGTACAATCTGCTTTGTTGAAGAAGTAACTTTGTTCTATACTTTTTCTCTATACTAGATTATTTCTCATTTTCACTAAATGGGATAAAAAATTATCAGGCCCGAATTAAAATTTCACAAAGCTTTGCTTCCTAGTTCATACCATAAGGTGTTTTTTGATCAGTGGAATGCATCATTGTCAATTCTCAGGGGCTATATTTTAGACATTTCCCTGTATCACATTATTGTAGGTAGGAAAACTGATTAGCATTGTGGTAGCAAAGCAGAATTCAAAATCATGCTCTATAGTCACACTTCACTTAAAATATGTTCCATCTTCAAGAACTTCCTTTGGTAATGTTGGGATGGTGCAATATAGTTTAGCAAATGGCCACAGGCTTTAGCACCAAATAGACTTGTATTTGAATCTCAGATATACCACTTATCACTGGGTTTTGAATGTATTAACTATTCTAATAAATTTATGGAACAAATGGTTCTCAAACTTCAGTATGGCCCAGAATCACCTAGAAGGCATGTTAAAACACATTGTGGACACCACCCCCAGGATTTCTGATTTAGTAGGCTTTCTGTTTGGCCTAAGAGGTTGCATTTCTATTTTGTTTCCACATAAATATGGCAATGATGCTGGTCTGAGTACTATACTTCTAGAACCACTAGGATGCATTATGTGTAATAAATTAGGTTCAGGTTTCAGTTGGGCCAGAGTTTCCATATCTCTAAATGGGAAGAATATTGACTTTCAAGATTTTCTGTGAAGATTAGAGATATTGTGTAGATTCACCCAGCACTTAGTGGGCAGTCAATAAATAGTAGATATTATTCTCTAGAGTCAGACAGGCTTGGATTCAAGTTCAAGGGCTGACTGATTGCTGACTCAATTATCCATTGTAAACTGCATAACCTCACCTAACGTCATTTGTTTGTAAAGTGGATGGTATGGTCTCAATTGTATTCCTCCCAAATCCATATGTTGAAGCCATAGACCTAATGTGATGGTATTTGGAGATAGGGTTCAGGAGATAATTAGGTTTTGGTGAAGTCATGACATTGGGGGCCTCATCATGGGATTAGTCTTATGAGACCAGAGAGCTTGCTTCCTTTCTTTCTTTCTCCACCATGTGAGGACATAGCAAGAAGGTGGCCCTCTGAAAACCAGAGAGAGAGCCCTCATCAAGAGTCTAAGTGGCTGGCACCTTGATCTCATTCTTTTCCAGAACTGTTTAGAAATTCCCACTGTTTAAGCCATTTTATGTATTTTGTTATGGCAGCCTAACCTAATGCAGGGGACATAATCCTTACCCTGTAAATTAGAGATGTGTGTGTGTGTGTGTGTGTGTGTGTGTGTGTGTGTATGTGTACTGTGTGTACAGCACTTGAAATAGTGCTGTCTACCTGTAATAAGAGGAACCAATAAGTATTAATGATATTATTTAATAATTACAGTCATCATTATGCCCTTGCTTCCAATTCCTTTGCAGGATTTCTCCTCATGTTAACTTTGCTAAGAACTGCTCAAATCTCATGATAAACCGATTGCAGGGCATGTGGATGAGATGAGAAGTGTTGGGGACTAAATCACATCGTTGTCTTTCAACTTTGTTGCCACAGATTAATTTCTGTCCCAGTATCTCATCTTTGGACCAGCACATATTTACATAAGAACAACAATGCTATCAACCTTCTTTCTGGGTTCAGCCTATCCAAGAGAATAAGCCCTCTCACGTGGCTTATTTTCTGGTGACGATCCTTTTGTCAGAGCACAGTTGTCTCCTGGGTGGTATCTTGCACATGTGTTTTCCATTAAAGTAGCAACTAAAGAGTGGCAGCTGTGAATCTTTTCTGGCTGGAGCTCATGTTCCATTTTCTTCTTTTGTAATTAGCCTAGGGTGGAAGTTTTTGGAGGAAGGGAGGGGGAGGCTTCTTTGTGAATTGAAAATTGGACTTCATGCATATGACATTGGGTTAAATTGCTCAAACTTAGCTGTGATGAAAACTTTCCCAGTTCTTCCTCTCCCGTTAAAATTTCCTCATTTATAAGTAGATTCCTCAGGCTTTACATTTCTACAATTTTGAAGCATCTAATTTTGTTTAAAACATTATATTAAAGTATTGAAAATACGATTGAAGTTTTAAAAGTGAAAAGAAGTCAGATGCTTCTGATTTTTTAGGGACGGTATTTTATCATGGTGAATAATATTGTTTGAATCACATATATATGTAGTAAAATTCATAGACATGAATGAACAAGCCATCAAGAGATCACTTTTAATAGCTTTTATTATTTTACTTATGACAAAGACATTGTGTACAGCCATTCTTGAAAAAGTTGGGCAGTTTCTTATAAAGTCAAAGATATATGTACCATGTGACTCAGTAATTCTACTCTTAGGTATTTACCCAAAATAAGTGAAAGCTTATGTTCACAACAAACCTTGTACTTGGATGCTTCTAGCAGTTGTATTCATAATTGCCCCAAACTGAGAGTAACTCAAGTATCCTTCAGTGAGCGAATGGATAAGTAAACTGTGATACATTCATATGATGGAATACTCCTTAGCAGTAAATTATTAAGACAAGGAACAATTTGGATGAATCTTAAAAGCATTTTTGATGAGTAACATGTTACATGACAAAAATTATATGACATTCTTGAAAAGATAAAACTATAGTGACAGAGAACAGATCAGTGGGCTGCCAGTAGTTTATAAATTAGTAGCACCAGAGAATTTGGAGGGTGATAAAATTGTTCTATACCCTGATCAGCGGTGGTGGTTCCATGTCTCTATATATGTAGTAAAATTCAAGAAATATACATCAAAATAAGTCAATTTTACTGTGCTAATTAAAAAGAAAAAAGATTGGTGGTGAGGGCAGGAAGATACTATGTTTCTTTCAAGAACATAAAAGATTGTCCAAATATGGTATGCAGTGGGGATTTTAAGTGTGTGTTGAGTCAAATCTGTTATGGAATTTCTGTACAGGCAGAAAATATCACAAAGAGATTGTTTGTTTGTTTGTTTGTTTGTTTTGAGAGAGAGAGAGAGCAAGAGTGAGTGTGAGCAGGGGCAGGGGCCAAGGGAAAGGGAGAGAGAATCTTAAGCAGGCTCCACACCCAGCACAGAGACCAACTTGGGGCTTGATCTCACAACCCTGAGATCATGACCTGAGCCAAAATCAGGAGTTGGATGCTTAACTGACTGAGCCACCAAGGCACCCCACAAAAAGATTTATTTTTGATTATTATACACAAGGGAGAAAAGGAGAAAAGATGGGTTCAATTTTACCCATGGTTTCACATACAACAACTAAAAATTGTAAGACAACACAATGAGTTAACAATACTCATAAATTGCTTTTTGAAATCTCTAATCCTCACCAATTATTAACTTTCTGATCTCCATTGCATTTTCAAAAATGAATTGCATCTGGATTCTGAGATGCTTGAGATGGAAGTAGTTGGGTCAAAAGTGGGAGTTCACTTTCCTTTATACTGTACACCAGCTATTCATATCCTACCATCTGAAACTAATTTGTTTTGTGTGATTTATTCCATAAAGTTGATGGAGTAAACAATGCATGCATAGCTCCTCAGATGTGTATTCAGCAGGGACTTGCTTGCCTGTGTATGATTTTCAGCTTTCTCAGAGCTTTCAGAAATACCATCCAGCACATGGGATGTCATGTTGGTTCTCAGAGGGCCTGTGATTTATAAACTCCGGTACTTGCATGTGTCTGTGTTGTTGTTTTTTAATCTGTGATTGATGTGATATGGGCCATGGTCCCCATTCCCAAATTATTCCTACGTCTAGTTCAGTGAGTTAATAATGGGGAACAGACACGTCCACTCTATGTCTCTGGTCCAAATAAGCAGAACAGGATTGGGACTGTTTAGTCAAATGGATGAGAAGTTTCAGCATTGTGGTCTGTCACTTGCCTCCTAAGGTAATGAAAGATACCTCAGATGGTGCATTTTTCATGGGTGCACTTATTTTCTGGGTGTGGCCTGACTCCACTTTTGTGTTGTGGATGCAAAAGCATTTCACGAAGTTTCTCAAACCCTTCCATTTCCCATTCTTACAGCTGGGAGCTTTGCTAAGAGCTGATATGATATAGAGGCATAGGACACAGTCCTTCTCATGGACCTCACAAGTTTCTTCACAGTCCTTCTGATGCAAGCAAGTCCTTATCACACTACATGTTCCAAACTGCATTTTTCCTCTTTTAAAGAGTGGCTATACTAGAGCCAGTATGGGTGACATCTAGTGCTCTTTCTCCCTCAAATCCATATTTTTGTTTTGTCCTCATAATTAAATTCAAGCATTACTTAAATATTTTTCTTTTGATTCCATATGCCATCATTGTCACTTTAAGATAGAGTAAACATAATCAGAATGTCTTAGAACACTCTTGTCACTTCTAGAAATATCCTTTTGAGTTTCTCCTTGCAGTGAAAGGACTCCTTCTCCAGGAATCTTCTGGCTTACACTTGAATTTTGGCATGTGGTTCCCTCTTGGCTTACGTTCTAGAGGCCATCAGTCCTTATGGTATTCAAAAGTATCTTTGGAACATCTTCTATATACCAGGCACTGTTCTAGGTATTGAAGAAATAAGACAAAGTCACAGGCTTCTTGGAGTGAAGAAAAAATAGAATCAACAAGGGGATAAAAATAATTTCAGAGTGTGTGAAATGCTAAGAAAGACATAAAACATACCACGGAGCAAATGTGTGTGTAAAGGTGGAGAGGATGCATTACTTTACACAACAGGTAATCATAGAAGACCTCTTTGAAGAGCTTACGTCTGACCTGAGTCTGGAAATAAGAAGCCATCTGTGTAACAATTGAAGAAAGAACATTCTAGAGAAGGTTGTTTAATCCATTGGGCACTAAACTCTTCATGTTTGAGGCATGGGGATGAGAATTGCCTCTCTTACCATTTTACTTAATATTCCACTTAAGGAATTGTTTCTTCTCCTTCAAGCCTGGGGCTGGGTGAGTTTGGAGATCCTACGATCCAAGAGAGTATCCACTTCCTCATATCCACTTCCACCGGGGAACCAAAGTCATAATTCTGTGAAATTGGAGGTTGCTGCAGTTCCTGCTTCTGTAACTGGTCAGAGGCTTATGTTGATAATCATAACATCAGTTCTGTTCCTTACCCTCTGCCAGAATCTTGGCTGGTCAGGAATTTTTTCAGGTGGAGTGAATCATATGTTTGTCCCTACAGGACACAATTCCTTGGTGGTCTTGTCTTTATTGGGTCACTGCTATTTCTACTGACCAGTGTTTCTGTGCTTGGGAGTACTGCGGTGTGTTCCAGTGAATCCCCTATGTTCCAGACATAGTCTTCCTTGCCCCTATTGTGTAGCAGCCATGCAATTTTCCCTTGGTAATTGAGGCCAATCACCTCGGACAGTACAAGGAAGTGCATGTTGGCATAGTGGTTTTAAAAGCCCCAAGGAATCTCAGTGCTCAGCTTAACAGAACTATATTTGAATAAAAGTTGTTTCCTTTCCTTCTCCTTTTCTGCTACCTCATTTGAAGAGTATCAGTGGTGGCTAACTTTACAATTTAGCTTTGAGGTAGGTGTAAACTGAATTAACATCATACCTAGCATCTGTGCAATGATTATTGTGTTTTGTGATATTGTGAAGTTTTGTGTCAACTATGTTAGGTACCTGAGTTTTTCATCCAGATAAAGGACAGGAGATGATGTTGAGGAGCAAAAGTGATGAATTGTACTGGAAATTTTGCATTTACCTTTCCATATATACTTTCTACTCTTTGTGCCAGTAGGTTTACCTCTCAGACTCTCTTATCTGGGTTCTTTTGCTGTTTAACCAATAGGAGACACTAGAGGGAGCTCAAAATGCAGAAGGAAGAAAGAAGTTAAAGTATTTTTTCCTACACTCCCACACTCAACCATGCTATCTATGATTTGATAGTGGTTTCTTCTCTCTACCTGAAGGCACACACACACACACACACACACACACACACACACACAAACACACACACCCCTCCTATTAGTGGCTTGTTTCTTAGGGCTCCATTTCTGGTGACCACTCACTCCACATTTGTCCCTTCAGGACTAGGTATGGTATGGGTCTCCACTATAGCTACAGTTAAAAGTCCTTGGATCCTTCAAAGTCTCTGGGTTCACTAGGTCTTTGTGAAGTCCCTCCAATTACCCTTTAGCGTGTCTATCAGGTTCTTGCTGGAATCCCGACTCCTAAATATAGGAAGCAAATTGTATGGCATAAAATTGGGAAAGGCAGACATTAACTAAAACAAGCAAAGTAGCTGGCAATAAACAGCTTTTATTATATGGCAAATTTAATGGGAAGTTGAGGATTTGGGGCAAGGGAGTCATGCACTTTCCTCCTTCAGTCTTTTTCAGAATATCTATTGTTCATATGTGAATGGAGGTTGTCTCAGTTGCAGTCAAGCCTCATCTCTAGAAAGTCAAGAGCAATGACATCATTACATATACTTGCATTTTAAAAATTGAGGTATAATTGACATACGTTGTATTAGTTTCAAGTGTAAAACAATGATTCAATATTTGTATATATTGCAAAATTATCACCACAATAAGTCTAAGTCATGCCACTTCCCTTTTTTAACAATTACTCTAGCTCTCTAGGGGGAGAATGGATTTGAGAAACACATAAACACACAGCAATAGTAACAAATAAATAAATGAACAATTATTATGCTAACGGCTAACATCTGAGTGCTTATTTTATCCCACCCACTGCCTTAAGCACTTAAATGCATATTCTCCTCTCATCTTCATAACCTCCTCATGAGGTTTTTACATTTTGCAGATGGGAAAACTGAGGCATAAGAAGTCAAGCCACTTGCCAAATAACACTAAGTAGTGGAGCATTCTGACTCGAGAGTCTTCACTCTTAACCATTAAGTAGGCATTCTGTAGCCCAGTCAAGGTGACACAAAAACTCTCCAGGTCCACCCTCTGTCAATGTGGCCACCCATGAGCACGTACATAATCCATACTTAATCTCCAGATAAATATAATAACAAGGTTATCATTTCACCTAACGTGATAGAACTATCCTGCATATAACCCAAAATGCTTACTTCCCAGAAGAAGTAAGCCCTTGAGTAAAGTTTACTCTTTTTCATATCCTATAACTTATGTGTTATGATGTAAAATTAGCAATACTTTAGCTATACTTCTAAAAGCATTAGCAATACTTCTTACGTCCCATGATAAAGGGACAAGAGGGAAAACAAAAATATATGTATATTTTGTATATACAAAGCATATGTGTACATGTGAATACACATACATAAACATACTCATAAGAAAATAAGGAGGAAATTCTCATGACAATTGCTGTGTTCATTTCTGTAACCAATTATGTGGTTAAGTTCGTATTTATAACTACCTTCTTCTATCACACATTCTGTATTTTCTGCCTTCAGAAAGCACCTCAGCTGGTCATGGTTCTTTATCTGCTGGGATGACCCAAACCTTTTTACCTAAAGGGTCTGAGACTTTTATAGTCTTGCCTACATTGTTGTTGTAGTTTTCCATTAACTTTAATCGTGGGGTATGGCAATACAAAGATATATTAAGGGATATCCTGTATTCCAGATATATTCTTCCTTTCCTTCACTGGAGTAGCAACCCATGTTCTCCTTGATAGTCAGAATCAATCACCCCAGCCAGCCTAGTAATTCTCTTCCTCACCTGTTGATACAGAGGCAAGAGGAGTTCAAGTGACTGGGCAACAGTTTTCACTTCCAGTTTAATGGAAATCATTGCTGTGTCTCTTGGTGGAAGCATTCCTCCCTTTGGAACAAAGACCTCTAGGCCAGCAGAGCATAGGGTCATGGGAACAGGAAACAGAAGTTTTGCTAGTGGATTGCTAGGGGTGATAGTGAATGGTACCACTCCCATTTCCACCCCTTGATTCCTCGACCTGAGAATCCTGGCTATGGGAGAAACAAACCCATATATGGATACTGATTTAGAGTGTATACAGCCTTCTGGAGAACCTTGCTCCAGTCCTACATGGTATTACCATCTGAGGTAACTGAGTCTTCTTCAAAAGGTCATTGCACTTTTCTGTGAGGAAAACTGCTTTGGGATGGTGGGGAGCATAGTAAGACCACTTAATTCCATGAGCATGGGTCCATTGCTATACTTCTTTTTCCATGAAAATGAGTCCCTTTCTCAGAAAAAATGCTGTGTGGGGTAACATGATGGTGGATAAAGCATTCTAAGCCCCCATGGCAGAAGCAATGCATGTGGGGAAGGCAAATATATATCCAGAGTAAATGTCTATTCCAGTAAGAAGAGAATGCTGCTCCTTTCATGATGGTAATAATCCAATGTAATCAACCTGTCACCAAGTGCTAGTTGATCACCTTAGGGAATGGTGACATACTGACAACTCAGTGGTGCTCTCTACTGCTGGCAGATTGGATAATTGGCAGTAGTGAGGCTGGCCATGATGAATAGAAATCCATATTGCTGACCCTATGCAAACCCTCCATCCTTTATGTCATGGCTACTTTGTTTATGAGCCCATTGGGTGATAAAAGAGTGGCTGAAGAGGTTGACTGGTACCCACAGAATGAGTATCTTATCCACTTGATTATTAAAATCCTCCTCTGTTGAGGTCACCCTTCAGTGAATATTCACATGCGACACAAATATCTTCATGAATTTTTTGCCCATTCAGAGAGGTCTATTCTCTTCCCCAAATTTCTCTGCCACCGGTTTTCTAATGTTCTTTCCAAATCCTTGACCATCCAGCCAAATCATTGGCCACAGCTGATGAATCAATATATATTTATACTTCTGGCCATTTCTTCCTCCAAGCAAAGTGAACAACCAGGTTCTGCCCACTGGAAAGATTTGCCTTCCTTGCTATCCTTTGAAATGTCCCAGAGACTGCAATGTTGCAACAGTCCACTTTTGGATGATGCCTGCGTATCATGCACAACAATTTGTAAATCAGACGTGAGTCTTTTGGTCCCCTGTTAACTGGTTATAGGGAACTCTCCATGAGGCCATACAGAAGAGAAAAGTTAGTGTAGCAGGAAGGGGGACCATGGGCATTTGGGCCACTTCATATAACTTTCTTGTGTCTTTAGGGCCTGCTCAGGCCAGATCACATATATATATGCCTCTTCTGTTTGGTAATGGAGTGCTACTGTGCATGCCTAACTTTATGGCTTGCTGAATCAGATTAACATTCAGTTTTCATGAGTTATCTCAGGTCACATCGTAATTTAGTCATCCATGGTAAAGCATTCAGTCTCTCTCTACTAAGGCCCAGTCACAGGCCAAGATCTGTTATGCAAAGGAGAATAGTTATTTGGAGAGGTTGGTGGGGCTTTGAACCAAAGTCCTAAGGTCCTGCACTGTGACTCACCTATAGGGATATGCCAAAGGCTCCAAACAACATACTTATCTGCCACTGACACTTCAGGCACCATTGGCTCTGTGAACCATATGGCCCAAGTGGAAGAGGAGCTTGCACAGCAGCCTTGTCCTATTGCAGAGCCTTCTCTTATTCTAGTCCCTACTCAAAATGATCAGCTTGTTCAATTACTTGGTAAGTGGGCTTGGGTGCCACATCCAAAAGAGGAATATGTTGATTCCAAAATCCAAAGAGGCCCATTAGGCATTGTGCCTCTGCATTGGTTGTAAAATGGCCCAGATAAAAGTCCTTCACCTTAAAAGAACTTTCTTTCTTTTTTTTTTTTTTTTAAAGAACTTTCTTGATGTGCTCTATACCAGTGAATACCTAGAAGTTTCACTGAGGTAAAAGGCCCTTGAATTGTTTTCAGATTTATTTTCTACCTTCTGACAAACAAATGTCTTACCAATAAGGCAAGAGCACTTGCTACTTCTCATTTACTAGGTTCAATCAGCATAATATCTTCAATGTAAGGAACTAGTCTGATATCTTGTGGAGGTAAAGGAGATCAAAATTTCTGTGAACTAAATTATGTCATAATTAGGCTGAACGGCTAATATACCTCTGAGGTAGGACAGTGAAGTAAACCGAAGGAAAACTGTTTCTGGTGGTTCTCATTGACAGGTATGGAAAAGAAAGCATTTGCCATATCAGTATCTGCGTACTAGGTACTGAGGGATATGCTAATTTGCTCAAGCAATGAAACCACATCTGGCACAACTTAATTAAGCTTACAATAATCCAGTCATTCTTCTAGATCCTTCTGTCTTTTGCAAAGGCCAAACTGGCAGAATGAATGGGGATGTGATGGGAATCACCACTCTTGGCTTCTATTAGGTCCTTCATGAAGGTACTAATCACTGCAATTCTTCCAGGTGTGAGGCATTGCTTTTGGTTCACTATTTTCCCTAGGTAGATATAGTTCTTTCTTTTTTTCTAAAGAAGGGGTAGAAGGAGAGGGAGAGAGAGAATTTTAAGCATGGAGCCAGACACAGGGCTCATTTCACAACCCTGAGATCATGACCTGAGCTGAAATCAAGAGTGAGACAACTAGGTTAGTCAGACACCTAACCAACTGAGCCACCCTATGGCTACTATATGACCTTTCCTACCATAGTAGCCAGTTATGATTAGGGAACCAGTGTGAGAATTCTGCCAGTTTCTGAGTATATCTCTTCCAATTCTGTATTCTGAAAAATGGGAAATAACCACAGGATGGGTCCAGGTACACACTGGGCCCACTGTGGGATAGACCTTAGCAAAAACTCCATTGAACATCTGATCTCTATAAGCCCCGACTCTGATTTGTGGACCACAGTAACATTTTGATTCTTTTGGAATTAGTGTTAGTTTAGAGCCAGTATCCATAGTCCTCAAAGGTCTGATTATTTCATTTCCCCAATGCATAGTTACCCTGCTAAAGGGCTGTAGGTCCCTTTGGGAATGACTGGGAGAAAGATAAAAAGTATAAAATTCTGACAGTGTGCTGGGGTCCTTCCTCAAGGGGATCCAGCCTTCCTTCACTCAAGGAGTTCTGGGTCTGTAAACTAGCTCAAGTCTGGGAATTAATTGAGGGTAGTCATTTTTTATGATTCAGATTAGGCTTTTGTTCCCTTGACCTAGAACTTTTCTGCTTATACAGATAAGAATTTAATAGGCTTCCTATGTATTTTATTTCTAGGGACACCATGATTGATTAGCCAATGCTATGGTCTACATGAGTTAGACTATTCTGATTGCCCCTCTGAATCTGCTGTCCCTTATGGGAACTATGCCCACCCTGACTTTGGTGGTGGCTGTCACCCAGGATCCAATTATTCCCCTCATATTTAGGTTCCCACAATGCAGTGACAGCAGTTCCCACTGTAAGATCTGATTTACTGAGAAGAGCTCTTCAAGGATTTGAATTTATAGATCTTCTGGACTCTCCCAGGGTAGGGGAGCAGGTCTTAAATGACAAATCCCATTCTAACATTCCAATTTCCCTAAGTCGTTGAACTCTTCCTTTACATTAAGCCAAGGTAAGTCTAGCATTTCTAACTCACCCATTGTAGACCACTTTTTGGTCTATGTTTTAGCCAACTACCCAAACTGTTAGGGCCCTTTCTAACTCTCCATTCTGTAACATTAAATTGAAATCTCTATTTAGTGAATTCATATCAATAAATTTGGCCTGATTCAACTTTATGTTCCTTCCAACATTATTCCACACTCTTATTATCCATTCTCACACCTATTCTCTGGATTTGTCCATATAAGTTAGAGAACTCAAGTAGTTCTTCTGGAGTATAGATACATCCTGATGGGACACATTGTACATCACTTTTAAGAGCCTGCTGAATGCTGGGACTGTGTCTTCTTACAGGTCTAGAAGCAAAAAGGGGTGGGTGTGGGGAGCTCCTGAGTAGACCCATCATTGTTGTCTTACATGGAAACTACCACATTAGCGATCATTTCCATTTTCTCAAGGAGTGCAGGGTCAATTCCCTCTAGTTGGAGGGAGGAAGGAGGAGGTGGAGAGGCCACTTTCACTAGCAAATGCCTCAGAATTTAGAGGTTCAATGTTCCTAGGTTCATCAGGGACTTATCTGTCCCCATTTCAACTTTCGGGATCCCATTCCATCCAATTAATCCAATCCAAAAGTTGAATATATTGGTCTGGAGCTCAGGGAACAGTTAAGGCTAGAGATATGAATTTGTGATTCATTAGCATACTGATAGTATTTAAAGATATAGGACTCAATTCTAAAACCTCCTACCCTCCCCTACCCCAGGAGAGACTGGAGATGGAGAAAAGTCTGAAGACCTAATTAAGAGTCTTTCTAAAATTTCATATTTAGGTATACATTATTATTCTGAAAAGAAGAATTAAAATGATGATTTCCAGTAACAAAAACTTCATTTATCCAAACAATTACTAAAAGTCCGCTATGTGCCAGGAAGTCTTCTAGATGCTAGAGACACCATACTGAATACTACACAGTCCCAGTCCTCAAGGCATCCACATTCTGATAAGGAAAACAGAATTCAAAAAACCCAAACAAACAAAAATACACCAAATGTCAAGTAGTGATAGATACTATGAAGAAAAATCAAGCTGGGTATGAGGATAGAGCGTGGTGGAAAGAAGAGGTGCTGTCTTATTGTTTTTAAGTTTATTTATTTACTTAAGTAGTCTCTGCACCAAATGTGGGGTTCAAACTCACAACCCCAAGATCAAAAGTCACATGCTCTTCCAACTTAGCCAGCCAGAGGCCCCTGGAGGTGCTATTTTCTTATTTTTTAAAAAAGATTTTATTTATTTATTTATTTCACAGAGAGGTAGAGAGTACAAGTAGGCAGACCAGCAGGCAGAGGAAGAGGGAGAAGCAGGCTCTCTGCCGAGCAGGGAGCCCGATTCGGGGCTCAATACTAGGACTCGGGGATCATGACCTGAGCCGAAGGCAGCCTCATAACCAACTGAACCACCCAGGCGCCCCCTGGAGGTGCTTTTTTAAATACAGTAGTTGGGGAAGGTGTTCTTGAAGAGAATCGGAGAGAGCTATGCGAGCGGTGGGGAATGGAGTGGCTGGGTATGATAAGCAAGGAAGAATGGAAGGACCTGGAAGGGAATCCAGGGGTCTGATTCTGTAGGGTCTTGAGAACGAGAGGGAAGAGGGAGATGGGAGGGCTCTCAGGGGAGGCAGAGGGAGAACTTGGGAGATGGGAGGAAAGGAGAGGAAAGATACAAAAAGCCAGGAGGGCTGGCGTCTTGCAATAGGTGTTCAGCAAATGTTTGATACATCAATTAGCAAGTGAAATAAAATGAGCTAACCTATCAAACTGCCTGGACCCTTCAACTAGAAAATGCTAAAAGTACAAATGACTTTGGGCTAGTTGAAAGTAGAATTTAACTAACCTGTTAGTTAACTAACCCAGGCGCCTTTTATAGTAATTGCTTTGTCGCATTTTTTCTTACAATAACATTTATTTTAGTGGTAGTGGTGGGAAACAATCCCTATTCAAATAGCAATACCTATTTAACCCCCATAAACCTTAAGTTAAAAAACAAACAAAAAAGCAAAGATAAGAAAAATCCAAAAATTGTCTATTGTCTTTTTCCCAAGTTATAAAAATGATCGGCAACTTTAGATTGCTTTATTTAGTAATATATTTAGCAAGGAAAGTACCAGTGTGTTATAGGCACAAACATGGGACTAGATTGACTTCTTTGATTTCAGTGGTAAATTTGTAAAAGCGTAGGCTAATGATAGGCATTTTGGCATTTGGGGACCATGTTTCTTAGAAACATTTCTCTTTGGGGTTATATTAAGAGTACTTCTTTTACTGTATAACCATAAACACAGGCCAGCACATCTAACACGAAGGGTTCACTGAGGCTTGTTTAGATGCTGAAGGCAATGCATTAGGAACTGATGGTGACCCATTCTTATCCAATCAGTTCCTGATGCAGTATCTGCGACATCAAAAACTCTGTAATAATGACATGAAGTATTTATTTCCAAATGTAACAACTTTGTCCCTACGTATAAAATTTGCAGTTAAGTAATCCTTTTTAACATGTCATGTGATAAAATCAATCCAACATCACACTGATGAGTGATCTCCCCAGTAATTTCCCCACTAATGAGACTGGAAAGTTCACTGATTGCTGTCTGTGTGTCTGTCTGAATTTATCTGAATACCACATAGACCTGAACGTTAAGGTTTCACCATATTTTGAGAGACGTTGTGAATATTATGTGTATAAGACTAATGTAGTATAATCATGTATTTCATGGCAAACAAGTATGGGTAAGTATGTTTTAGAGAGGATATTTTTATTTTTATTTATTTTTTTTCAAAGATTTTATTTATTTATTTGACAGAGAGGAAAGAGATCACAAATAGGCAGAGAGGCAGGCAGAGAGAGAGGTGGAAGCAGGCTCCCTGATGAGCAGACAGCCCAATGCGGGGCTCAACCCTGACCCTGAGATCATGACCTGAGCCAAAGGCAGAGGCTTTAACCCACTGAGCCACCCAGGCACCCCAAGAGGATATTTTTAAAATAGCTTTCTTTAAGCCACTTGTTCCTTAAGCCACTTAAGCCAAAATGTTCCTATTTTTTTAGTGATAGTTTTTAAAATGTTAAAAATCTTAAGGTAGATCTGAATGAAACAACCTGGTGAACATTTAATTTCAAACTCACTGATTAGGATAAATTGTTTGCACATGCTCAAGATAGGTTTATCATGTTTTTAAGTTATTCTAGAATTATAGGTCACTGAAATGATAAGGTTAGAATCGGAATTAGCAGATATAATAGGCATAGGACACCAAGAAGAACTATGGTCAGACACACAGCTCCAAGAATGTCACTGGTTTCCTACCTTATTGATCACATTTTGCAGGTCAGTTTTTCATGATCTCATCAGAAAATTCTATTAGTCTTCTAAAATTCCCCCAAATGTAGAATGAATGAAGGGCTCTAGTATTACTTAGAAAATCTATACATCTTCCTTTTTTTTTTTTTTTTTTTTAATTTACTTGACACAGAGATAGAGAGTACAAGTAGGCAGAGCAGCAGGCAGAGGGAGAGGGAGAAGCAGGCTCCCCACCAAGCAGGGAGCCTGATTCAGGGCTCAGTCCTAGGACCGCAGGATCATGACCGAAGCAGAAGGAATCGGCCCAACCGAATGAGCCACCCAGGCGCCTTGAAAATCTACCCTTCTATCCAATGGAACTTTTGATTTACATGGGCCACCTTGGGCATAAAGGGTAGGAAATGTCTGGATAAAGGATTTGGAAGTGAAATAGAAGTGGAGACCACAGAATGGAGACTAGAAAGTCCACTGATTTCTGTCTGTCTTCATTTATTTGAATACCAAGTAGACCTGAGAGTTAAGGTTTCACCATATTTTAATTCTACCATTGGTGAAATTTTGGAATACATTAAAATAATTCAGCTTATTATTTATTCTCTTTCTAGAGTTCTTATCTATGATTAAGTATATTATCTCAATTGTTTAACAGGCATTTCCTTAAGGTTTATATGCTTTTCATAGAGAGTATTTCAGTAAAGCTAAAGGACTTGTAAACAGAATAGTTCTGGGGAACCTGAAGGTTGGAGAAAAAATCCCAAAAGGACCTGAAAAGTCAGCTCATCATAATATTTCCTTGTAGATCTCGTAGTCCCTCTTAGGTATAGGTTTGATTTTTGCAGGTAGATTTGACAGATTAAGGAAGGGAGTTAACTCCAGCAGTGGCTAGGAAATTAGTTGGTATTGTGTCATTTGTGAGCTAAAAGGAATGTGAAAAGGAAATAAAAATAAGTGAAGAACAGGACTTGATTCCTCAAGATTTGATTGTTGCAAATATGCAGCGTGATCTTTATGTAATGTCATTTATCCAAAGTAACAGAAGTCCGTTTGCCCACATGTCATGATTCTGGGTTTCTGTGGACTATTTGGAGTACCTGTATAGAATTGCAACGAGTTTTGTAAACCCTCAGGACTGGAATATGGTGGCTGGGATAGTCAACTATGGGAATATCATCTTTAATTGCAAACTGCTACAAGGAATTAGGTGGGAAAAGAGGGATTCAAGGAGGTGGGTAAAAGCTCCTAAATAGGCCAGTGGTTATCAAACTTGAGCATGCAGCAGAATTGTCTAGAGTCCTGTTAAAAGACTGCTGGGATACACAGAGTTCCTAATTTAATAGATCTGGGATGGAGCCCAAGAATTGGCATTTTTAACAAGTTCCCTGGTGATATAGCTCAGAGACTATAATTTGAGAACAACTGTTCTAGCCTGGCCCAAGGCTTTATGGGCTATTTGAAACAAATGACCTTAACCAGGACTGTGATAAAGTGAGTGTGATGATTTAGAAGGAAAAAGGGCCAGAGTGAAGCATCTACAGAAGTTGAAGTACTAATAATTATTAGAGTTCAGAAATGTTGCTCTGTAGACATCATATTACTATAGATCATTTAGAAATATATTTGCAATTTCCTGTTTTCATTTCCTTTCACCCCAGGAAAAAATCATAGAATAAAAACTCCTTAGTTTTCTGGATTATTTGAGTTTGGAAATAGAGCTAGTTTGCCTCTAGACAGGGAAAATGATAGTAAGGAAAGACAACTCAGTAATCTTTGGGGCATTGTGTAGGCTAACAGCATCTCTATAAAAGAGAGTAATAGAACTAAAAAGCAGAGGGTCATATTTTCTAGAGTGTCTTCCAAAGATTTTACTAGAGAGATCCTCCTAGTGTGTCAATTCCAAGTGAAAAGAATGTCAGAAAGACACTTGGCAGAATTTATCTGTTTCTAGAGCTGATCAAACCTCCTCCTTTTCCCAGTGTTTTCACCATGCTGTTCCCACAACAACCCATTCTTCAAACTGTGACCTCACCTTCTGTCTACATAAGTCTCCCAATCTTTTGCTCATAGCAGTTAACAGTCTATATTTACAATGGAGATATTTACATGATTGGCTTAAAACCAACTCTTCTACTAAGGTAGAGATGGTTTGTTTACCGTTGCATTCCCAATACAAAGCTTGGTACCTCAACTGGCATTAAGTAATTGTTGAATGAAACATGAAAAGTATCTGTATATTATGGGGAGAACTTGAAACCAGAGTTTCTTGGTCAAGTATGTTAGCTGAGCTTGGAACTTCTCTATCCCTACCCCCTCCAGATCATCGTGTTCACTTTTAGTGGATTATGGGATGCATGTGCAGCCGGTTTTGAGACTGTGTGTTAAATAATGCCATAACCCCCCAAAGAAAGTGTGTTTTTAAGGAGAAGTTTGGACTTCAAAGATTACTTGGAAGAATGGGCTAGACAGTAACCTGGCAAGATGACCGATCTTGAGGGGCTCTAGCTGATACAGGATTGAGTCTGTACCATGAGAGGTTTCTTTAACCCTGCTCCACTTTAATGGAAGACAGCTTTGGCTTGGATAGGATGGGCAGCTGTAGACTTCCTGAGACCTTGCAATCATCACTGGATGCAGAAGTCTTTTTCATTTTGTTTTGTTGTTTTCACTGTGATTTTTTAATTAATTAATCATTTATTTAGGAGTAGTGTTTGGCAAAGGAAGACAAAGATAGCCTTTCTGGGCATTCAACAACTGTTTATCCTCCAGGAGTCCAGCCTGGGGAGGGCCACAGAAAGTTCTAATCTGGATATGCATAGAAGACAGACACTGTGAGACTAGGGCCAATTTGTAGGTTGCACAGGGCACTGCTAGGATGCCTCGGGGTGCTCTGACTTTGTCAGGGACTTCAGGGGCCTTCCTGGTGGCAGATGGAACTTTTACTGGCTGATTTGAGCCTGCCCACATTCCTTACTATATACATTCAGACTCAGAGGACAATAAAATCCTTTGAAAGCAGAAGGGTGGTTCATCTAGCTAACTTGCTCTCAGTAATGGAATAAATAAAACGGTCTGTCAAGTTGGGCTTCCTCACAGCATGGGGCTCCCAGCAGCAAATGAAACACTCGGTCAGCCTCCTGAACCAGCATCACTAACAGTCTAGTGAGGCTGGTAATCTTACCTCACTTTTTGAGCAGGGACTAAAATGTTGATTTCTAGCACCAAGAAAGCTCAGTCAAGAGTTGTCACCGGGCAATGAGCTCAGGAGGAGACCTTTGCTCATCTGGGGAACTGACAGGCAGTATAGAAGGCTAGGAAATTGGTGGGGAATCACTAGACCTCCGGTAGACCCCAGAGCCGGATGGTGGCAGGACAGATTGGGGCTGGTAGTCTGTACCTGATGAGGAAGCCAGGGATGCTTAGAGAACACTCAGTACAAGTTTGGGGCACCAGTTCGATGGGCAGTCCATACTGGGACAACAGGTAAAGGAAGAATCAGGCAAGATCTAAAGAAGCAGTCTTGGGATGCCCTTTGCACGGGGCCCCAAATAGCTAAGGCTGTAGGAGGTACACAGTCTCTGTAGCTCCTAAGGGCAAAGTCAAATCTAGGTGTGGCTGTGAGGTCTGACTTGAGCAATTCTTCGAGCCTCAGTGAGTTGGGATCTGTGATCAGACAGGAAGACACAGGCTGGAGGATGAAGAGATCATGGTCATCTCTACTGAGCAGGAATAGAATTCAGGTTTAGTGCAACAGCTCAGGATCACAGATTGAGCACATACCTAAGATGAGGACCGGCAGACCAGCAATAGGCTCAGCCTGCTCGCTCTCTCGCTTTGGGAGAGGGACTGGCTTCTTCCTCTCTGACGTAGGTAGTCTTCACGGCATTAGGTAGTGAAGGGGTATAAGGGCCACACTGTAGGTGCTGGCCATAGGGGATGGGGGGACTTGGCTCCCAAGAGCCCTAACAAGGTCTCCGATATAAGACAGAGCCTCCCTACGAAAAGGCTGGGAACCATGTCATACTCTTCTCATTTGGAAGGTCATATACTAACCCCAACTAACAACAATATTTTGAATGTCTCACTGACAGAGATGCCAAAGCCTTCCCTTATTTTGATGCTAATTACCACCAGGATACAGTTCTAAAATTTTTTTAAAGATTTAATTTATTTATTTGACAGAGAGAGAGATCACAAGTAGGCAGAGAGACAGACAGAGAGAGAGGGGGAAGCAGGCTCCCTGCTGAGCAGAGAGCCCAGGGCTCGATCCCAGGACCTTGAGATCATGACCTGAGCCGAGGCGAAGGCAGAAGCTTTAACCCACTGAGCCACCCAGGCGCCCCAGTTCTAGAATTTTTAGGTTTTGTTTTGTTTTTTTTTTAAATCAGGTTCTGTGTGGCTGAAAAGATAGAGGATTTGTTTTTTTTGTTTTTTGTTTTTTTCTTAAAACAGAAACAGAGCTAATCAGGCGCCAAAAGGAATTGGGGCTCCTAATTCCAGAGCCAGTCTCTTCTTTGTTTTTATACCAGCTCTCCTCTTGGTAGAAACCTGCCTATCCTGTGGTCTATGCTCCTGAAGTTTAATTGCGAGGAAGTTAATTGGAACCCACAACCCAAATTTTTTCTTAAGAGTGTATGAATTATGAGGTTCTAAGAAAATCCTATTCAGTCTATGTGGCCTAATAAACAAGTCCTGTTACTCCTCTAATTAAAACTCGCCCCATGCTTTCCAAGTCATTCACAGAAAAGCCCACATCCTTCCATGGCCCACCCAGCTCTTGCTCCAACCCCAGCTCCTGCCAGTTTCTTTCACTCCATCCACAGCCTTCCTGTCGGACTCCTGATTCTCACCTCTGACCGCATGCTAGAATCTGCTGGGCCGCTCTTAAATAGTGATGCCCAGGCCCCAGGCCCAGTCATTCTGATTTGATTCAACTGTGATGAAACCCTGGCCAGTGGCATTTCTAAAAGCTCGCGCAGTGCCTGTGTGGGTGGACAGTACTGCAAATGTCCACAGAACTTACTGCGTGTGCCCGCATGGCCACAAACATGGTTCCTGCTACACAGTATGGGCTCCTCTGTTTAAAAATGATCTCTTATCCTGTTGAATTATGGTAATTTTCTTTCCTTTTGAAAAAAGGATTTATCTTTCTTGAAAAATCATCACCAAGAGTTGGAATTGGTAATTTTCTAATGTTTGATGGGGGCGGTTATTTCAACTAGCAGGAAGATACTGATGACCTTTGGGGAATTTCATGGCTTTAAAGGGCCCTAATACGCCCTGTGGATTAATATGAAGCCCTCTTCCTATCAGCAGGAGGTTATTTTCTGGCTTACAGTTTAGATTTGTCCTGTTAGTCTGGGAATAACTAGTTCTCAAACTGACTTCCTACTATCCAACATCAATTTCTGGCAAGAAAACCTAATATGTCACAATAGCAGAAGTGTAATTTAATGAGATAAACATACAGACTTCTCCTCTTCCTAAAAATACCTAAGGAATAGTGCCTATACATCAGCCAAGACCTTTAAAATGGCATCTTTAATAGTTTCTGTTGTTAAATTAATCTTACATTAATTACAAATTTGCTCTGTCTGGTTTGTTTGCTGCTGCTGGGTGAATGAGAAAGAGAACTGGCCTTCTTTTTTTTTTTTTTTAATCCTGGGGAATTACATTTGTTCTCAATCTTTTTCCAGAATATGGTCTTCTGCCTGTTTCCAGGGGTCACCAAGAATTGGAGTTACGTATAGCTCATAAAAGTCTTGGAGGCCAGTGCCAAGTTGATTCTAAATTTCAGTACCAATTAAGATGCTAAATGTGAAATGTTCACAGAAGGAATGAGGAAGAGCCATTCTATGTGATAATCTGAGTAGTTGAGTAGGGCCTGGCAGATCATCCTCTCTTGGACTGCTTGGAATTTGACAAAGTAGCCCCCACAAAAAACAGAGGGGGGAGTTTTCAGAAGGAAAACATTTTAGGTTCAGCTTCTAACACCTGAACTCCCTTGGTTGGTTTTTTTTTTGTTTGTTTTGTTTTTGTTTGTTTGTTTGTTTAAACTGAGGAGCCTTGAAGTAGTGCTATAAATGGAATGTGAATCCAGTAATGGCAAATTAATTCCCACGGCTGATTGCCTTTCCAGTATAGCAGGACTTCAGAAAAGACTTTAGTAAGATTAAAAGAGGTTGAACATGAAATGGTAACCATAGCAGCTTTGCCTTTTCTTTCTCATGGAATAGAAATCTGGTACTGTAATTTTGGTTGCCTATAAGTCTTTTGATCCGTGAGGGCAAGGAAATTGCTCTGTTTAGCATAATCCCAGAGACCACTGTGGGGGATTGTATGAGCATCTCACAGTTGCCAGCTGAGATTAAGCCAACTCACAGCCATCCAGGTTGGACCTGCAAGAAGAAGAGAATCATGTGAGCAGAAGTACATGGTGCCTTGGGTAAAACACAGCACTGTTTGCTGAGCCCACCACTGAAGACTTGTGTCTCCCTGCTTTTTTCTTTTCTTTTCTAAAATTTTATTTTATTTTTTTATTTATTTGACAGAGAGAGAGAGATCACAAGCAGGCAGAGAGAGGGGGAAGCAGGCTCCCTGCCGAGCAGAGCCCGAGGCGGGGCTCGATCCCAGGACTCTGAGATCATGACCTGAGCTGAAGGCAGAGGCTTAACCCACTGAGCCACCCAGGCACTCCTTCTCCCTGCTTTTTTCTTGATGAGACATTATCAAGCTACTTTTCTTGGTGAATAGAAGCCTGATTTTCACACATTTCTGATATGTACAGCATTGCATGTAATGTTTTAATCTTTGCATTTAGAAAGGATTTGTTCTATTCAATCCTTACAAAATAAGAAACACAAGAGTATAGGTGGATGTAAAGCCAATCACTCAAAAGCCCATTTATAAGCAAGCTTGCTAAAGAATTTGGGAATACCAAAGCCAACACCCTAAAATAGTCCCTCAGGTAAAACAAAACAAAACAAAAACAGCCCCTCCCCTAAACAGCAATTATGTAAGTGAAAAAAAGTAATGACCATATACTCACCAAAGGGGCAGGTGTGAAATGGGGGGCCAGGTCTTCACCTTTTTTAGATGGTAGTTTCTGTGTCCTTCCCTTTGCCCATACTGCTTTGTTCAGCTAAATTGGATTGGGCCATGAACCTCAGCCCTTCCCATTCATTGAGCGGGCTGATCAATCACAGGGCTAATGATCAAGAAAGGAGGGAAGGAGAGACTGCAGAGGTGCTCCGTCATCTGCCGCAGGGATCCTCCACTTCAGGGAGCGTAAGAGGCACCAGAGGCCCCCGTTACAAACACAGATCCTCAGGATCCGCGCCCAGATTTTGATTCTGTGGGTCCGGCTTGGGGCTGGGATTTACACGTTGGCGCCCATTTGCCCTGCCTTTCTCTCCACTTTCATGATCTACTAACCATTTCTTCCGCTACATTGTGGACTCCAGCTGTAACAAACGGCTTCCTGAAGTTCCAAGAATCCAATGAGCTGTAGTATATGCACACGTGGGATGGTTTCCTCTTCTCCTCTCCCTCCTTGACACCCTCCCTACACACATGCACACATGTACACCTTGTGTGACTGACACACACATTGAATCGAACACCAACATCAGACACTGCTTTCCCTCTTCTCTCTTTCTCTGTGTTCCTGTTCAACTTGTACCCTTTCTATTTTGTCACCTGTTATGCACTGTGGTGTTTTCTTGCTTACATATTGCCTTCCTCATTAGACTACATATGAACTACTGAATATAAGGAACACCCTCATTCATCTTTATAGTCTCAGACATACAATTCTCAGGATGGCATCTGGTACTTAAAAGGTACACAATAAAAATTTATTGAGCTAAATGTTTTTTGAAGCAAAGGATTATAGAGTCTAGCTCATAACTTGTCCCTAAATAACTGAGACTTGATAGAATTAGGATAATGATAATTTGCTAAATTAGAAAGATGGCTTGAAAAAAAATCAGGTAGATATAAAGTTACAAAATAAGAAAGAACAAGAGAATAAAATGTTGCTTTTCATATGTACTCCTAAGTAAAAGGCTACTTTTTGAAAAGTAAAAATGTCCTCTCACTGAAATTTAACATTTAAAATAGAGTTCTAAGTCTATTTTCTGGAGTCACATTGCTCAGGATCAAAGAGAAATAGAAAATTTTATCCTAAGCAGAAAACAAGGGCCTATCGTTTCTCATGTCTTTTTTTTTTTCTCTAGGGGTTAGGATAAATCAGCTCCAAGCCCAAAGCAATGTGCATGCTGGTTCACTTTTTCTTTTCTCTTAACCTTAGACTTGATTTTCCTTTCTCCCTAGAAGGCTTAATACTGAAAAGTGACTATAAACAGACAGGAAGAAGAAAGATGTAGTTCTTCTTCCCTCTACTGGAAAACATTAGAAAAAGGAGATCATAAATGGAAATACTGTCCATTGATGAGGAAAATGAATAGCTTCAGTGAACCCAAGACATAGGGTATGTCATGCCCACAATCACAGTGGGGAAGGCTCTGAAAGGAAAGGATAGACACATTACTGCTTTGCCCACCTTACTGGGTTGTTGTGATAGGCACTTAAAAGGAAAAAGAAGGGAAATTTTATAAAGTGGTTTTGGTAACAAAGCTATGCTAATGTGGTTAGATAGTCCATAGGCCAGATAAAAGGAAAAAAATAGTAGCAAAGTATCAATAAATAAGCTATTTCTAACACTATTTATCCCATTCAAAAATATTAGGGATATTACCAAAGGAAGGGAGCCTCTAAATCCATAGTAAAGTATTTGTACAGACATCTTTGGGGGCATTGCCGTGCGTGCATTTGTGATCTTAATTCTGTAAATTCTTAGATCTTACTCTCTATAGATTTGTATGGAGATGTAACAAATTTGTCAGGTCATTGGATCTGTTCAGATAGTGGCAATTTTAATATTTCTCTGAAGATCATGTCATTTACTTGAAGTTGGAAGTTAATTAGATACCTTCTAAAAACTTGGAAGGATTATTCCTCCTGCTGCAAGTTTGACTGTGGGACATATCATAAGTTGTTGGGAAGCACATGAGCTTTGGAGCGAGGTAGGCTGGGTTGTGATTCTTGGTACTTTCACTTACTAGCTGGATACTTTAAGGTGAATCACTTCATTTCTTGAGACTCAAGTTTCTGCACTGTTCATACTGTGGGTGAGATTATTAATGACCAAATGGGATACTATTGTGAAAAAGTCTACCTAGCACAAAATATGATACAAAGATACTCAATAAATTCTGGTTTTATTTTTACTATGATGTACTTTGGTTAACTCAATTACTTTTATTTTTCTTCCAAATTTCCAACCTCTAGCTTTTAGAAAGGGTGCCCAAATTCCACTATTATTTTTGTGGTTATGTTATCTTGCCATTTTCTTCCTTCCTAGAAGTTTTTCGAATCTACTTCTGTACGTTGCTCGAGTTACTGATTTATTATTGATGTACCAGGGTGTTCTAGGGTGTAGGTCAAGAGTTATCTCTATTTCTATATTGAGGGGCTTCTGAGTTAGCATGATGTTTATGGTTTCTCAGAACCCCATGGTATTCAGAGTTGATACAAGCTATTTTATAATTCAGTTTTCTCTTCTTTATGGATATGAGCACTCCATCATTTGAAACATGTTGTTTAGAAATCGAGTCCTCCCTTAGCCTTCAGGTTGGAATTCTGAAACATTGGGTCCTCAAACATTGGGTCCTCAGGTCACTGGGTCCTCAAACTCACATTGGTGCTGGAGTAGTTAGGAGTAGTACTAATTTTGTTACTTTTTGAGCATCTTTTGCAAATCCTCTTTTGGAAATGAACTCCAAACAAAGGCAGAAAAATCTATAAAAACCAACTGAAAAGGTGCCGATGGGTGAGAGAACGTATAAGAACCCATTCAATTCGACTCTGTTCTATAGCCCCATTTCCTAGCCCCAATCCCCAGGTTTGGGGAAACCTGAAGTTTCCCCAAACAAACTTCATCTCCCTCATTTCTGGATAAGAGTCACTCTCCAGGCAATAGCTTTTTTCAGGTCTGCTTCCTTTCTACCTTGCCTCCTTGTTCTTTATGGGATTGAGGCTCTGAATCTCCCAAGGCTTGAATGATAGCCAAACATTATTTATTATTTTTGTAGCTTTGTAGGCATTCAAAAAATGTTTGGCTTTGAATTAGTTTCAATAAAATAGTTGGCTGCAGTTACAAATGAGCATTTTGGCTGGAATTCTGTTAAATACCAGTTTGAAGCTGAATTTTGGTAAAGCTGCCCTTAATACATCTATCTTTGTCAATGGATTTGTTTGTTTATTAAGTGCATACTTTCTGGATTTTTGTGGGAAGAGAAGGTCAGACAGAGGAGCATGAGGATTAGAAGTGATTACGAATAGAGAAAAGGATTCATGGAGAATGGTGTCTAGAGATAAGGCGTTACGAGAAGGGAGTCTGAGTCATACTGTGCATAAGTGGGTGTCCAGCCCAAAGCCAAAGCCAGAACTGCCATTGAGCTGAGCTTCCCATTGGCGTGTTTTCCACATTCTGAATGGTGGAGACATTCTTGAATAGGTAGTCACAATTAATGACAGAGCAGAAGTGTAATTGATATAAAGAATGGTTCCCATTAAAAAAAAAAAAAGGCTTTTTATACTTCTCTAGTTTAAGCTTCTAGAGAGGGTTAGATAGAAGCCAACCCTAGTTTAAGGGACACAGTGTATCTTTCAAAACAGAAGCGAAGCAGAGGAATAAATGACCTTTTCGGGGAAAGCCATTAGCAGGTTGGATAATGATACTGACATGAGTAACTAGAGAGAAGTACGTAAATTAGATGCTATTAGAACATTCATTAAGGACTGTGTATAATTGGGTGTAACTCTTAAGACTGGATGTATGCCACTTTCCATTTCTTAAAAAAAGAAAGTATTTTGAAGATCCTCTTTATGAAGGCCAAAGACTGCAAAAACTAGCTTCAGTGACATGAGGCATTGATCACAACACACTGGAGTTGTAGTCTTAGTGGCTGAATCAGCATAAATCTACCATCTTTTGTAGAATACACCTACAGTAAAAGAAGGAGGGAAGTTTATTCTGGAAATTTTTAGGAGAAAGTATCTAGAATTCCAGACTCTGAAGATTCTTGCAACTGAGAGGAAACTTTAGTCTCTAAGTTTGTTACAGTTTTCGAAGATGATACTTGGTTTGGGACCATGGGGGAGATGCTAAAGGCAATAAACACAAAAAGTACAAGATGATTAGGTCCTTGAAGTCTGCGAAGCTTTAGGTCTCAAAAACAAAATGCTGGGCAAAGTGGTGACAGGGTTGACTTACCCATCATCTGCTCCTTAGAGGCAGGGGCCAGGTTTGAGATTTCTTCTGTAATTGGGCCCCAGTGTCTTCTTACTGAGGGGTTGAGCGCCATGCCACAAGATGGCAGGACACACATCCTGAAAGAAGGTGGGTATTTCAGAAGAAAACACATCTCTATGGTCATTTAATTGGCAAGTGACCCAGACAATTGGTGTAACCCCTATAAAACTCAGTTTTCTTGTTTTAAAATGAGATCCCAAATCTATTTCGTACTATTATTAGAGGCTTAAATAAGACTATTTGTGTCAGGTGCCTAAGAATCCTGATATATAACACTTCACAAATGGTAATGGCTACTTTGTTATTCCTTCAGCATTACAACAGTTTTCACAGGCTAAGAATTTGAGTTGAACCAACTGCCATGACAAACAAAAAACATCCTTAGCTAATCATACCGTTACTAACAATAACCAAAGCTATTTAATGAGTGATTACTGTGTGTCTGTTTTACTTAGTACACGTAACTAAGTGTTTTATGTAGATTATTTCATTTGATTTTGACAGCAATCCTAGGAAGAATTCTTATAGAATCCAGGAAGGTTCTTATAGAAATGAAATTGAAAATGGGAGAATGTCCAATAGCGGTACTTTTCAGTGGAGTTGCAAAGAAACATGGGACTCATTTTCTGGAAATGCAAGTTCCAGGGGTATAATGAAAAAAAGAAAGAGAGAGAGAAAGAGAGAGATAAGAAGAGAGTAGGAAGCATAGTAATTTTTAATCCTATGAGCCCATCCTGAAGAGGACCCTAAGAAAGCCATGAGCCAGCACCTGCAAAAGGACACCTGAAGGTTTGTGGCAAGGGTGGCCAGAGAGCGTATTTTGGGAAAAGATGAAGGAAACAGATTTTGCACTGTTTTTTGAGCTATTAAGAAAATACAGGTACAGGGGCCCAGCCGACAGAAGAAATTCCTTGAGGGGAAAAAAAAAAGCATGAAAGGAGAATATCTGATGAGAGAGAGGCCCTACAAACAATCTCTTGGATTGAAGTCGAAGAGCTCAAGTTCCCAAGGCAAGAAATGAGGGCTCTAGGAAGAGAAAAACTCTTATGTGAAATCAGTTATTCTGATTGTGGGCTTACATGTGTTTGGGGAGGGGATGTCAGGACTCTTCATACATACATATTTCTAAGTTATTTTGTTGAGGTAAACGCTTAGAGAAAAATGTACAAATTTTAAATGTACTGCTTGATGAATTATCACAAAGTGAACACACCCATGTAACCACCACCCAGGTCAAGAAAGAGAACATAACTATCTTTATAAATATTTACTACTCATAGTTTTCATATGCTTAGTTTCTTAAATGAATGTGTGTCCTTCTAACATAGTATTTAAAGAGAAATGAGGCCAGTTAGGATGTCTTATATATAAAGTGAGAAAAAAGAGCTTGTTCTAAAAACAAGTTGGGGAAACCACTTAAAATCCATAAAATTCCATTAAGAGTAAGATATTAAAACCTGAATAAAGTATAATTATATCCTGAAATAAGGGGTACTTTTATGTACCCTACCAAACAATTGGGGCATTGAAAATTAAGTTTTAGAGAGGAGTCCCCAGTAGAAATGGGAACACCCCATCTTCTTTGCCTAAAGCCTTCAAAAGCACACAGCATTTGGCACTGTTCCAAGCACATGGTGTGCTCAGCAAATATTCATCAATAATGACAATAGTGGTGAGTTACTTTTCTTATAAACTACATGGCAATCTCTGGTTTCCTTAAAGCAATCACCTGTGCAAAGAAATATGCCTTTTAGTTCTTCTGAAGTTCTGGGTTGGAGCCTCAGGGGAAAGAAAAAAAAATCTATGAATTAGTGGTGATGTGTCTTACACACCAGTTGAAATGATTTTGCCCTTCACCTCATCCTGCCCCACAACAAAGCACAGCTCTGAGTTTTGCAGAGATGAAGGAGAGGACAGCAGGAAGGAAAGAAAATAAGGAGCAAGATGGTGAGGAGCAAGTATAGGAGGCAAAAACAAAAGCCAAATTAAAGCCACGCAGAAGAGGTCCCTTTGTACTTTCTTTTGCTTCAAAGAATTCATGTTACAACTCGGCATAGCAGTTAACCACTCTTTTTATTAGATTAGATTTCATTTTGTGCTACTTGTATTTTGGTAGGTAATCATTTGTGGTTTGAAAGAAGATTGAAAGCAGCCACCACAGTGGGTGACCAGTAAGACAGAAAATTAAAAGGCATTTGTCAAATGGAAAGGTTATCTATTTTTTGCATATTGTAATATCCTTAATGGCCCTTCAGTTGAAACTTCACAGAAGACAGAGTTGACAAGTGACATGAAAATTTGATGATGAGTAATGAATTGGTAATATTTACCTGTTTATGAGTGCAAATTCAAGTCTGGTCTTACAAAACCCCAAAATGATCCCTGCTGTGCTACAAATAGATCTTTCTTGATTTATGATGGAGTTGCACGGCAATAAAGTCACTGTAAGTTGAAAATGCTGTAAGTCAAAAATGCATTTAGTACACATAACCTACAGAAAACTGTAGCTCAGCCTAGCCTACTTTAAATGTTCTCAGAATGCTTATATTAATCTACAATTGGGCAAAGTCATCTAACACAAGGCCTATTTTATAATGAAGTATTGAATATATCCGGGAATTTAATGAATTTTGTACTGAAGTGAAAAAACAGAATAGTGGAGTGGGTATAGAATGGTTCTAAGTGCTTCGGTTATTTATCTTTGTTTATCCTATGCCACTGAATATGAGAGAGTATTGTACCATGTATCCTTAACCTGGGAAAAGATCAAAATTCAAAGTATGTTTTTTACTGAATGTGTATCAATTTCATACCACCCTAAAGTGGAAAATCGTTAAGTTGAACTACTGTAAATGAGGGACCATCTGTATTGATTGGTTTTGTCTTGTTTTTTAGGTTGCCAGCAGAAATTAGGAAAGGCATCTGTTTCATAATGATGAGTGAATTTGATGATTTGTCATGTCCTCGGGAATGGAAAGGCATAAGTTTAGCACTTACCTATTGGGCTTCAAGTATTAATAAATACAGAATTCACATGAAACTTTCTTCCCTGGTGCTGACTCCAGCTGGCAGATTATAAGTTAGCAGCTTTGGTTCCAAGTCAGCCAATAGGCTTATATGACAGATTGAATAATTCTTTAGACATCTTTCTAAGAAGATAGATTGTTCAAGTAGTAACAAGTGTCACACGGTGTAAAGGAAACTGAAGTGTAGTTTCAGGCTTATCACTAACCAGTTGTATGACCTGGGGCCACTGAACCTCTGGGCCTTAAAATTGGAGGGTTAAGATGATAGGCTTTGGAGTCAAACAGATCTGATTCCAGGCCCTTATTTAACCTTGAGGACTTTCAGTTTTCTCATCTGCAAAATGGTGCCATTAATAGTCTGATTTCACACGAAGTTGTTCTAGAGATTAAATAGGACAGTGCATGTGAAATGCCCAGCATACAATCAGTGTTCAATAAATAAGAGAGTTGGAATCAGTAGTCACTATTTTCCTTTTGGGATCTGAAATATCACGAGTCTATGAATGATAGAGCTTGTAAAATGTCTGTCAGGATTGGATCTCTTAGGAATTTGGGGTTGCTGAGGGGGTGGTACGTAGTAGCCAAGCTCCACTTCTGTATAGGCTTTTGGGCACTAGTCTGTTTCTGTTATGTGTTTATTGCAAATTCTGACATCCCTTAAAAGCAAAATGGAGGAAATCTGGACCCCTATCAAAAGAAGAAAGACCGCATGAACTTGTCTGGTGCAGCCCTTCAAGAGAGGCTGTTTGCTTGCCTTCAAGATGAGTGGCCTTGGAATCACCAGAGTGGGACAAAGAAACATGGCTGGGCCTGGGAGGGAAAGAGATCAAAGACAGAAGGGCAGAGTTTTGGCAGAGGCTGATGATGGGGGCAAATTAATTATTCCTAGCAACACCCTTTCTCTTGCAATTTCCACAGCTCCGGATGTAGTTTATGGTGGGGGTAAAAAAGCAAGGGACCAGGCCATTCCCAAAGCTTGCCCTGTTCACTCCAAGCATGATCACAGTGTCCTACAGCTTTTCAGTTCTCTATCACTGGAAAGTGTTTTCCCAGCCGAGGGATATAAACAGGAAAAGAAGATACATTGTTTTAAAGATGAGGAAATTTAGATACAGAGAGGTACAGATAAGGGCGTCAATTACTCCAAACCCAGGTTTGCTGATCTATAGTTCCTTGCTTATTCTCCATACTATTTTGTCTCAGATGTATAGTTGTGCAGGTTCTTTTCTTTCCATTTATGTCTTTCTCTACTTCAGTTTCTTTGCTCACAAAATGGGATTGTTAATAATACCTTCTTCTTCACGTTTGCATGAGGACTAAATTAGGTAATATGTATAGGGTGTTTCAAGTTGTTGGTATCAGACAGTTCTAGCTCTCCTACTGCCTACGAGGATGCTAAATTCCTAGCATTGCTTTTTATTGTTTCCTCCAACGAACCCCATGTTGTGAAAGATTTTGTCCATCAAATTGCTTATATTGGTTAATAATTTTTCTTTTTTTATTATCAAAAACATTTAAGACTGCCAGTCAGAGTACCTGATCAGCAATTCCATCAATAGTGAATTGATTTAATACTAATAAGAGCAAAGAAACCTGGTATTTAGAGAGCCTTTTCACCCTCATCTAAGTAAATGTATTTCTTCTGGGGTATTTGAAGTCTGAAACATCTTGCTGTTCTCCAGCACGGTCTTTGTAGATTCTGGACATAGCTGGGCTCTCACTTGTCAATGAATAAGCCAAACCTTATTATTATAATCTGAGTAAGTTGTCTTTTTGTGTGTGATCTAATCAAATTTTTGAATGTTACAATTTTTTCCATCACATCATGGGAAATTGGTGTGGTCCAGAAATAATAAAAATGAATTCATTATGAATGAAACTGAAGATGAATTTTTAACACACTACCAGAAGTTACTGATTAACAGGCACACTGACATTTCAGATACTATATTCTGATACATAAGAGCTAATTTGTGTATTTTATCCATTGTCATTAAAGGCCAAGTTCGATTATAATTTTTTTTTTTTAAAGATTTTATTTATTTATTTGACACAGAATGAGAGAGAGATCACAAGTAGGCAGAGAGGCAAGCAGAGAGAGAGGGGGAAGCAGGCTCCCTGCTGAGCAGAGAGCCCGATGCGGGGCTCGATCCCAGGACCCTGAGATCATGACCTGAGCCGAAGGCAGAGGCTTTAACCCACTGAGCCACCCAGG